>JAGPNR010000015.1:352500-667975 GCA_018466805.1 Hippocampus abdominalis
ACCGAGCTATCCTGAACGAGATGCGGCGCAATGAAGAGCGACAAGAAAAATGTGTTTGTTTGAAGGAAGGGCTGCAAAACACGTGGCAATAAACGACCGTGACTTTGGCCAAATTGGGACCAAAGTGGTTTCCACCTCCAATTGACCAAATTTGGACAAAAGGAGCTTTGCGCCCAAAACTTTGGACACGAGATGCTTGCACTTGAAATTGACCAAATGTGGACGTCGTGACATTTTTTGCCCAAAATGAACTCAACAGGGGGGGACGAGCGAGCTTTCTGCCCCAAATTGAGCAAACTTTGAAAGAAGAGTGTCGCACCCGCGTTTGGCGACATTTGCACAGAAGTCGCTTGCGGATGAAATTGACCACATTTTGACTGCCCGAAACGACATCTCCTCATATGCCCAAACGTGAGCAAATGTGAACATCTTTTAAGTTTCTGCCAAGAACAGATCAAAGGAAAAAAACATTGAATTGGGCCTTAGAGGGGAAGAGACTTCTTGGACTTTTAGCTTTTTAATTGATGATGTCATCTTCCAACATACAAAGAAGTGACAGAAGACAACAAGAAGACCTGGAAGATGACGCGTCAAGCCGGTGTAGACAGAAATGTTCATTAAGTTAAAAAAAGAAAAAGAAAAAAAGAAAAATGGTTCTGACAAGAAGCGGTCACGTGATAAAGACGGCGTCTCCGCCATCTTGTTTGCTTGCGATGAGATCATCAGTCGCCATCTTTGTTGGGAGTCACTGCGATGGGTGTCCATTTTGTGGGTCGTTTGTCTTTACTGACGATTTGGCGGAGGCCCAGTCAGATCCGAAGGGGCGGCCGGTTTCAACCCCGCCCCCCCCCCCGAGCCTCCCGATCCAATCAGACGCTCCATTCCCTGGAGGGGGAGGGGCCAGCCAAAGCTGCGGTCGCCCCAAAAAAGCAGCGAGTGTTTCGATCGGGGGTCCGTCAAGGCGTCTCGGCCGCTCGCCCGCCCGCCAGGCTCGCTCACTGCTGCTTGGAACGCCAAAAGCGCGACGCGATGGAGCCCAGAGACAGGCCCGATTTCTTCTGCGGCGACCGCTCGCCAACGCGCTGCTCCTCCTCCTCCTGCGCACACGAACAACGCTCGTTGAAATGTCCGCCACTTATCGACGTGCTTGAGTGGCGACCGGTTAATTGTTGATCTACACGTGCACGGTGACCGACTGGTCCGCAAGCGAAGGCGCGGCGCTCACCTGCGCCAGCTGCGCCTGCCTGCGCTTGAAGGCCTCGATGGGGTCGTCCTCGGTGGCGTAGTTTTCCAGCACCGAGCGCACGTCGTCCACGCCGCTCAGCGCGATGGCTGCCGGAAATCACAAAGCGGTCAGGTCGGGCGGTCAGGTCGGCCGGGCGCACGCGCGCGCGCACTTACTCTTGAGGAAGTTGGCGAGGTCGTAGAGCGCGCGGTCGTCCGAGTTGCCGTCCCACTTCTTGAGCGCCATCCCGTTGAACGGCTGCAGGCGGAAGGCTTCGCGCTTGCAGTCCACCACGATCACCTTGCTGCCGTCGCGGTTCAGACACGACACGTCCTGCGAGCGCGCGACAGAGGTCAGAGTGCACACAAGGTTTGACAAACGCATTTCGATAAACGCGCAAAAATGAACATGCAGACATGGAGAGTTGCGCTGGCTGTTGTTTACCAAATTAAAAACCCCCGAAACCCAAAACCCCCCCCCACACAAATGGGGAAATAAACCCCCCCCACACATCAAAACAAAAAAACTGCAACCAAACAATAACCAAATGACCCCCCCATCCCCCCCAAAAAACTATCGACAACAAAATAACACCAAACGAAAACTAAGCCAGACAAAAGCGAAGCAGTGAATGGAAAATACAACGAGATGGGGACCAAAAACTAATCGAGACAACAGCAATGGAAACCGAAGCTTTCTGAAGCAATGTCGCAGGCCCGCCCCCCGCAACAAGTGGCCCGCCCCCCTTGCACATCCACAGGCCCTAAAAGATGACGTACATGCTCAGAAACCATTTGGTGGCGTGACGGCGACACGCGTCCTTGTCCTAAATGCCACGTAACGGGAGCTACTCCGGGATGCCGACGGGCGCTCCGGCGCATCGTCGGCAAACGTCATTGAGCAAAAAAAGATTGCGGACGGCCCGCAAGGCGCAAGCTCGCCCGGCCTGGCTTCTCAAGGTTCGACGCCTGGCGGGGACCAGATAAGGCGTTCTTCCGATCATTGACGGCGGCTCTCGCTGACCCCGCGACAATCGCTGAGCGTTGCGCTTCGGGGCGGAAGCGCCAAAGGCCGCAGTCGCCGTTCACCCGAGCGCCGCGTCGCTCCTCGCCCTCGGCGGCGGCAGGCTGCCAGCCGGCGAACAATGGCAGGATGTCGTTTCGAGAGACGCCCGCCTCTGAAGATGGCCCGCCGGGGGCGCCTCGACGCTCCACGTGTGACACCGACGGAATGATAACGTGAAAGGCTGACGCATTTTCTGCGGCGTGGCGGCCGACCTCATGGACGATCGCTATCGGAATGGGCGGCGTGCGGTACAAAGCCAATCGGAACACCCCTAGCGCTAACGCTAGCCCGTTTGGCGGTCAATTCCCAGGCCACCTCTCGCGCGCAAAGCGAGCGACCGATTATGAGCGGCGACACGATGGCGATTCAACGCACCTTGACATGATGTCCGTCCATGTAGCGCGTGGCGTCTCTGAAGAGGCGATACAGCACAAAACCCTGAGGGTCGATGCCGTCGATCAAAGGGTACGCCGTCTGGACGCACAAAAGACCTTCACTTGCACACTTGAAAAGCAACCGCAGCGGCAAAACATTTTTGGAGATAGAAAAACATTGCAAGCACCAAATGAAAAGAAAACACAGTCTGCATTTGTGACGACGAAAACAAAACAAACTTCCAAAGAGCAGGGTTTCCACTCTTCCTCTTGCTTCTTATTTATGGACCTTTTAAGGACTTCTGAGGGCTAATTTGGCCATTTCCGAGGACTTTTAAGGACTTCTGGGGGTCCGTGTAGCAATTTTTACGGACTTTTGGGGGCTAATTTGGCCATTTTTAAGGACTTTTTCTCCATTCAGCAGGGGATTCACGGTGGATTTAATGCCCGCTCAGCAATATGCGGGCTGAACAGAAAGCCACATCTCACTGAGCTGGTGTTCAAATCATTGCTGCCAAAGGAAGGGCACATTCTTTATTTTTAGGGCCAATCAGCTAACCCTTAATTTGACATACTGTAGGTCAAATTGTCATTTTCAATGAAAAAAAAACTTGAATTCATTCTCATACAAAGTACACTAAGAAAAAATAAATGTAGAAAATATAAAACTCCAATTCATTTTCAAATAAAAAGACATTTTTAAGGATTTTTATTGATTTTAGAAGCTTTCCATGAAAATTAAGAACATAATTTTACAACTTTTTTTAATGAACTTTAAGGACCCGTGGGAACACTGGAGAGAGGCCGCTTCCAGCTCAACGTCGGTGGCCTCATCACTCCATGATGATTTTGCCCAAAGGGAGTGTGTGTGTGTGTGTGTGTGTGTGTGCGTGATCGCAGCTCACCATGCCAGTCTCGGCAGGTGAAGATGATGATCTCGTAGAGCGGCGCCAGCTGTTGGAACAGGTAGTCGATGCCGGGACGTTTCTTGAAGCGCCAGCCGGTTGCCAGCTGGAAGCACGCGCACGCGCGCGCACACACACACACACACACACACACACACACACACACACACACACACCAAGCACATGCCGTTACTTTGGCCGTCGAGACGCTTGTGGTGCAAGCGCGCAATTTGTTCAACGGAAATGGAAGCTCAGACATGTTGTTGCTTCAAAGGGTAACTCATGTGAACGCTGATTGTTAGCACTTGCGCGCAGACGTACCGACCACTCCGGGTGCAGCAGCACGTCCGTGAGCTCCAGGACCAGCGTGTACGGAGGTTGGTAGTACGGCTCCTTCACGGGGTCCGGCAGCAATTTGGGGCTGGTGGGCTCGATGATCATCTGACGGCATTAAAAAGGCGAGAGCTGACCATCCTCGCGCATGCTCTCCACGTCGGGAGATCTGCGGCCGGCCGGCCAGCCCACCCACCTGTCTGTAGTCCTGGAAGTACTTGATGGTTCTCCTCAGCTGCTGGACCACCGGAGGCTCTGAAAGAGACGCCGGCCGTCAAGCGAACCGAAGGCGATGGAGGGTGCGACAGAGGGGGGGGGGGGGGGGGGGCCCCGCCATCCGCCGCCTCCTCCCGCTCCTCTGTCGTCCGCGGCATGTTTTGGACGTGGCCCTGCCTGCAAACGCCCCCGCCCCACGTGGATGTGCGTGCGATGTTTATGTTGCCCACATGACGAGCGAGTGAAATCACGGAGCAGGAATGTTCTGGCGCTTGGTGGGAGAACAACAACTTTGGTGCGTTGACGCACGCACGCACGCACGCACGCGCACTTCAACAATGCACACACTCCCACACACACACACACACACACACAGCAAGCGCACGGCCGTCACCCACTAGAATGGATTTGGGCACTCTATTATTTATTTTTTTCATTTCATCACTTAATCGGGTTCAACCGCAAAACATTCGGGCCGATTTTGCAAATGGCAGAGTCAGGAGCTTCCCTGGAAGCCAAAGTAAAACGCGGACGTGCCACCGGTTGGCCGCGGGAGAGCTGGGACGAGATGCTTCTTGGACAGAGGTGGCGTCAGAGCGCCCTCTGGTGGACAAACGCTGCCCCGAGCGGCATTTACGATTCAATGGGCAAAGCTCACGCCAGCGCGCAGCAAATGCGGGGAAAGAATCCCCAAAAAACAGAAAGCATCCAGACGGTGGACTTGCAATCCTAAAGCGGAAAGTACTCCGACTCGGCAAATGGATCCAAACGACGAGCTACGGTCTTTTGTGACGGCGGTGTGAAGACGTTCACACTCACCTTTGTCAAACTCATCGGGAATCTGCAAGACACAAGAAAAAAAAAACAAGCATTAGAAAAACAAAAGTGTCAAGTTGGCGCCTTTGTGTTGTCTTTTTATGGAGGGAAGAGTAGGAAGCGACTTTGATGAAGTGGCAGCGGTAAAAGGACGAAAGAGCACGCGGAGCAAAACATGCTAGCAACGCATCTTGAGGGCGTTTTTTTGGGGATTCCAGGCGTGACAACCCAACGGACACGAGTGCCAAGAGTGGCGCCACAGACGAACGCCATGCCACGGTCCTCCCTTGAGAATGGCGCTCCACAATTTGGCCGTCTCAGGGTTTTTTTCGCCATATGCGGCGACGCAAGGTTAGCGCAGAAATGTGAGCTGGGAGCGGAAAAGACGCAGGATGTGCAGAGTTTGGGATCAGGGCATCCGAAAAAATAAACATTTTTAAAATCCGAATCGACTCGCACATCTGCACGCGTAGGCCAAGTCATCATACCCGACCGCACATTTTTTTATCCCCTTTTGTGGCTTTTTTTAAGTGAAGTCGTCCAAATCTGCTCCCCATTTGGGCCCCGTATCACCGTCAACGACGTCATGGTGCTTATGGATCGACTTGTTTACAGCTGCCGGGCTGTGAGCCAGGATCGCGCCGGCGCAACCTGATGGACAAGCGAGATGGAGCAAACCCTCTGCAAAAAAAGAAACAAAAAACGCAGGCGTTTGGTCCTAAGACTCTTTTTAAGGATCGGCGGGAACACTGACGGCAGGAGCGGCTTTAAGTTTTTATTTGATGAAATACCTGCTCGGCTAGCAAGCGGCGCGAACTCGGCATGGTGAGAGTGGGGGAGACCCCCGTTCCCGCAGCCCCCCCCCCCCGCCTTCGACGCTTCGGCAGCCCTGAGGTGCGACCGGCACAGGGCGGCATTTGCATCACAGCACTGCGAGAATGAGCTCTTGCCACCTCATTAGCACGTGCGCTTCGGCGCTCTTCTAGAATCGGAGCGCTCGCGAGCGTGTTTTCCTTCTGGCCAATGACGAAATGTCGTTTCCCTCAAGCCGTCTTCAAAGAAAGCATCATTTCGATTTCCATAGCAAGTGAGTCCCAATTTGACAAGGACAATGGAAGCCTTCTCTTCTCCCGGAAGAAAAAGTCTTCTTTTGTTTTATGTGTGTGGATTATTGACTTCTGAGAATAAAGCTTTTTTTGGTTTGGGACGAAAGCGCTCTTTTTTTAGCTGGTGTTGTGTTTTTTTTTGTTTTTTTTAAAGAAAAACAGTCTTGTTTCACAGAAAGAAAAAGTCGGAACAGTCCCAAAATAAAGTCCTTTGACAGCAAGTGTCTTGGGGGGAAGGGGGACAAATCAAAATGGGGGGGAATTGATATGATGAGACTAAATCTGCCTTTTTTTTTTTTTAAGAAAGTTGTAAAATGAGAATAAAAGTCCTGTTTGTTGCCCAGAGTAAAAATTTGGAATATCACAACGTTTTTTTCCCCCCCCTTTTTTATATTCTCAATTCCCATTTGGGCTGTCAAGTGTTCAAGGTGGGAGGCCATTTTTCTCCCAAAAGGTGTCGAGGGCAAAGAGACATCGTATAGAACGGAGAATGACAAGATGGCTGCCGATTCGGAGCAAAACGCCAGACAGAGACGTCGTCAACCTTCACCGTGACGGCGAGCGCTGAGAACAAGGAAAGACGACGCCCGGTTCCAAGGATACCTTTCTTCAATTTCCAGCTCGCGCATTCGGCAAAGAGGAGGAGGTTGGAAAAAATCAAGACAGAAATACGCACGCACCGCAGCCATGGAAAAGAAACCCGGCGCGGGTTTGGGAGTTCCAAATAAAACGTTTCCACGGCGGGAGCTTCAAAGTCAGGCAGGAAGCCTTTTCGGGTCACAAAAGGATGCGCCTGCGCCGCGCCGGGTGTGAAAAGTGTGCCCTTTGAAGTCAAGTGCCGCAAGTGGGCTGATCGGGTTAATTGGGATCATTTGGCCCCTTTGATGGCCCCCCCCCCACCTTCCCCCGACGTCACCGCCCGAGGCGCAAATAAAAGTCGAGTCACGCCAAAGTTGGCGCGCTCGCCTCAAAGGGGCTCGTGTCGCACGTACGCGCCGGCCGGCGCGGCCGCGTGGGACAAAAAGCGAGAGAAGTGTGCAGCGCGTGTCGGGTAGGGCTTGGGGGTGGGGTGTTGTTGTGGGAGGGGTCCCGTCGGCGCATGAAAGGAAAAAAATTTTCCGCACGCACTTGGCCACTCGGTGGAGACGGATTTTGAAAGCCAAAATGGCGGAGAATGTTGCGCAATATCACCACCCTCACTCAAAGCTGAAGAGTTAGTTGGCCGCTTGTTTAACAAGAACCAAAATGCTTTCTTGCACTTCTTACTGCGCGTGCGCTTGAAACTTACCCGATTGCCTTGTTCGTCCACTGAATTGGTCCCTGAAAATGAAGGAAAAAGACAAATATGTGACTTTTTTTCCCCCCCCCATGCGCCAAGGTCGATCAATTCAACACCTGATAAGTTGGGCCCCACCGTCCAATTGGAAATCTTTGACGTTTTTGATTCAACGTGAATCGAATCTATGCCACGCGGCTCGTGATGCATTTCCCATGGAAAAGACGGGAGCGCGCCAGTTTCGGGGGGGGGGCAGACATCAATTTGACTCCAAGTGCCCAACTATGGATTTTTTTTTAGAGATGAGCCTTAGTGAACAAGAGAAGCTGCGGGTGGCCGGCTTTGACAAGGGAACACCCGCATTTCAGGCTTGCTACACCCAGAGCGCATATCTGCTCGAAAGATGCTAACACAACAGATGGAGAGGGCAGGAGGAGGCGCGCGCTCACCAAAAATGTAGATGATGCTGACGGCGCCGCCCAGGCCCATCAGGCCCGCCAACCTCAGCACCATTTTCTTGGCGTAGGCGGTGTTCTCCTTCTGCTTCTTGTCACCGGACGCCTGCTCGCCGTCGGCAGGGACAGCAGCAGCGGCCGCGGCGGCTTCGACACCCTCGGCGGGAGGAGGCTGGCCCTGCATCACGACGCGTGGGGTGTTAAAAAAAATTTTTTTTTTTAAATGTCCACACGTCCACTTGACCACGCCGCGGTTTAAAGTCGATTCGGTGGCGGTCACATGTTGGCGTTTGGACATTGACGACACGGGAGGTCTCGCTGAAATCAACAGCAGGAGGTCGGTCTGCCCCGACAAACGAGCAGCGGTGCTTCGAGTGGGTAAAAATATTGGACTAAAAATGACCTCGGAAGCATGTCTGACCTCTTATTGTGCAACCGCGACTTCCAATTTTGAATTGTTCCGTGACCTCGGTCTCAAACCGGGGCACCGTTTCCTGACGAAACGACGGAAAGAAAATCAATCGGACGTTATTTGGACCGTCGTGTGGTTACAAAATTAAAATTCGGTGGAGAACACGTTAGAAATTGGATCTATATGACTATGAATGGATTCACCGACAACGAATCCATTTTCAAATTAATCAACAATAACCTTTGATTAATCAATACAGGCCTTGTTCAATGTCATCTGTATCCCTCCTGCACAAGTTTTCAACGGCCAATAAGTCAACAGTTTTCATCTTTCAAATGACTGCCTTGTCCTTTTACAAAAGGGTTTAAAACCGAATCAGTCTCCTCTTCTCCAGTTGAACATCGCTTGCCCTGGAATCCACACGAGTCCAGGCAGCAGCAGCAGCAGCAGCTCGCCATCTCCAAAGTGTTTGGACTTTCTTCTCCGGCCATGACTCAGCAGGGTATACGCTTCACTTGGCTTGATTCGAGATGCGGCACAGCCCGCATTTGAAATGGAAATGTCGCTGACGATCACGTTCATTTCAACATGGCAAGCCAAAGTTGAGATCGCGACTGAATTTCCATCAATTGTGCCGTCCTAGTTCACAAGACCTCCTTACTCGAGGCAAGTGAGTAAACTAAGGACGAGGGATGTCGAAATCGGAAGAAATGGGACAGAGGACACCGAATGGGAGGGCACTGCTGTGCGCTTAACCTTCACGCCAATCAAATGGAGTTACAGTACTAACGCAACACATCCAAGGACTTTTTTTTAAGCGTGTGCGTTGTGCGTCATTTTATAAGGACCTTCCAGCAGTCATGGTGAATTGGCACACGCATACTTTTAACTGGATGCCAGTTGTCATCACTAGCCGATACTGCCTGTACACACAGCAACACTGGTGGGTGTGCGTGTGGAAGGGGTGGGGTACGGTTTGCTCTTCTCGCGGTTATATACGCAGAAACACTTTGAATGGCAGTTGGTGACAGTGCTAGCACGCTAGCAGTAGCTAACCTCCCTCGTCGAAGGTTCATTGAATCGTTGAGTGACACAGCGAAGGGGTTACAACTTAAGAGTTTCTCTACACGCGTACGTGGGTGTTGAGGACGCCCCCAACTCGTCTCTCGTTTTATCTCCGGGGCACACAAAAAAAAAATCTTGAGACGTAACATTAGCGAATGACAGGCTGGACATGCCAGTGCGGGGATTCATTTAATACACCCGGACGTGCCCAGAGCTACCTCGCCTGTTGAGTTCAACCGCGTGTTCTCTTTGACCACCGCGCCGACGTTGACTCGGTGAGCATTTCGAGCGCACCCGAAGCGCCTCACCTGACTCTGCTGTTGAAGCCGCTCCTGGAGAATCGCCTGGGCCAGACCACCCGTCGCACCGTCGTGCCCGCCCGGCGGTTTGCCCGTAGACAGCGTGCGTACGACGGCGGCGGCGGCGGGCGACGAGGTGCCCGCCACCCGGCTCCGAAGCCTGAGGAGGCCCCGGCTCGCTCGCACACACATGGGGAACATACACGTTGCCGACATTTTGGGTGGCGGTTGCCGGCGAGCGCCTTTCGCGTCTTCCACTCCGAGCTAAAGGACAAAAGCACCCGATTGGTTGCGCTTGTGAGTGAAGGCGGCAACAACCTCTCAGCGAGGGCGGAGGGGGCCTCCGGTGGGCGTACTCGAGCTGTCCTGGCCAATCGGAAGCAAGAACGACCTTGTCCTTCGATGACGTCACAATTCTTCCATATCTGTTGAGGGCAAAATCCCCCAATCCCACCTCAAATGTGTCTTGTATAGATTATACAAACATATCTCTTAAATTTGCAGAGCTGTTTTTTTTTATACATTACGGCATTACGTTAGTATGTATGGTCAAATGTTAATTAATATGACGGGGCCATTCATTCCTTTCTTGCTTGACGATGTGATTTAATTCATGTATGTGTGTGGAAGAAAAACAACAGAAATGATCCTCGATCATGATGTCTTTGCGCGCACGCAATAAAATTCGTCTCACCAGTGGCTCCTATTTTTTTAAAATTAATGTCAGCTATTTTGAATGAACGGAAAACCTTTGGTTTAAAAACGTCAGAGTATATTTCAGACCAGATGACGAGTGGGGTAGTCGAGAGAGAGAGAGAGAGAGAGAGGGAGAGAGAGATCCAGGATCCTTGCCATTCACAACCATCCTCCTTTCCTCCTCCTCCTCCTGCTCAACATCATCAGTGTTGTTGTGAGAGCGGATCGTACGTCGACATTTAGCAGCAAGCGGCTTGTTTTCAGGTAAAGCAAAACAAATCTATCTGTATTTTCGAAGCGTCTTATTTATTTAAATTCACCGATCGGTGGTCGCGTCCGGCGTGCTCGCGTAGGCGCGTTGTGACTGTGTCACGACGATGATGGGGAACACAAAAGCTTGATCAAATTGGAAAGAAAAAAAACACGTTGTTGTTTTCGCTTCACAAAGCATCTTGCAAAGACAGTGTCGGTTCTCATCCTATACTGTATCCTCATGATCGCGTGTACGTGCGCGTGCACTTGATTTTCGGCTGAGCGTTTTTTGCTGCGCACGTTGGCCTTCAAAGCGTCTCGTTGACAAATGTTGTTTTGTTCGCCAGCCAAATCACCAATGGTTTAAAAATGAGAAGAGCACACGAGGATATACGCGACGCGTGTTTGTGTTTTATTTGTAGCGACGTTTTTCCCAGGGATGCAAAATGGAAGCTGAGAGAAGGAGGAGGGGGAAGGGGGGCAGCCACGGCCTCCATATGTGCGCATATGAAAAGATCATAATAATATGTACGTGGACTTATTTGTCATCCGTATGTTTGTAATCCGTTTCCTCGCGTTTCTCTCCATCGTGGATCTTTTGCTGTCACCAGGAGCAAAATGCAAGCAGGCTTAGCTTGAGGTGTAAACAAGAACTTGAAGCCATGCCTTGGGATACGCGTGACCCGACCGAGGTGTTTCGAGATACGAGCCGTCATTTCTTTTTTTTTTTTTTTTTGCTCCGACTTGCCCGGCCAACTTGAGATACCAGCAGAATGATTGTCAACAGTGCCGTTTGCCTTTGGGGATTGCAGTTTAAGGTCGTGTCACTCAGCTTCGGGTCTAAGGAAATCACTGAGGGCCTGCTTCCAAAATGACAGCTCGCTGATTTCTTGTGCGCAAACACGTTTGGCATTGTGAAGGGAGGGGCTGTCGTTTGGATTCCACGGGGCTTGCTGTCCATTTGCTAAGTGCACCGCCGACTTCCAATGAGGAGCCGTGACGGACGAAGACAAAAGACGTGTTTGTGGAAGCGCAGAGCGAGCGAAGCTTTTCGTCACCCTTGTCACTTGTTAAGCTTTGTGTTCTTTGTACTTACTCTCAAGTCGGTGAATGCAAAATGAAACACGAGTGAGCAATTCTTCTGTTTGTTTGTCTCTTTCCATGATGGCCTGAGCTGGCCCACCAAATCCTTTTAAGGTGCCATACCAGAGCTAAATCAAGTAGCGTCTAGCATGTTTTGTGCAATGCACGTGGATTTGGTGCTTTGAAAGCTGCATTAAAATGGCCTTTTTTTTTCTCCACTGTACCGGCTCTCACCAAATCCTTAACTTCAATCGGACAATGCCAGTGGCGTGCGGTGAGGTTGATGGTTGGTGAGGCACTGACTCCTCTAGTGTCAGATTTACAAATATATCAAGCAAAAAGGGGAGCTTATTCAATTGGCTAAACATGATATTGGCGACATGCAGATATACGGCAAGCGGCACGAGCCAATTGCATGGATCGACCCAGTTTGGGATGATTGCGCAATGCAATGCGTATTCAGAGGTGAGGCTCTGCCTCACCTGCCTCCCCTGACCGCACGTCCCCTGGACAATCAGAATCAGAATCATCTTTATTGGCCAAGTATGTAGAACACACAAGGACTTTGACTCCGGTAGAACACGCTGCATTAGTATCATCATAAACAAGGACATGACAAATAAGTATGAAAGGACATTTCGTAATGTAGTGAACCGTAGTGCGGTAGTACCACCCAGTGACAACTGTGAGACAAAGTGCAAAGTATTAAGCAGAGCTAAAATGATCAGTGGTAGAATACAATACTAGAACAGTTGGTGCAGAAAATCATTGAACCATTTTAAAGTGACCAGTAGCAGTATTTGTTTACAAGAAGTGTGCAATTATGCAGATGTCCTTGAGCGCTTTAAAGTGTCTGGTGCGGTGGAGTATAAATCAGTGACTGTTTAGGGAGTTAATGGCTAGAGGGAAGAAGCTGTGTAAGTGTCTGCTGGATTTGGTGCGCATGGATCGGAAGCGCCTGCCTGAGGGGAGTAGCTGGAAAAGGTGGTGGGCAGGGTGCGGTGGATCCAGTCGGATTTTCCGTGCCCTTGTTTTGATTCTTGCAATATGTACTTTGCACACACATGCTGCACTACAGAATACAAGAAGGTGTCCAACCCTTTTCAATTAAGGCCCACATCCAGAAAAATGGAAGCGCACCCGAAAGTTGTACGACTTTTATTTATTGGTCCATGTTCAACATAGCCGATCACGAACACACTCGCGGGTGATGCGGTCGGCCAAACGCGGGACTATACTGTCACCAAACTAGCAGTTGCGTCGGGGTGGAGGCGAGGCTGCTCCGTGCGCCGGCCCACCCAGACGGGCGCAACGCGGACCCAAACATGCTCGAAGAAAATGAGGTTGCGCCCGTTTTTACGCCGAGAGCTCGGGCGCCGGTCGATCCCTTCAAGTCAACATTCCATTCAGTCAAACTAAAAGTGCCGCAATTGGGAGTAATGTGATGATTGGTGATTGTACACGTGTAAGTTATTGGCAGTCGTGGCTCTGCCAAGGGAACGTCGGACTACGACATGGCTCGCGATAAAGACGAGTTGAACATCCATGATCCAAGCACTGACTTTTGTGTGTGCAACAGGCCCGCAGCCATGACGAAAGAGGAGAGCCTGGAGATGCAGGAGAAGGACAGGCACGACCGCGACGAGCAGGAGGACGGGAGGGTCCAAAGAGAGGAGGATGAGGAGCTGACGGAGGAAGAAGAGGAGGACGAGGAGGAGGAGAAGGAGAAGGGCGAAGAAGAAGACGAAGAAAGAGCCCAAGATGAAGACGAGCGGGCCGGGGAGCTTGAGGACGAGGGGCAGCGGGAGCCGCCGGTAGACGAGTCCCAAGGTGACGGCGCAGCCGACGAGAGCGAGCCGCCATCCGTGTCCGCGCTCCAGAGTCCGGTCCACGAGACCCGACGTCGAGCCATGGTGCACCCTTCTGCGCAGGCGCCCCTTCCCAAAGACTACGGTGCGCCACACCAAGGACTTTGGAAGTGCATGCCCGTTGTCGTGCCACCTTAGCCGAGTGACAGCAAGCGTCAAGTGCTCCCACGCCCGCCCCCCACTCGTCCTCTCTTTTGTTTGTTTCTATGTCTTCGTAACGTCGACTTTGCATTTCTCCCCGGCGTCCAGCCTTCACTTTCTTCGACCCCAATGACCCGGCCTGTCTGGAGATCCTCACGGATCCCCGCACCACCATCCCGGAGCTGTTCGCCATCGTGCGTCAGTGGGTTCCCCAGGTGCAGCACAAGATCGACGTCATCGGCAACGAGGTGAGGGCGCCCTCGGCGCCTACGCGCTCGGTGCAGTCACTTCGTTCGGGGCCCACGGCCGCCAGGCAAAAGAGGCGATGACGCGTCGCACGCCACGTGTTGAAATCCTGGCGTGGCCTAGAAAAGCACCAGAGTGGACAAGGTTGGAATCGAGCGAGGCAGGCTCTGTCGCGACTCCGCAGAAACCTGACTCAGCGCGGAGCAGACAATGAACGACACTCGAGTGACATCGGGCGGAATTGGGACACTCCCCCTGAAAATTCAACTTCAAGACCGATCCAAAGTGTGCGCGTTTCTGTTTTACCAGATCCTGAAACGCGGTTGCCACGTGAATGACCGCGATGGATTGACGGACATGACGCTTCTCCACTACAGCTGCAAGGCGGGCGCGCACGGCGTCGGTGAGGCGTAGTCTCCGGTTTTTGCGTCGCAAAAAAAGTTCTGCGGCACGTGTTAGTTTGGGTTTTTTTGGGCTGTGCGCAGGCGACCCGGCGGCGGCGCTGCGCCTGAGCAGTCAGCTGATGTCGCTGGGCGCCGACGTGAGTCTGAGGAGCCGTTGGACCAACATGAACGCTCTGCACTACGCCGCCTACTTTGACGTTCCGGAACTGGTCCGGGTCCTGCTGAAGGCTGCCAAACCCAGAGGTAGACTCGCGACGGATAATTCAGGGTCAGCGAGTTGTCGACTAAACTCATTTCCGCTCACGTTGCGCGGCAGTTCTGAACTCCACGTGCAGTGACTTCCACTACGGGACGGCTCTGCACATCGCCGCCTCCAACCTGTGTTTGGGTGCAGTCAAGTGTCTTCTGGAGCACGGTGCCAACCCCACCGTCCGGGTCAGAGCCTGTTCTTCTTCTTCTGTTTGTGCAAATGTTGAAAGCCATTCGGGTGAAAACATGGCATGTCGTCACTCAACGGGTTTCGTCGTCGCGGAGCGCGGACAAAAGTCCGGCAGTCCCGACCTCAAGAAAACAGGCAAGGGAAGGCCTGCCGCCCGGTGCTTTTGGCTCAAGTCCCGAAAAGGTCATTGAGGCGCTTCCCAAAAAGGGTGACGCTTGCCCGTCAATGGTGGCAAAGCACCGAGTCGAGTCCAAAACGTCAAGCAAAACTCAGATCGCCAGACAGCGCTTTTCTTCTCCGCAGAATGAGAACGGCCAGGTCCCCGGTGAGGTGGTCCCCGACCCCATGGACATGAGCCTGGACAAGGCCGAGGCGGCCATGGTGGCCAAAGAGCTGAAGCAGCTGCTCCTGGACGCCGTTCCGCTGAGCTGCAACCTCCCCCGAGCCACGCTGCCCAACTACGACAACATTCCCGGGAACCTGATGCTGTCCTCGCTGGGCATGAAGCTGGGGGAGCGCGTGGTGCTGGACGACATGAAGGTCAGAAGCACGTGTAGCGCGCAGGCTTTTACCGAGAGACTCAAAAGCAATTTCCACCATGAATCCAAAGATTCAAAAAGTCAGTCCTTGTTTTATCGTCGTCAACTGGAAATGGTCATTCTTGCTTTTGTCTTTTCACATCCCAACGCAACCAATTCGGTCAGAATGCCACTGTCCGGGCTTTTGTCCCCTGAACATTTTGCTTGGTAATCTTCCCCGGACTCTGACACCGGACCGCTTGCCTCCAGAGAAGCGTCCGGTGGATGACTGCCGAGAAGCATTCCCGTTTTGACAAAACACTAGACAGTCTCTAATTTGGTGCGACCGCCAGCGCCATGGGGCTCTCTCGTCTCAATCTGGATGACTTACTCCAGAAGGCAAGAACAGGCATCCTCGAACAGGTTGTCTCTGAGGTCTCTGATCCTGGACCACTCGACTCTACGGACCCGTGTCAACAACGGAATGACTGCTTTCTTTCTCCGAGAAGCATCCTTCCGACAGCAAGTTGTACCTGTCTTGCAGACCGGGACACTGAGGTTCTGTGGCACCACAGAGTTCGCCAGCGGGCAATGGGTCGGTGTGGAGCTGGACGAGCCGGAGGGAAAGAACGACGGCAGTGTCGGCGGCGTTCGCTACTTCATCTGCCCGCCCAAACTCGGTAACGCTGAGTTCCGCGCTGCCGCTGCTTTTTGTCTCTGCCGTGAAGGATACGCATGCGGAAGGTGTCTGTGGTTTTCTCTCTTCTGGTCCCCAGGGATCTTTGCTCCGGTGTCAAAGATCTCCAAGTCTGCGGAACAGAACCTTTCGTCCGTCACCTCCACGCCTAGGACCCCCCGCATGGACCTGGCCTCGCGCCTCGCCGGGAAGACCAAGAAAGAGAAAGAGAAGAAGGAAAAAGGCAAGACAGACATTGGGTATCATTTGAGTTCCGGTCACTGGCGTTGTCGTGGTACACTAGCCTGACTTGGGAGCAAGCGATGTGGGTTCAGTTCCCAAGAATGTGTGTGTGTGTGTGTGTGTGTGTGTGTGTGTGTGTGTCTGTTGGCAGCACTGAAAAAGAAATCGTCAGTCGTTAGTCTGGACCCAGAAGGACTGAACGCTGAGGTTGGAGATCAGGTCTTGGTGGCCGGGCAGAAGCATGGCATTGTGCGCTTCTTTGGAAAAACAGACTTTGCGCCAGGTCAGTTTGTTGGCTGGAAGACACGACAAGTGATGGAAAAATCGCAAAACCTCTGGACATTCTTACGTGTTTCTTTGGGCGGAAGCCGCTTTTGACCCGATTTGAGCCGACACGTCGGACGTTTCGGATGCCAATAGCTCATGTCACATTTCCATCCCGCAGGTTTCTGGTTCGGTGTGGAGCTGGACCAGCCCACCGGCAAACACGACGGCTCCGTGTTCGGGGTGCGCTACTTTAGCTGCCTCCCCAAATACGGCGTTTTTGCCCCACCCTCCCGGGTCCAGAGGTAAGGTGTTTCCTGCCCGCTGAAGTGAAGCCAGGTGTCAGATTTTTACACGGTTGCCGTTCCTTCAGGATTGGCGGACCCAAGGAGGGCTCCCGGATCGAGCAGAACTCTGCGGTGAAGAAAGTCCACCAAGTCACCAGTGAGTATCCCCGACGGCCCGATGGACAGTTGCATCCGCTCTGGGGTTGGCAGGGGATTTGGCATTTTTGGTGTTTTTGTTGCAGTGTCTCAGCCCAAGCGTAACTTCAACACAGTTCGTTCTGCCAAAGATCTGACCTCCGAGAGCTCCATATCGAGGTACGCGGGACCATTTGACACCTCGGGAGGGACTAAATGTTCTGGCAACTTGACCGAAGGTCCTTGTCTTCAGGTTGCTGTTCTGCTGTTGGTTCCCGTGGATGCTGCGAGCTGAGGTGCAGTCCTAACCGCGTCCCGCGTCCCTTCTCCTCCTCCAGCAAACCTTCTAGCTACCCATCGCTGTCGTTGTCCAACCTGGTGAAAGCCTTTTGTCCCTCGCTCTCAGCTCACTTTTCTTCTCGAGTGTTTCCTCGCACTCTCGCGTTCTTCTCGCTTATCCGTTGGAAATCTGTAGTGCCTTGTTGAAATGTTGAGCAGATGTTCCGCGTTCCCGCTAAAGAAACCATCACCGCCGTCGCCCACAAACTCCTCTCTCGTGGTTAGCACTGCTCAGAAGAGAACATCAAGTTTTGTGAGGCCTTTGGCCAGCAGCTTCATCCCCTCCATCCACCGGATCACACGAGTTGATCGCGAAACTTGTTGGAATTGACTAGATCGTAGACCTGGTCTAAGGCCATCCCAAGTTTTGAGCGAACCCGCTCAGCGCGCCACAGCTTCAATTTGAAAAGTCCTTCTTCAGCCTTTACGTTGCCGCCTTACTCTTGAGCAAGTTTCAACTTTTTTGTTCGAGATCTTCCCTGTCGACCTCTTCTGTTGCTCTCCAACAAGCGGCATGTTTCTGAAGGCCTTCCGAACGTCACTACTGACTAAGTGGACGTGACCCCAAGTGTGTCTTTGAAAGTTCCCTCTTGTGGTCATTTGGACCATCCCAACTCGAGAGATCAGCCGTTCTCCCCCCCCCCCCCCCGATCCTGGAGCCGCTCGTAATTCAATGCATTCTCCAGCATTCGGCTTCCTCTGCTTTGACCACTCGGTGCCGCCGGTGAGTCGCGAGTTTGCGGTTAGTCGTATCTCTGGTGAGCCATCCAGCGGCGTACGTCAAGCCCTCGGTAGTACGCCACCCCCTTCGGCGACAAAGAGCTTCGCTTCAAGTCGACCGTTTCGCCTCACTTGTGCATTTGTGCAGATGTCAAAGCGGTCGGTTTCATAACTACGGCCAACCCTTTTCCGGCTCATGTGACGTCTTGTCATGATTGATGAGTATAACCTGAAAGGCCGAAGCGTACGTATTATTTGAGAAGATCACCAAGTGGGCTTCTGGTTCCGAGTTCTTCTTCTTCTTCTTTCCATCCGATGTGCGAGTGCGCGTTGGTGCGTTCCTCTGGTTGACTGCATGCTGTGCACTGTGATCCCCATGGACTTGCTCATCTTCTCACATTGTCCTTAGCATGGAAACGCATCCACTAATAGGAGCCATTCGGTCAATAGTAGCCCAAATAAAACATTGGATGTCGGTGTTGTTTTGATTTCCTGATTCCCTCTCCATTCCTTTGACTTTGGGTTCGTGGGGCATCCCAGACTCGTAGCACCTGACGAGGGAGGCTGACTTTGGGCCGGAAGTGAGCGCGGATGCGAATGCGCTCGGGACTGAGCCAAACGCAAATGTTTTGCTTGTCGGGAGGACGATGATGATGCGTTCAGGTGCGTCAGAAGGGGGGTCCCAAAGGCTTTGTTCTCCGCTGCACTGGCGTTTCATGCGTACTCAGCCAAAACCAAACCTAAATGACAACAGAAAAACTCCAATGGGGGAACAATCGCTGAACGCTCCATCTGGATCGTGGAGTTGGGCCGACTGCTCATTTCAAGCTCAAGATCTCGTGTGTCATGTGCAGCGCTGCTCTGCGACACGGGGGGGGGGGGGGCTTGACTTTGGGGGCGTTTTGAGCTTCGAAATGCCTGACAAAAGCCGCGATGAGCTACGAATACGCTCCAAACCCCCGCGGCTACAAGATGAGGCGATTCGTCAATTCGCATTGGCTTCTTTGCAGTGGAAGGACGATACATTAGGTACGGTGAGCGCTGTTCTGTTTTGTGTGCTGCCGTTTTGGCTGTCGGTGGCTTCTGTGCAGAGCCGACCGGAAACAGAATTCAAAGAAAAGTCCAATTCGGCATCGGAGTGGCAAGTTTAGAAAAAGAAGCAATTCCTTCTGGCCCTTTTTGGGCCTTCGAAAGCGAAAGTCGCGTACCACGTTGCGCTCTTGAGAATGTCCACTAGAGGTCACCGCGGGACAAGCAACCGCTGACGGCGTTGCTCGCGCGTTTGTGTGTGGGGTGTGTCCGTCACAGGATAACCCCCCCCCCCCTCCCACACACACACACACACACACACACCCACACCTCCATTTTAAATGAGGGATTTGTTTTCAGAAGACCTCGCGTCCCGCTTCCTCTCTTTCTCAACATCACCGACGTCAGACGTCGACGTCATGTGACGTAACGACCGGCTCACTTGAAAGGGCGGCAAAGATGAAAGTCGATTTGCATTGCAATGAGCCGTGTGAGGAAAGTGAGCTTCAAATCAGGAGTGTGTTGATTGCATCATTTGCAAATCAACCAACGCACCTAGTTTACATGAAAGAAATGTCACGAGCATCAAACACAAACAACTTTCTGGAAAAATCCATCTTCTGGATTTTTTTTTTTTTCTTCCCAATGGAGCAGCTAACCAGTGCAGTGAGTTAAGTTCACTTGCGCAGTTGCCATGTCAGGCGTCCCGAGCGAGTTTGAACCCAAGCGAACTCTTCAGATGACTGCCGCATGGCAAACACGAAGCACACGAGCAACAAAGGGACGACGGGAAGAAAAAAACCCCAGCAAGTGTCGGGTGTCAAGTGGGCGTCAACTAGTTTTTCTGTGTGAGCGGTTTCAGGTGCGCGCAAGGGGGCGGGGCCCGCAGGAGTCCGTGTACGCCAGGTTGACCTGACGTCACGCTACCTGCTCCTCGTCCTTTCTTCGTGGCTCGCGGACGGCGCACGTCTTTTCCTCCCCCAGGCGTGACCTCGGCCGGCGACAGGTAACTTTGCTTTGACCTCTTCTCACCTACGGGTGAGCCGTTCCAGGCGACCTCGTTCAGATTCCGCCTGCCAAGGGCCAACCCTTTGCTTCCTGCTTGCTGCGCGCACGCGACATGCGCGGTCACTCTGGGAAAGTCCACGAGCGGGTTAGCGGCGTGTGTGTGTGTGTGTGTGTGTGTGTGTGTGTGTGTGTGTGTGTGTGTGTGTGTGTGTGTGTTCAGACGTGTGAGAGAGAACCGGTGTGCCTCGAGGTGCCGTGCCGTGTGCGCGCACGCGCACGAGGAAGTGCACCGGCCTCCGTCGTCAATGGTCACCGCGACAGGTGTCACCCGACTCAACAGTCCAAAGACTTGTTAGCATGTTAGCTTCGATGGTGTATTTCGCGCGGCGACGCGTTCCCTTGCCATCGGATGCCTGACTTCTTCGCTCAACCGCCACCTCAATGAGGGCCAAAGTGTTGCTCCTTTCCCGGCGCGCTCGACGGTGGGACGCCAATCGCAGTGACGCCGAGCTGGAATGGACGCCGTGGCAACCTGAGCAAGTTAGGCTAACATGCGACTCCCTCATAAACAAACATGCCTCGCAATGTGGCGACGGCGCCACACCCGAGCCGCTCGTCGCGCCTGCGTCCGGACAAGGTCACAAGGTCAGCTCCCTGGCAGACGTTTCCTTGCAAAGCGGCCTCGGCAAAATATTGGCATTTTACATTTGAATGAGTCCCGATATATCGATCTTTAACAAAGCATCACCGTCATCCTCCAGTGCAGAAGGACCCACGTCGGATCCGATTGTGATTTCCAGTATGGAGCGCTCACACAAGCGGCTCAGTGTTAGTTTCGGAGCACAATGGCGAGTGACTGACTGACTGAATGGTGGGCGTCTTGCGGCCCCCCCCCGGGGCCCGGCGTCAGGTGTCGTGTGACCGCAGGCCCCGTCACCTGACCGCCAGCCAGCCAGGGTCCCGACGGCCCGCTTCCCAACCCCTTTTGTCATCACGGCAACGCACACTCAATGGACTCATTGTGAGGGCAGGAGACGAGATACTTGCTGTGCGTTCTTGACGTGCAAATCAAGATGCACTCGGAGGGTTGCCGAGTGAGATCCTCAGGCGGGGGCGTGGGAAACAAGCCGATTTCACCACCCCGGGCCCGAAAACCATTTTTATTTTTTTCAAAGCTCTTCCGCCAGACGGCAGAAGGTCCAACGATCTGGTTGCCATTGACATGAGCCATTCAGAGAACTGGCCGACTGGTCACACTGACCCAGATCGATCTCAACTCCACTCGAGTGTATTTCTCGAGCGCTTGAAAAACAAACACCACCGTGTGCAAAGTGGAGCAAAAAAAAATGTGTACAGTCAATTCATAACAAAGACAGAAGACGCAAAAACAGCCCAAGTTCACATCAAGTCTCTCAAAAGCCAAAGACTAAAAATGAGGAGTTTGAACGATGGGCGGCAAAGGGGCTTGCCCAACGTTCATTCCAAAGCGAAGGACAGGCGACGGAAAAGGCTCCGTCGCCTCTGAGCTCGGTTCTCGCTACCTCGAGTCGCCTCCGGTCCGCAGACCTGAGACCTCAGAGAGGTGAGGTGGGGCCGGGCCATTTCAAGATTGGGAAAACATCGGTCAAATGGATCCAGAGTCGGAGCCATGCGCTCCCTCTTGCGAGTATCGGTCAAAAGGCGAGACGCTTCATGGCCGATCGGCTGACTCCAAACTAAAGTGCAAACAAAGGCCCGAATGACTCTGTCGTTAGGCCATACTGGTCCAGAGTGGATCACCAGACTTGACTGACTGGACTCAAGTAGACCACGCTGATCCCAGCTAGGCCAGACTGGACTCGAGTGGTTCAAACAGGCAATGAATGGCCCAGCCTGGATCTGACTGGCTGAACTAAAGCGGAACACGCAGGGTCCAATGGTACCCGAGCGGAGCCGACTGGACCTGACTGGATCCGAGTGAATCTGCCTCCAACGGTGGACGCCATTGGACTAAAGTGGCCTAACTTGGAATGGAGTAGCAGTGACAGGTCCATGGCGGATTGAAAACGGCAAGGCTAAACTGGCCTTATGTAACTTTTACGTTTGTGAGCACAGGGATCTTACTCTGTGCCATGAGTTTGGTCTGAGTTTAGCAGATCTGCTGACTTCCTTTCTCCGTCTGAGATCACTACCTGTTAGTCGCAGCTCGGCTCAAACCTAATCCTGTGCAGCTTTCATCCCAGATCATATGATATCTGATCAACGTTAAGTCACAAAGGCACAGATTTGGGTCAAGACCAGAGAAGGTAAAAGAATTCACGAGAGCTCCACTTGGTCCAAAATTGACAGAGCCACTTAACACTCTTCTGAGCTGACCCTTTTTTGTGTGTGTGTGTGTGTGTGTGTGTGTGTGTGTGTGTGTGTGTGTGTGTGTGTGGGGACCAGATTTGGTTTCCCACTAAAAGCTCACATCGTCTTTGAGGTCTTTGTCAATGTATTCGACTGTCCAAGCAGGAACCCGCTGGTTTGAAGTGTCACACTGGTCAGTCAAGTTCAGAACGCCAGCGGTACCCATCAGTCCCTGCGTCTCATTTGGCCGTCGGTTTAGCCGCAACATATTTTGGCAAGCCGGCCAGGGAAAGACCGGGAACGCGCTCTCTCGGCCGGCGAGAGGGAAGTCTCGGTACGTGCGCGATTGACCAAACCTTCCGACCTGCCGGGCAGAGATGGCGTGTCATTCCGACAATGCGACGCTCACGATGATGTTGAATCAAAGAGTGACATCACGGATGTGAGCTGACAAACCTCAGCACAGAACGCGCAGTCATAGCTGAAGGGAGGCCTCCCGCGAAAGCCCACTCGCGCGCTTGTGTACTATCCTAGCAGCGAACGGAAGACAAGCGCAGGTCAGAAATTGCAGTCATGAGCTCCTCTTGTCCCAGAAGGGACGATGGCTAATGCGCTTGAAAACACGAGTCATGTCCACAGAGGTAAACGCCGCCCGAACTCCCGCCGAAGAGAGCGCGCGGCCGAGCGCGACGGCAGCTTTTTGCGACGACGCTGAAGACGCGCTGATGACGTCACCATGTCCGGATTAGACACGCGCCAGGATCATGTCGACCCTCAGTCCGAAGACCACGTGAGCCACGAGGAGCCAACAGACGCCTGGGGCCGAGCCGGCGACCTGCCGGGATGCGACCGGTGAGTTTGAGCGGCACTCGGCACGAGGTGTCGCGTGCCGACGTCACTTCCTGTGGGCGGCCCGCAGGCTGGAGAGACGTTGGCTGCTCTGGCACGGCTTCATGACGGAACATGACCACTTGGACGCTTGGCTGCGATTGGCCGAGCAGGCGGTGGCCTCCCACGACTGGACTCGAGTCACTTACGCCGCAGCCAAGGACGACGTCAGGAGGTTTGAGGTCAGGAATGCACCGTGTGTGTATGCATGTATCCGTGTGTGTGTGTGTGTGTGTGTGTGTGTGTGTGAATCAAATCGAGTTGAGTTTTGTGGTTTCCTCCACGTCTACGTATCCGTATTTATCGGCCGACTTGTTTGCGTGTGCGTGCGCGCATGCACCAGAGGCTGCGACGCGAGGCGGGCTCGCTTCTGGTTCATCTGGACACGCTGACCCAGAGGAACCGGACCCTGACCGCACTGTTCCAGGGCGTCATGCGGACTCGCCTGTTAGCCGCGGCCCGAGACTGCGGCCGCAGATGGGACCGCCTCAACGTCAAGCTGGAATCCATCAGCGGACGGCTCAAGGTCGCAGAACCGCATCCTCCTGGCAAAGCGGAAGCGCACCGAACGCTTCTTGAAAAACGGTGCGACCTCTTCCAGGTTTTGGTGTGCGAGTGGGAAGAGTTTGAGGAAGAGACGGAGGAGCTGGCCGTCTGGTTGGCCCAGATGGAAGTCGGGCTGGCGGGAGTCCAACACGTGACGAGGAAAACGTGCGACAAACTCCGACAACTGCAGGTGCCTTTCCGACAGCGTAACGCACAAGTGACGGTGAAGGTAGACGGACCGAACTTTGCCGCTGGACGCCGGTGTCGACCGCGTGCCTTTGTGCAGTCTTTCCAGCGGAGCGTGCGCGTCAACTCGGGTCGCGTGAACGGCGCGTTGGAGCGCGGCGAGGCTCTGATCCAGCGCAGCACGGCCGGCGATGCGCAGTGTGTGGAGCGCCGCCTGCTGGAGCTTCTGCGCCAGTGCATTCACATCTACGGCAACATCGCGCGGGCGCAAACCCGACTCCTCAGCATGAGACTGGTGGGTCGCGCCGGCTCAAGTGTGCGTCTTTCTCTCTGTCGGGTCCATTTTGTCTGTCGCTGCCGTGCTCCGTGTCTCTCTGGCTGTCTCTCTTTGGCCGTTGCTGCCTCCGTCTTCATCGTGGCCCTCGTCCCGATCTTCCCTCTCAGGTCTTTGAGGAGGACTTCCTGCTGACTCCGCCTCCGGATTCCGGTTGTCCGTCGGAGACCTTTTTGTTTGAGGAGGAGGGAGCGCTTGACCAAGTCCGCCAGGAGCTCAGTCCTCAACATGAACAACGAGTCGGTCAGTGAAGAAAGACGCTGATGACCTTGCGGAAGAAGTGACGACCGCAAGATGAACTTGTCCCATCCACTGTTAGATCATCATCATCATCATCATCATCATCGTCACTGTCCTTCGCCATCGTCGCCTTTCCATGAGCACTTGGGTCTGGAGTGGGACCCCTCAGTGGACGTGGGACACTCCGGCTCCTGCAGTGACTTCTCCTACTGCAGTGCCGGCACAGGTGGGAAAAGCAGAGCCGCCACGTTCGGGTTAGCGTTAGCATGCTAGCGTCTTTCTTAGGCCGGCAAACGTTTTGACCGTGCCTGCGTCCAATAATACGGTGCGTCTCGCGTATGTGTTAAAATCGAGAGCGAGCGCCTGTCACTGACACGCCGCCGTTCAATACGGTCGTGAAAAGACGCTAGATGAATATTTTCAAGGTGTCACATGGGGAACGTTCGCCGAAACATCAAAGATGGCAAGTATGGACATTTGTAACTAAAATCGCAGCCGTCACCAGGCTGTCAATATTGGTGGAGAACTGAAGATTTCAAAACCATTTGGTGAAAACTCAAAAGTCTCTACACAGGTCCCAGGGACACCCCAAAGAGGAGGAGCTACATTAGTTCCTTCGGCTCACAAGACAACATCAAGCAGGAAGATACGCTGGTGAGTCACGGGCGTGTGTGTGTGTGTGTGTGTGTGTGTGTGCGAGAGGCCGCATGCTCATTGATGCGATTGACGTGTCTTGACGGTCATTTACGTGCAGCACTCGAAGACGTCGCCGGCTCTCCCTACTGTGTTCTCGCCCGAATCGGACATCAAGAGCCTTGGCGGGGACCGTCGGGTGACGTCCACGCCAAAACAGGACGACGGTGACGGGCGTGTGAGGGCGTGGCTGGGAAGCCAAGGCGCTCTCCGTCCTTCCTGCTGTAAAGCCGTGCAGACGGACGCTCAGGTTTGCCTTCAAAGTTGTTCTATTTCCGAGTTGGCGCGCGACGTCGATTCAGAGGTCAGCGTCGACAGAAGCTCGAACGTCGAACACGAGCGAGATGAAAGATCTTCCGACAATCGCGCTACCTTGGTTTGCAGCGGGTTTCGGGATCCAAAGTTAGCTTTGAATAGTCGTTTTCCAAGTTGGCTTTGAATGTTGAACTTGAGGTCACGAATTTGTTTCGCGACAGCACGTTTGCTCATCAGCTACTGGCTTTACAATTAGCAAACGTAGCGCAAGTTGAAATGCTACTTTGCAAATATGTGGCAGGACATGGCACGCTATGCGGCAAGACCAACCAAAATTCAGACTCTGGTTGTGGTCGTAAAGCGTCTCAGTCGTTGAGAATGTCACGCTACGCTACGCGGGCTGCCGCGCGTCAAGACAACTCCAAATCCGCTACGAGACGCGCGGCCATCGGCTGCAAATCGCACCACATTTGGGTAGCCTGACGTCTGCCTCACGTTTGAGATGAGACCGTTCGCTTCCAACGATAGTTTTTCTAGTTAGCCTAGCTTCCGACGTTATTCCCAACATGAGTGCCTGTTAGCTTCCGAGCTAATATATTAGCTAATAGCTATTAGCTCGGAAGCTAAGTTGTGGCACAAAAAACTCGACGTTAGCTTCCTTGGCTGCATTTTGGTTTTGTGAGCGTGGCCTTGACCTTTTTGTGTTCAGTGTTCGGCCATCGCCAAATGGGATCGCGCGGATCTTTTCACTCAGGTCCCGAGTTGCCATGGCGATGACCGCACGGGCGCCTCTCATGAGAGCTCGTTGTCCCGTGACACCAGTTCCTCGACGAGGGACCGACACCGGGCGCGGGTGAGGCAGTTGGGTCACCACGTGGGGAGATCCAGGTCAAATGAAACAATACGTTGATTTTTCTTTCAGACTCCAGAAGAGGAGGACCAAAGGTGACTGTCCTGCAAATGCGCACACACACACACACACACACAGTAAAAAAATTCATAAATGCATAAAGCTCTCTCACACGTAGCCATTGTTGAAACAAATAACACAAAAAAAATACAAATCTCACTAAACTGCTCTCAGAGAAAACACACACACACACACTTTGTGAGCAAATGTCCACATTTCACATGAATTGGAAGCAAAGGCCAGAATTTCACACAGCTGTTGTCAAAATAGGCCCCTTTCACACCAATTTCCCATTTGAAATATTGATCTTGTGACCGAAGCCGCAGGGGCTCCGGGACCGCGCCTTGGGTCGCGCCGCACCCCGGCGCCAAGTGCCTCCTGCTGGCTGCCGCCGCCGTTGTGTCGCTGCTGGCCTGTCTCTTCTGGAGCTTCCTGGAGGGCGCCGTGCGGCCGCAGCTTCATCGGCCCCTCGGGCGGCCTGCACCTGAGCTACGTCAACGGGCCCCCGCCCACTTGAGGCCGCTCGCCGCATCCCGTCATGTCCGCGATGACACAGATGCCGTTCCATTGGGCCTTGAGTTGTTTTGATTTTTTACATAGCGAAGGCTGTGACTCCCATCGTGAAGATTTGTGAATCCCCGCGAGGGAAATTGTCGCATGAAAAGTCCAACTAAACTTAGTCCATGTTGAATGTGGGTGGCCGGCGCATTTGCGGCCCCCTCGCATTTCACTATTTCTTAGATGAAGCTTCACGATACCTTGTGAAACGTGTCCATCGAATCAAAAGAAAACGTTTGTCTGTTTTTGTACAAAGGACATCAAAATAAAGTGGACATTTATGACTTTGGTTGACAAAGTGTGCGTGTGTGATGTTGGGCGTGTGGCGTTGGCGCGCAAGTGCGATTGTGCAGTATGGGCCAGATTAGCGCAGGTTTCGTGCCACGCTCACGTGTCTGCGGAAGGCCTCGTCGTGGCCGTCGGTGATGCCGCTAATACATTAAGTGGAGATTAACTGTATGTGTGTGTGTGTGTGTGTGTGTGTGTGTGTGTGCAGAACGGGCGTCACGCGGGGTGTTCCTGGCCGACTTGTTTGCTGGCTTCCTGGCTGCTGTTGCGTCGCAAGGTGGCGGGAGCGCCAACGCTCCCGAGTGACGAATTTGGGAGGTTTCCTTGTGTTCATGTCCCAGCAATTAGACACGTCCCATCTTCCTCGGGCCGCCACACACACACCGACTTCTTCAACCGCTCGCATGAAAACGTCACACGCGAGCCCAGAGTGATTGCTAATCACTTTGCGACACGTGAAAAAGAGCCGCGAAAAGAAGTGAAAAGAGGCTTTTAGGACACATTACTTAAGCCCTCGCTGTCCTAGTTGGGTGTGTGTGTGTGTGTGTGTGAGAAATGTGAGCGCAAGTGGTTGTTTGCGATTGGCTGGCAGCGAGCAGTTCCGAGTGGAAGCCACTTCTTGTCGGCAGCCATTCGCAGGGCCGAATGTCACGTCGGGTCACGTCGGATGCGAGCCCGTCAAGCGTATTTGGCCTTCCGTGCGAGCGTCAAGCGAGCGGATTGTTTTGAAGACGCAATTTGGAACATGGCAAACGTTGTTGGCATTTCCACCTTCACGTTTGACTCGCGCATGTTTCCCGATGTCGTCACCACAATAAAACGTCGAGCCGGTGGCTGTTAGCTGAGCCGCTGCTGTCGTCAGGGGCGACCGGCGTCACCATGACGACACGGCAGCCAGAGAAACGAAAAGGTGGGGAGGGGCGACGTCACCCGAAGAGTTTTGGGGGGGGCGGGGAGAAAAAAAAATCCTCGGCACCCAAGGTGGGCGGAGCCATCTAACGAGATCAGCGTGGCTAATCAGCTGGGAAGCTTCCTAGTGGCCGGCCATGTGGGGGGGACACCCGTTGTCACGGCAACGGCGCTGATTGACAGCGGCGGCCTGTTGCCGCTCCTAATAGGATTATGCATCGGGGGAGGGGCGGGGGATGGGGCTCTGTGTCATCGTGGGTGTAAAACAAGTCACGCTAACTTCATGAAAAAATGACACCCAAAACAGACATTTGTGTCTATGTGTGTGTTTCTTGTGCGAGCGTGGGTGTGAGGGTGTCCAGATATGCCAGGGGGGAAGGAACCGGGGTTCCTCGAGGGCCATCTCCTGCCTGGTTTCGATCCTCCCTACTCCAACAAACAATCAGCTCATCGGCAAGCTCAGTCGAAGCCTGAAGCGATCGTGATCAATTGAATCGGGTGTGTTGGATTAGGGCATGGGGTGTCAAACATACGGCCCGCGGGCCAGAACCGGCCCCTCAAGGAGGTTTGATCAGGCCCGCGGGATAATTTAAAAGTGAAAAAAAAAATGCAAAAAAGACATGGAATGAATATTTTGAATACGGTGTAATTCATGGAGTATCCGCTAGGAGGACACACTGTTTTGATCAGAGTCAAAGACAACGTTGTTTGGAACAGAGAAGAAGACAACAGCAAACCTCAGTCTGTCACTGAGACGCGGACCCAACACCGGGACATGTGAATATTTGATTCTTTACACATTTAATAGCGCTCTCTTTAGTTTGGAAGGTGTAGGCAGGGATTACATTTAGATTTTAGTCAATAGTTTGATAATTCCTTACTTTATAAATCTCGTTTCAGCTTAAAAGAGTATACAGTATTTTTCAGTACCAATTACTTCCAACGATCAAAGTCCATGTCATATTTGTCTCAAGGAGCTTCATGAAATATTTTGTCAAAGATCTGTTTATTAAATGTCAACATTTTCCTTTGCGACAGCGTGAACGGGGTGTTGCGGGCGGCCATCTTGGAAGAAGACGCACAGACGTGCTTTGTCTCTGCTAACTTGTTGTTCGTATTTGCTCTCCTTCTGTCCCCCCCCCGCGGAGTCCTCTGCTCTCTCTTTCCAGCAGTCGACATTGATTCGATATCGGAGGAGTCAACGCGGGCTCAAGGCCTCCACGAATAGCTTGGGGGCCACGGCCGGTACGGCCCAAAGTAACACATCACGCGCATCTCCAACAAACGGGTGACGATGAGGACGTTTCCCAACAGTGGGTGGAGCCTATCAAGGCTCCACCCGCTGTGGGCGGGTCACCTGTCAGTCAAGCTGTCAGGGACTTGGCTGGAGATTTGTCAGCGAGCTAGCCAGGATGACGCAAGGGCTTACGGGGGGGGGGGGGGGGCTGACCACCCGCGCCTGCACACATCCATGGCAATCTCATACCTGAGAAGTCCGCGTGTGTCATAGCATCCGCGGGCGGGCTTCCATGAAATCCGACGCACTACGCAAATCCGATGCACGACGACGCATTCTCGGGCAGCGCCAGTCAAAATCCAAAAGCCCCGTTTGGCTGCGCCTGCCCCCCCCCCCCCCACCTTTGCTTTTGTGAGCTTTTGCTGCAGTTCAGAAAAGCAGGTTGACGGACGGATCCTTCCGGCTCGCCACCTCCAAACCCGCCAGTCAAATGTCAACGGCAAAGATGGCCGATCACCAACCCAATGTTTTTTTGTTCATCGCGACGCATTTTGCCCTTGGGCAAAGCTTGGTGGGGGACGCTCTCGTTTTCGGCTTCTTTCCGATTTGCGCGCTGCAAATGAAGGCGTCTCGTCAAAGTGACGTCAAAGAAACAGAAGAAGTTTGGCCTCGTGACTGGGAGCTCCCGGTTCACGCAGCTGCGCTCTTTGTTGGCTGGGGTGCCCATTCAGCCAACAGGCGGACAAAGGAAAAAAAAAACAAACGAAATATAGTATTAGAATATACAGTGAAACTCCTCTACAATGAAACGTTTGCAGCAAGACATTTTTCACAACAGGGGGTTTTTCACTGTAGCAAATATGATCTCAGATGTAAACACTCACACGCATGCACACGAACGTATGTAAGATTTTTTTTTTTCACACTAGGGGGTATTTTTCGCCCATGTAGGTTTCATTGTAGAGGAGTTTCACTGTAACTTTGCGAGGCCGTTTTGGGCTTCGGAGACATTCGAGAGCCGCGGCGGACACATTTCGCCGACCTTTGCGCGCCACGCCGACGGCAGCTCTCTGGCCCGGTTTTGGTTCATCTGCCGGCGAGCTGAATGGGGACGCTCACATCGCATTTGGGGGGGGGGGGGCACCGTTGGCTTGCCATTTGAAAGGGTAAGAACGGCCCTCTAGCCCCGCCCCCCTTTTCTTAGTCAGCCCGATGCTTTGCTCCCATTGTTCGCTCGTGCACAAGTGCAAACAATGGCGTCAATGGAGAAGCCACGGTGGGAGGCGGAGGCGGGGGGGGGGGGGGTGGAGGGACCTCAGAGGGGGGATGACGAAGGGGCGACATTTTGTCGTCTCCAGACGAATTCTTCTTCTTGTTTATTTTTAGCGCGCGCGTCCAAGAAGATTACAACCCCCCCTCCGCCCCCCCCCCCCCATCATCCATATGGACAAAACGTTCAAAATTGTTGAGGGGCGGGGCCTCCAGTGGTCTTCATCGTTGCTAGCGGCAACCAAGGGAGCCATCCCATGCGTGTGCGTGCACAAGTGGGGCTTGCCCATGTCCTGCTGTACGACCCCTTGCGCCCATTGAGAGACACATGAAGGCGGGAGGGAGGCAGGCAGGGAGGGGGGGCACAGACGTGTAAGAGGGGAGGGAGGAGGGGGGCAGCAGCAGAGAGAGAGAGAGAGAGAGAGAGAGAGAGAGAGAGAGAGAGAGGACGTCTGGGCGGATTTGGCGCCGGTGGCGTCTTTGGCAGTCCGACACACACCAAGCTGCTTATTAGCGAGCGAGCGAGCGAGCGAGCTCCCAAACGGATTTATGCGCACGGAAAGCAGGTGAGTTTGCCGCTTTTCATTTTTCCGCGCTCATCTTTGCGGCTCGCGGTCCCGCCTCGGCCGGGCAGGTGAGGCGAAAGGTCCTCCGGGGCGACAAAGCAGATCAACGCGCGCCTTCTGATGCTGAGGCTGGGGTGGTGGTGGTGGTGGTGGTGGGGGGGGGGGGGGGGGGGGGGTCTTTAGCATGGCAGAGAGGCGCCATCAAATGGTGATGGGGGGCTGGGGGGGGGGGTACTTTGCCGTCTGGAGACGTTTGGCCCCAAATCGTCTGGCGTTTAGTGTGCGTGTGCTGATTTTTCTGTGTTTTTGGAACGGTCGTCATCTTCCGCCGCACGTGTGCCGCGGTCATACATGTGCGAAGCGGGCACCAGAGGGCAGGCGGAAAGCACGCGCGCGCGCACTTGTTTACACGCCTCGACGATAAAATGCAAGAAAAAAAAAATGACAGACAGACAGAGGGGAGCACGGTGGGGGGGGGGGGGGTAGGGGGGTTCTCAGCCATTTTCTCCCACCAAAAGATGGAATTGTGGAATGAAATTTCAATGCGACTTGCCGGACTTGAGCTGAGGCTGCAAGCGTGCGCGCGAGACAAGGAGGCTGCTTGTTGGCGATTTGGCGCTTCACTTGTTTTGTTCAATGAGAAATTCAGCGGGAGCCCCCCCATCCCCCCCCAAAGCCTCTTCCCGCCCATTTTGCGCCCCCTCATCCATCCGTTGTTGCTCATGTGTGTGTTTTTTTGTTTGGTTGTTTGGGGGTTTGTGTGTGTGAGGGTTTTTTTTTTTGGGGGGGGGGGGGGAGGTGCGGGGGGTTACTAATATTGTTTGTGTGGAGAACATTTGGACTTGGATGGTGCGTGCAGAGCCGTCGCAAGCCTGGATGGAAGCCGTTGGCCCTCCCCCACTGCGGTGTCACCTCTTATTGAGAAGCCCGAGTGATACGCGAGGGTCACGGGGCACAACGCCGCGCATTGAGCAATTCACCAATTTGTTTTGAGGGGGGGGGGGGAGTTGGGGGGGGGGGCATTTTGTGCTGCGGCGGAGCAAAGCCATCGAAATCGGCTTTGCCTTCGATGCAATTCAACAGAAGCCTTTGCAGACAAAAGTCCAACGGTGTCCGTCGGTTGCGCGATTCAAGCCGGCGGCGATTTCCAGCAGGAGGCCAAGCTCGTGTTGCACACGCGCACGCACACTAAATGAACTCGCGTTCCATCCTTTGTGCGAAAGGAAAGCCAAAAAAAGTGGTGCAAGCGCACAAAGTGTACCTGATCTATTGTCCGTCCTTCTGTGGTATCTGCGTGTGGTGCTGGCGCGCCGCCGGCGCCGCCGCCACCGGCTGGTCCGGTCCTTCCGCCGCAAGGAAACCAAGGTGACGCGTGACGGATGTCGGGAGCCGCGCAGGTGCGCTCGTCGGGAGCAAAGTTTTGCTCGGATCTCAAGACCATCAACAATCTCGTGACGTTTCGGATCTCAAAGGCCTCGTCAGTCGAGGCGCTCGTGTTTCAGGGTGCCACCATCTTACTTTTAGCTTCGGGGGGCATAGGGGGGGGAGGGGGAGGGGGGGTTATTACTCGCCAATTTGTGTTGAGGACAATCTTCTGCTTTGGAGCAAAAGGCTCATCATGACATGAAAAAGGCATCCCCAGTCGCCATGTTACAAGTTTGCTGCGCCCCCCAAAATGGAGGAGAGGACACAGTCTGTGTGAGGAGGGGCGGGGGGGGGGGGGGTCCTTATTAGAAATGCAAATGAGTTTCTTTTTCTCTTTGGTAGGACTGGAGCACCTGCTGTCTCCAGCATGCAACACACACTTGCCCCCCCCCCCCCCCCGCTAAATCTGCCACTTAGGGAGTGCATCAAAAACACATTGGACTAAAAGCAGCAAGGAAGAAAGGGGCTGAGAAGGGAGGAGTCAATGGGCTGCGGTCCACATGTGGGCTCCGCTGGCCAGAACTTGGGGCTCAGCAAATGACGGCTTTTGCCGACGTGGCGAGGGGGGGGGCCGCCGGGGCAAAATCAAAGACAACCGCGCCTCGGCTTTTTCAAGCCACCGCGACACCTCCCGTAGCTTCACGCCAACATGCTTGCTTGGTTGGTTGGGCTTTAACGGCTTTTGGGGGGGGGGGGGGGGGCTCTCCAAAGACGCTTGGGGGCCATTCGGTTGGGAACCGGGACTTGATGCTATCGAGCCGGGAGGACGAGGAGGTACAGAGCTTCTCGGGCGAAGACGTCCCGAGGCTTCTCCGATGCGGAGACGGAGGAGGACGGGGAGGAGGAAGAGCAAGAAGAGATCATGAGGAGGAAAATGAGCACAACGGATGGAAGGGAGGAAGATGCTGCGTGAGCCGTCGCCACGGTGACCGAAAGCCCACACGATGGGGGAAGGACGGGGCGCTGCTGTCACGTGACCCCCTTTCGACCCATCCAAGAGCGTTCCACCAATCCAACGGAGAGCGCACCGCCCCAGACTTTCAATGGGGTCAAGCCATGTTGTCTTGACCCGTCTCTTTTTTTTTTTTGGGTGTCTACTCGGCACTCCTGCTTGGATTCGAAAAAATGACATCAAATCTCGGTCAGCGCGTCCGCCTCGCGGTGCAGAGGGCCAAGGTTCGATTCCGGCTCCAGAAGGCACGCGTGGCACACACTGGAAATTGCGTGAGTGGAATTGGTTGTCGTTGCGCAGCCAAGTTGAGGGTGGACCCCGCCTGCTACGCGACTTCCGACTTTGAGGCGGAGAGAGCGCGTCAGATGGTCGGGGCCTGGGGGGGTCACGTGCGAGTTGCGTGAGAGGGATCCGAAGATGGAGGCGTCGGGGCGCTCGCTTCATTTCATTTCATGCGCCGCAGCGCACAGACAAACTGGGGAATGGTCGCCAGTCCGCGTCGGGGCACGCCACGACAAACACCGGAGTGGTCGCCCATGATTTTTCTTTTGATGCGGCCTTCCTATTTGGAGCCTTTTCTTTTCCCCCCGCGCTTGGCATGCGTCCCCCCCCTGACCCTCCCCGGCCCGCCACCATGAAAGGGGGTGACGGCGGAGGGGCGCGCGACAGCAGAGAAAGGACGCTCTGTGGCCGTCAGAGGAACGTGGTGAAGGGACCTCTGTTCCTGCGCACGGGCCGCGCTCAGCCCGAGAGACACTTGGCCGGCGACTCGCCTCGTTACTCATCAAGTTGCTTCTGGTTTGCTTGGCGAGGGAGTCGTTTGGCGCTCAAGTCCCCTTTTTTGGCCGGCTGGCTGACGCACACCAGGTGGAGGTGGAGGTGGGGGGGAGGTGGAGGGGGGCTCTCAATTGGGCTCCCAATTGGGCTCTTGCGGCTTTTTTTTGCTCTTCGTTGTTGTTGCCAGTTGGGATGGGCAAGTAGCGATTTGGATATTGACAGGGGCAAATCTGTCCTCCTTGCCAGTAGTTGGCGCTACACTGTGGCAAGTTTGACACTCCAGTGCATCGATGAAGTCGAGTTTCAGGGATTCCAACTGTTGGATTCCGAAGCTTTCTTTTCATGTATTCGAATGTGTAACACATTTGGACTCATTACTATTTCAGTACAGTCAAAGCTCTTTTTTGGTCCATAATCTGTCCCAGAAGGCTGTTTGAAAACCGAAATTGTTCGAAAACTGAAACCAGGCTCTTTTTAAAACAAAAATGTTTACTGAACACGTCTGCTCACAATGGAAAGCAACCCGAGGAAGCATCACTTCCTCGTGTAAGGAAGGTGGGAGGAGTCAAATGGTGCATTCAAGTGCGCTCAGTTTGTTCGAGAACCGAAATTTGTTCATCATCCAAGGCATAAAAAAATCGAAATTTTGGGTCGAAACCGAGACATTCGAAAACCGAGACGTTTGACTGTACTTTTGTTTATCGCTTCCATGCGCCGTTTGTGTTGAAAGTGCGCATGGCGCATGGCGTAGGTTGCCTTAGGGCTAGCCAACTGCATTTTGTTTGGGGTTTTTTTTCAGGTGGTAAAAGTTGGGGTGTTAGCACGGTCGGTGAAGATAAAGAAGATCCGCCCGTTACATTTTCTCTCTCTCACGTTTAGTGTTGAAATAGGCATCGCTTCTAAAGGGTGGATGCGAAGCGTCACGCGCTAGCTCCTAGCTCTTTTCGGGCATCATCGCCGGGACGTTTTCAACAATTTGCCGTTGTATGTTCTGTTGAGTCAACGGCAGCCGGCGGCGGCCGATGGCGGCTTCGATGGCCACGAGCGGTTCCCGGCCTGCCAAACCGCCGCTCGCTTGGGTCCGGCGTCGGAATCTCAAGTTGGCGCGCGCAAGTCAAAGCGCTCCGTTTGGGCTTTTTCGAACGGCGCGGTTGGAACTACCGCCAAGATTATTTTTAGGTTCAACAGGAGTACGGCGCGCTCAGGTTTCCTCGAGGTGCGTGTGTGCGTGTGTGCACGTGTGCTGGTGTTGTTGTTGTTGTTGTTGTTGTCCCGGCTGATCTCGTTGAAGGATTGAACTCAACATTGACGGTGAGAGAGAGAGAGAGAGAGAGCGAGTGTGGTACCTGCTCAGCTCATCAACAACTTCAGAGCTTAAGCTTCTTGACACACTCAGGACAAAGGTCAGAGGTCAAGGTGCTGGCCCGCCGCCTGCTCCAAGTTCACAGCAGGAGAAATTTGTTGGAAGCGGGCCCGAATCGGTGACAATTTTTTAATGTTTTTATTTCTGGGGGCGGGGTCGCTGAAAATACACCTGTCTTGGCACATGTTTACGTCGGGAGGCAAATGATCCAAGCTAAAAAAAAAAAAAGCTAACTGGCGATTGAACGTGACATGCGAGCTGAAACCGGAGTGAAGGCAAACGATCGGCAGTGGCCTGGCACGCGACGCCTTTTGCAGGCCCCATGCGGCCACATTTCACGAGCAAAAAAGCAAAAGCCAAAGCCGAACCAAAGATCGCAATGGGCAAAATCGGCAAAAATCAATCGACAAGGCTCTACGGCCATTCGCGGCCCTCCGTAAGACACGCTGACACGACATTTCCACTCAAGATGCGCCGCGTTTGATTCTGGGGGGAGCGTCATCGCCACCGCGAGCAGCCAGTCGCTCAACTGGGTCATCTCTGACTTAGGCGCCGCGCTGATGTTAGCGTCACCCCGGCTCAGGGTCGCGCCGCAGAGGGGCGGGATCCCAAAAGGGTCGGGGAACGTCAATCCCCTTTGAAATTGGCCGCTTTCCTGACGTCGGATTAGCGACGTGCTAAAGCCGGCGCGCTAAAAGGGCGACGCCGAGCCGGCGCTAAACTAAGCTGCTCGACGACAACGGCGACAGAAGCACGCGTGACCGACTCCCTTCAAATATGTCGGCAATTAGCAAGAGGGTGAAAAGTCCCGTCAACAAACATTGTTTACCTTCGATTGGCGGCCAATCCGCTGTCACGTTGTGCTCCCGGTAGACTAGCTTCGCTGCATCCGATGGATGGTGCTGGGAATCCAAAACGGAAGGAGGACATGAGTTGTTGCCCTTTGCAGCCACTTTGACTGAGCGCCAGGACGTTTGGTCGCCGTTTCGACCATGGCGAGGAGGCGCAGCCAAAATGATGTGGCACGGCGGCCATTGTGCTTTGAAGCCAGCGCTGACGGCGCCGTTGCCCAGCAAGGTTTGGCATCTTTTTCATTTGACCTCTTTTTTTTTTTTTTTTAGCTTTCGCAGCAGCTTAGCTTGTTTGGATTGGTATCAAAAATGCTTCGTTTTAGCTTCGTTTTAGTGTTAGCTTTTTTAGATATCTGTGTGTGTGTGTGTGTGTGTGTACGTACTTTGGACGTTGGACCGAGCAGAGGGAGGGAAATTTGCTTGATGCATCTCTCACAAGTGGAACCCCCCCCCCCCCCTTCCCCCCAAAACAAAAAAAGAGTCACACGAAGTGGGCCCTGTGGGACTCCATTTGGTCCCAAATGGACCAGACAAAACAAAAAGAGTCCAAATAGCTCGTTTGACGAAGAAAAATGCAACTTGGGAGGCATAGACGAGCAAGCACAGAAGCTGCCCTTTCGGTACCAGCATGGCCGCGTTTCCCGCCCCAGTCGAAATCGCATCAAGTCCCGTTTCCATCTGCGCCGCTCGGGTGGCTCTTCTTCTTCCGGCTCACTTTGAGGATTCGACACGCTCGCGTGCGGGTCCCAGAGCGCCGGTTGCGGTCCATCAAAGCCGCGGCGTGTGAAACGAGCCCTTCAGCTTCCGGAACGCCAGGAGACCAACGCAGGCGCCCCGACCCCACTTTTTGCTGGTCTCCAACCATTTTCTTTCGCCATGCGACCCCCTCAGTCAGGACAACAACAATTTCAAAAATCAAAGCTGAAATCAAGACATTTTGGATTTTTAATCGGGGGTGGCACGCTGACCGACGAAATATTCACTCCATGAATGAACGATGAGGATGATGATGATGATGATGATGGTGGCGAGACCAAGATGGAGAGGAAAATAAACCAACGAGCAAACCAAGCGAGCGGCGGAAGGAAACGATGAGAAAGAGGACAAATCTACATCAGGAAGATGAAGGCGCAAAGAGGGGGCAGGGGCGGGGGGGGACAAGCGATGCGAACGGGAGGGGACGCGCCAGACGGACGAGGAAAAAAGACAAACGCTGGCGCTCATCGTCATGCTCCCTCCTTCCATTTTTTTTTTCTCTTCTTCAACGGTGTGACGTGGCGCCCCCCCCCCCCCCTCAACCCCTTCCTCATCCTCACCAAAAGCTTCAGCTTGCGGCAAGACATCAAAGTCACATTGACGCGCCCGTCACGGGACAATCCATTAGGTACACAGCCCCGTGACAACAATTAGCCAGAAAGGGAGAAAAGCTTCTGTTTGGGGACCGATCTCGCCCCCCCCTCAAAGGTTTAGCGCCCTCCATTTGGTGGCACTCGTCACTTGGACGACTCGCCAAACAAGGCGGGCGGGTTTTCATGCCGCTTGACAGGAAAATAGCTCCAAAACAAACGCGTACATGCGCTCCCCATCAATACAATCGTGCGCGCACACATGCACACGTCAACGGGAATCCACTTTGCTCAACTTGGGCCCTCGATGCCAACTTGACTTGGCAGGCGTCTTTTTCAGTGACTGTTCTAAAAAAACAAAACATTTGCAATCAATAAATTGGTCGCCGTGTCTATCGTGAGTGTGAAGAAGACCGAAAGCGCACGAGAAGTCGGCCATTTTGGTTTCAAGCGGCCATCTTGTCCTCTTCCTGGCAAAGGCCGACGCCGAACGACGTTTGCTTTTGTCTTTTGCAAATGAAAAAGAATCCGAAGAAACGGGCCGTTCCGTCGTTTCCCTCGGCAACATGAAATGCGGGAGGCAAGTCGATGGCGAGGCAGCACGGGGGGGTCGACTGCTTAGCGCGTCGGACAAACAAGCGCAGAGGGTTCAGATGCGGCCGGCCCGCGCCCTTCCCTGTGTTCGAGTTTGCGTGATGCAAAAGACAATTTGCACCTCTAACGAAGCGACAACACGGCCACCGGCATCGGTTTGTCCTTCATCCTTTGTGTGGACCGACTCATACTAGTGATGCACCGATGAGCCCAGCGCAAAGGGGGGGGGGGGGGGACGGCCACTCTGATTCTGCCCAGCGGGATCCGACCCGATACGGCAGCCGGTCCGGATTGGCGTCACGAACGTCTCGGGGCCTCCCTCGCTCCGATAACACATCGATGCTAACTCATTGATGCTAACTCATTGATGCTAACTCTTTGCTACCTTGTGCTTCACAGGAGTCCGAAGGATTAGTAGGATGCTGAGTACCTTTCCTCCACGCCAGCCTTCTCCACCCTGCTTTCCATGAGCGGAGAGCGCCAGCTAACGGGAGGAAGCGATCACTAGAGAGAGCGAGGAAGAAGAGGAGAGGGCAGAAGGCCGGGGAAGGAAGGAAGGAAGGAAGGAAGGAAGGGAGGACTTTTCTTTGTTGTTGTTGCAGTCGGTTTCCACCTTGGGAAATGGCAGCAACGGAAGCCAACGCGACGCCCGCGGTCCAGGAAGACGGCAAGAACCCGGAGAGCAAGCAAACAGAGGCCGAAGAACCCGCCCAGAAATCAGAGACCGTCAACAGCCAGGCGGAGGACAAAGACGGCACTTTGGTCAACAGCGAGGTCATCCCGACCAAAGACACCGTCGGTCACGACGCGCCGGTAGAGGCGGCGGCGGCGGAGAGCGGCGAAGAGGAGGCCGCGGCGGTCGGAGGCGAGGCGGAAGCCGCCCACGTCTCGGAGAATCACGAGCACAAGACCTCCTTCCTGGACTCCTTCCTGAACAAGAGCGGGCTGGGCAAGGTGATGTCGGGACGGAAAAAGAAAGAGGCCAGCGCCGCCGCGGGAGCCGCATCGGAGGAGAGCGCCGTCGAAGGCGCCGAGAAAGACCAAGAGAAAACCGGAGACGAGCCGGCGGCCACCGCCGCCGCCGAGGGGGCGGCCGAAGGAGGTAGCGAGGCCGACAAGACGCTGGAAAATGGAGACAAGGAGGACGAGAAGAAGTGCAAAGAGTCCAAGTCTTCGGTTCGAGATCTGATCAGGAAGCCGGTGGCCAAGATCTTCTCCCATCGGAGCACGGAGAAGAAGGACGGCAACGCCCCCGAACCTCCCAAACAAGTCAAGGTCCGCTCCAAGTCCCTGGACCGCCTGGAGGATGCCGAAGCGCTCCAGGCCGCCGCAGACTCGGCCGCCGCCGAGGAGGCCGCCGAGGAGGCCGCGGGCGCCGAGGCCGAGGCCGAGACGGATCCCAAAGCCTCCTCGTCTTCGTCCAGCGCCACCAAGCACATGAAGCGCTGGCACTCTTTCAAGAAGCTCATGGCTCAGAAAGCGCACAAAAGGAGCAACGCCGGCGGCGAAGACGGCGGCGGCGGCGGCGACGGGGAAGGAGGCGGAGACTCCTCCACCTTGGATTCCAAGGAGTCGGGCCAGAAGAGGTGGAAACTCAAGCGCTCCTGGACATTCCAGGGCCTCAAACGAGACCCGTCCATGGCGGGCATCAGCGGCAAGGCCAAGAGCGCCGACAAGGAGGAGGAGGAGGAGGAGGAGGAGAAGGCGCGGGACGCCGACGGGGGCGCCGATGGAGGCGCCGAGGGCGCCGGCGAGGAGGCGGACAAGGCCGACGCAGGCGAGGAGAAGGCGGAGGCAAGCGAGGACGACAAGGCCAGCGGGGGAGCCAGCGTCACGCAGCACGCCAACGACATCTGGACCTCCTTCAAGAAGCGCGTCATCCCCAAGTCCAAGCGCGCCAACACAGAGTGCCACCCCGGCGGGGGCGGGGACGAGGACGCCGCCGCTGCCGCTGCCTCAGGTCAGAAACGTTTTTCCAACGTTGAGTGTGATTGGGAGCCGTTCCTCGGTTCGGAGGACGGCGCCGGTTGCCGCAGAGGCCGCTTGACTCGCAGGAGGCGGTGTCCCGACGTCCAAGGTGCTTCCCTCTTCCAACACGAATGGGCGCCGTTCTGCGGGGAGCTCGCCGCCGAGCGGATTCGCTTGAATGTTGGAGGAGGGAAGACACCTGAAATGGGGGCGGGGCCCCTCGAGGGGCCGCCGTTGGACACCGCCTTTGTCGAGCGATTCGAGCTACGGGGCCGGAATTCGCCGTGTCGGTAAGTGGGCGGTCTTGAATGTGGCTCGTGTGCTTCAGGCGAGGACGGCGCCGCCGAGGACGGAAAAGACGGAAAGTCCGCCAGGGCCAAGCGTTCCCACTTTGGACGGGCCGTCTCCCTCAAGAACTTCATCCTGCGCAAAGGCAAGTCCGCCAGCGTGGACGCCGGCGATGCCGCCAAGGAGGACGAGGAGGAGGCCGCCGCCGCCGCCGCCGCCCAGGCGGCAGACGGCGAAGGAGAACTTCGAGGAGACGGCAAAGTCGACGTCCAAGCCGCCGGCGGAGAAACCGGCGACGACCGGGAAGGCGAAGCCGAGGCGCAGACGACGCCCGCTCACCCTCCCGTCACCAACGGCGAGAACGGCTGCGAGAACGGAACGGGCGAGGACGACGGCCGCCATCACCGAGAGCTCGACGACAAGAACAACCGCAGCCCCGTCACCAAGAGCAAGGAGCTGGGCGGAGCCAAGGAGGAGACCAACGCCAAGGTCCTCAACGCCGCGGCGCCGCCCGTCAACAGCGGTGAGTTACCGCACCGCCACCGTCAGAACCGCCGTCGGGAAGGAGACGCTCACGGCCGACCGCCGCCGCCGCTAACAAACAGTGCCGATGAGCCGAGGGGGGAGGAGGAAGGGGAGCAAGATGAAGACGAGGAGGAGGCGGCGAGGAAACGAGAGCTGCGCGACGCGGCGGCGGCCATCGTCCGCCGCGCCGTGTCCGCCGCCGCTGACCAATTAGAGCGCGAGCTGCGCCGCGGCGCGCTCAACGGCTGCCGCGCCGCCTGTTAACGAACTCGCCCGCTGGCACGCGTACACTTAGCGCAGAAAGTTAGCCCGGCTAGCTTCCATTTGATACACAAAGCGGCTTAGCGCGGACAGCTAATTTGACAGGGGGCCACCCAAAGACGTACAAAAGACAAGTTTCAAGCGGCGAGGTCAGCAAAGGCGTCGGCGACTACTTTTTTCCCAACAAAGAAAAACAAAGAAAAACGCACAACTTCCAGACCAAGGAAAAAAAACAAATAATCCAACCCGATATCCAAGCTAATCTTCTGCTCCTCCATTAGCGCCGACAAATTTGAGGCTGGGGGGGGGGGGGGCAGATTGCCGCCTATTTTGGGCGCAAACTCAGCCCACGTGTCCTGCACACCTGTTTGCGAAATAATGGCGCTGGTTTGACGCGCAACGGCCACGTCGGTGATCGTTGCGCTCAACGCGCTCTCGGTGTTGACTCTCTTCTGTTATCGTTCGGCAGAGCAAAAGGCGGGAAGCGCGTGAGGCCACGCAAAGAGGATTACAAGTTGGCTGAGCAAGGAGCTCTCTTGAGCACCCTCGCCCCTCACTCCCCAACCACAGCCACCCACCGCGACACCCAAATCCTCCTTGGTTGCCACCCGCCCCCTCACCCCCTCACCCCCCACCCCCCACCTAAAAGGAGTTATCACAGGTCACCACGGTGACAAAGAGCGAGCGACTGGGAGAGTTGATGTTGATGGCAAAGCCAGCAAAATGGAAGAAATACTCGGAAAGCAATAATACACCCCCCCCCCCACACACACACATTCCATTCCCTCTGCTTGTCTGTTACATTTTATATTGTCTTCAAGAGAAATGAAAAGGTAGGGGGGGGGAACATGGATTTCACCCCCCCCTCCCGATTGGGGGATAAAAATGCATCAAAAGAAGAAGGGAAAAAAAAGACTGTTAGTTTTATATTGACAGCCATTATGCTTTGTAGCCCCCCCCCCCCCCCCATCCAAGTAGACTGGACTCCAGTACATAGACTGACACCCCCTGCCCGCCAAACAACTCTGCAATGTCTCCAGCTCTCTGTGTTGAGTGTTTAGACTGTTCTGTCGTGGACATGATGATGATGATGATGATGACGTCAAAACAAAACAAAACCAAAAAAAAAAAAAAGAAGCCAATTTGAATTGTTGTCTTATTTTGTAAGAGCACATCCTGTCACTGTTTGTTCCTCTGCGGCCATTGACACTCTCATGATGACGACGATGTTTTGTTGGTCCAGTCTTCACATCTGATAGCTAAAAAAAAAAAAAGGGGGGGGGGGAATAGTGGAATAAAGAGGAAAATCTAACAAGTCAACTCGTGTGTGTGGAGTTGTGTTTATTTTGGGGCGCGTGCTGGCTGGATTGGGGGATGGGGACGGCCGCCATTGGACGCTCATTAATCCACGTATCGATAATCTCATCCTTTTACGTAACCGCTGTGGTAAAAGCACATTTCTTTGCGGGGGGGGGGGGGGGGGGGTGAAGGCGAACGTGACGAGCGCGCACGCGCACTTGAGGCTTTTGACGCTCCAAATGATTGCGACAAGTTCCGCGCGCGACCTGTTGCGAGAGAGCCTGGGCCGCCCTCGTCCCGTTTCCGTGCGGAACGTCCTCAAAAGCTGCCAAATGAGCACCAAAACGCCTTCCCGCTCGTTGGCCGGCCCAAGAAAATGCTCTCGCCTTCATCTCGGCGGGGGCGTCCGGACTGCGGCTCTTCTCCTTTTGTTTCTTCTTCCAACATCGCGGCGTCCCTCTTTTGATCTCCAATATCAGAGATCTTCGTCTTATTCTCTGCCCAGCTCGAGTTTCCGCACCGAGGCACTTTGTCCATTTGGATCGGCGACATCGGCAGAAGGAGCAGCGCAAGGAATCGGCTGGCGGCACAAAATCCCCACGCACCAAATCTGCCCGACTTGACTTGATTTAAGTGTGGATTGACTCCAGGTTTTGAAGAAAGTACAGAAAATCGTTTTCATTCTTCAACGATACAAACACAAAAATGTCAGTTTGGGGTTTTGATGTTTTGAAAAGGCCTAGTTGGGGGGGGGGGTTCCAAGTCTTAGGATTTTGGCCTTCGGTTTTTTTTTTTGGTTTTTAAATCATGAAAAAAAATAATTGAATGAGAAGGACACCGTCTACCCCGAAAGCTCATTTATGAAATGAACAAGAAACGAAAACGAAGGCTGAAAGCTCATTTTGCAAGTGTGAACGTGGACGGGGGACTCATTGCCGTCGCCAGCGGATTTATTGCCCAAAAAATGGCGAGTGAGACTTGGATTTTGGGGGGGGGCGTTTGCGTGCTGGCCCACAGCGTCAACAAAGTCACGAGTGCAAAGAAGACTTTTCAAAGCCATTTTAGTCACGTGACATGACAACAGAAAAGTGGTGAGAAATTTTCAACAGTTCAAACCCAAAAGACCGAGAACCGAGAGACCCGCCCAAAAACAAGCGCGCCTCGCCTCACCGGCAGCGCTGCCATGGCAACGGCGTACACAAACCCGGCATCGGTATATTGAAAGGGGCGAGCAAAAGTCATGCGTGGCGTCCGTCGCCGCCCGTCTGTACATCAATACAAAAAGCAGCCATCGCTCCGAGAAAAAAAGGCAAAGCGGCCGCGGTTGAGCGTTTGCCCGAAGGAAGCTCATCCAGTCGGGCTCCGATGCCCCCGGAGGTCGCTCGGGCCTCGCCCCGCCCCCCCTTCAAAGGACGTCACTCCATCTTGGACATCTCAAACTTGGTCGTCTTGGTCTCCTGACACACAAAAGCACAAGTTTGCCATTTTTTTTCCCCCCAATTGTGTTGCCGACGCACGCGTTGGAGCAAAGTCCTTTGGAAAAAAACGGCGCGGCGCGTGACATCCCCCCCGTCACGGTGCGGACATTCCAGACGGTGTCCCGTCGCTTCCAAATCATCCGCTGCAATTTCTCGGCACGGTCTCGCCCCGTTTTCAATTTGACCACCGCGCCTTACATAAGCCGCGCTTTATACAACTGCGACTTTGCCTTGGTGTGAATTTTCAGGCTTTGGCGCCCCCCGCTGGTGGGTGCCGCCCATGTTCCTCACTTTGGCTGCTTGGCACACAATCCAAAATCTGCTGGTCGTGTGCGTCTTTCTCTCCCTCTCCCCTAAAAAAAAATCTCTGGAGGGACTTATCTCGTTTGGCCGCGGCCAAGTAAAAAAATCCGGCGCATTTGACGGCCGCGATCGGGACGCGACGTCCGCCTCGGGCACTCACCTCGTCCGAGTCGAGCAGGGGCGGCAGGGCGCTGCGGGGCGGGAAGACACGGCATGAGCGGCGCGCCGTCAAAAGGCGCAAGGTCACGCGGGCGCCAACACTTACACGTCGGCCATGGACGAGGGGATGTTCTCCTCCACCCACTTGAGATCTTCATCCTGACAAAAAGACAAGAGTTCGTTGGGCACGCGGACAGACGGAAAACGGGCTCTACGGGTTCCGATCGGCGGTGCCTTGACATAACGAGCTGAACGCGTTCCGTTAGATCGTCTGTCTACGGCTGTTGCCGCACCGTTGCTAAAAGGGTTCAAGTTTTGGGAGCATGACGCGAGCAAACGGAAAAGCGAAGGCTGTGCGCTTGTTTTAAAACACACCGTGTCCCTGTCACCATTTTGGGTGGAGTTTTTCCAGTCCCCCTTCAGCTGGGAGTGGAACTCGACAGCTTGGAAGCGCAATTTGCCAGAGTTCACCGGCAAGTCAATCATCGACAGCTCCGATGATGGTTAAAAAAAACCCATAAAACCCTTGGGTGGGGTCACCGGTATGGCAAGGCACCGCGCTAGATGGCATTTGCGTGTCGTCAACATTCACCACTTTGTTGGCTCTGGCGGCCCCATTGGTCTCGTTCTTCACGCCCCTCATCTTCATGCCCTCTGTCGAGGCGCCGGCGAGGAAAAACAAAAGACAAGTCACTTTGGGGTTTGGTTGGTTGGGTTTCTTTTTGGTTTGCATGAGAGCATTCTGCTGCCACCCCAGGAGACTCTCGCTAGCCCACGTTTCTTTCACATACAGGATCATTTCCACCTCTTCACGTGATACATTTTGAGGCTTGAACGTTTGCCGTATGAACATGAGACGGTGGCTACCGTGAGATGATATCGAGAAAACATGAACGTGAAAAGAAACACTTTGCTTTGTTTTTTTTTCTGGTGTGACAGCAAAACGCTTGCGTGCAAACACGTTTTAGGTGGCGAGGAGAAAGAAAAGACGTCTGACCAAAAGCTTCGTTGACCATGAGCTCCTCCTCCTCCTCTTCGTCACTTTCCTCATCGTCCACCAGAGGGCGGAAGGCGTACCTGCAACACACGAGCACATTGTCAACGGATCTTCGTTTTTCATCGCCCTGCGGTATTGCGTTTTTTTTTTTTTTGGGGGGGGGGGGGGGGTTAATCCCAATCATTTGAAGTTGCGTATTTTTCGTGGGCGCATTTTCCAAGCCAAAGTGGCTTCCGCAACTGCCCTCGTGGACGTCCCCGGGACAAAGCGAGCGCGTGCGTTGAAAAGAAAGCGGGCTCACCTCTGGTTATTGGCGGACGGGCGCCAGAGGAACATGATGACCAACAGGATGGCGGAGAACAGGAAACGCCAGAAAGCATCATCGATCCAAAGCTCGCGCCAGTCCTGCATGCACACGCGCAAGAGGTTCCTTTGTTTTGTTTTTTTTGTTTGCGGCGGAAATCATTCCATTTTGCGAGCGGTCAACACTTACAGACTGACATTTGGCCATCTTGAAGGTCTTTGTGGTCCAAACGATGAAGATGACCGATGCTACAAAAACACACACACGCAATTATGCACAGACGAACACAAATGACGCGCGACACACACGCGGATACCAAAGCGCAAAATGTCCGCTCTTCGGTGTTCTCCTGTATTATTGTTGTTTTATGTTGTGAAAGCGCTACGTGAATCCGCATGTCTTGTATTGTTAGATGTTCAACGTTCTGGAAAGCAAATTGCGACACAAACACAGATTGGAGCGTATGGAAAAGCGTGCGTGCGTCCGTACCGATGACGGCGAAGATGAGCGTGTTGGTGAAGTGCCTGTAGAGCGACAGCTTGACCAGGTTGCGGCGGAGTCGGAGCAGCTTCATGGTCTGAGACAGACTCACAAAGATGTAACGGCCCCCCCCCCAAAAAAAAGCAGTCAAGAGCAACAACAAACGGGAAAAATCCAAGCGGGGGACGGCGACGGCCGTGACGGGAAGAGGACAGGAAGGAACAGCGACCAACACTGGGCTTGGGCGCCAACATGGCGGCGCCCCCCGGAGGCTGCAAAGGATATCCACCAGATGACGCAGGAATCGACGAAGGCCAGCACGACGTCGCACAGAAGAATGCTGCTGGCGTTGTCGCCGCGATCCTGGAGGGAGACCGAGCGCGCTCCTGTCAGGAGCCGCCAAAGCGGCGTCGGCGGCGTCGACGGCGGCAACTCACGGCGTTGACGCGGAGGATGCCCTCCGCCGTGGAGAACATGAGGTAGAGCAGGCCGACGCCCACCACGCGGTGAAGCAAGGCGCCCAGCCTGGGCCTGACGGACACGCGGGCCCGTTAAGCGGCGGTGAGCGGAAGGACGGGCGGGGCGGGGCCGCACTCACTTGACGATGCCGTATCCCAGGCTGGCGATGATGACCAGCACGCGGGCCAGCGTCCTCTTGACGGCCGACAGGATCTCGGCGAACACCGCCGCCCCGTGCACTGGAGGGGGGGGGGGGAATGACCACAAGGGTCAGCGGACGGCGGGCCATCGGGAGCATTTTGGGACCAACGTGGCGTGGCGCTCACCGGACAAGCCGTCGTATCGGATGCTCTGAAATTCGGCGTAGTAAACGGCCTTCTCCAGCATCCCCAGGAAGATGACGCCTCCGATCCAGAACTGGATCCGGAGCAGGTCCCTCCAGTAGCACGCCGACAGCAGAAGCCACAAGAGCGCCAGCAGCACGTACACGATGCACATCACCATGTAGAACTGAGCGCAGGAAAGTCGCAGCTGCATCAGCGCCCCGCCCCCTTCCGCAATTCACGCCGTCGGGGGGCCGTGGGGAAAGACTTCTACGGCCGTCAACGGCACGGAATGATTCAACTCGACGGTTGCGAGTCGCCGAGCGATTGATCCCTAAAAGTACCTTTGATCCGGTGCCTCCCGGAAAAACTAATACATCTAAAATAATTATTTGGGGGGGGGGGCACAAGAAAACTAGCACCCGACAATGTGACTCTTTCTCTTAGTACAATGCAGTGGAAAGCCAACTGAAGGGACCTGCAATCGATGGGACTTGGGATTGAAAGGACAGTCGGTGTCAGTGTGTCAAGTCCACAATTGGGTCAACAGCCCGAGAGCGGTCGCTGCGGGTTGGGATGTCAGATGTACAGAAGCGACCGGAGCAGGCTAGCAGTCGCATCGGTGTTGTCTCAGCTCCTCCCAGCTCATCAGTACGGCACTAATATGAGCCGTTTTCCCGTTGGGAATGATGAGAATGTCAACTCCCAGGTCGGGTCACTCGTATATCTCAAGGCTGCGAGTCAACGGAGCTACGAGCTCGGAAGCCATTCGAGCGGGAAGTCAAGGTGCCGCGTGACAAAAAGCCCCGCCAGGTTCTTACCAGCATGAGCGGCCATTCCGAGGCTGAGATGTAGTCGTGGGGTCCTTTCATGCTCACGTCAACTGTCGGGAAAAAAATGCACACGTGAGCCGGCCCGTCACCACAACTGGTTTTGTAGCGCCAGACAAGAAAACGGATCCGATATGAGAGCAGAATTCCAGCACATCCTTTTCCCCAGCAATCAACTTGTAACTGTCCCGGAGATTGACTTGCAAGCCGTCGGGGACGCCGGTCTGTGTTTTTCCGAACAAATTTTCTTCATAGCAATGCAACGTTACGGCACGCTGCTGTCGGGGTGGGGGGGGGCGCGGCGGAACTACTTATGACCCGTGCCCAACTTTTGCATTAACGAGCAAGTTGACAGACGGAAGAGAAAGAAAGAAGTAGCCCGACTTAACCCATCACTTCCGTTGAATTGTGAAAGGCGGAGTTCCGGTGACGGACGAGCATGCGCAAACAAAGAGCGAGTACTGACGCCGCAGGTTCCAGCGGGGCGGCTCGGGAGCCCGGTTCTTCTCTTTGATCTCTTGGACGCTGAGCAGAAACATGTACGGACCGTCCGCCCAACTCTTGGCCACCGCGTCGAAGTGAGGGTGTGTGGCGGCCTGGGGGGGGGGGGGGGGAACAGCGACACAATCACGACCGGCCCGCGCGTCCCACTTCAGAGCAAAATGAGGATGGGATGCAAAGACGGAAGGTGAAGGAAGACGGAGCAACTCGGGATGAGATGAGAGCGGGGCCGAGCTTTTGGCGTGATAGGATGAGGAAATGGGATAAGATCGGGGTGAGAGGAACAATCAATCAATCAATCAACAACAAAAATCCCCACTCCACGAAATGAGAGCAGCATGGAATGCCATCGGAGGAGGTGAGATGAGAATCGCGGACGAGACGAGAATGATGAGAAAGACCAAAGGAGACGGGGGAGTTGCCACGGGATCCTTTCAGGACGCCGTGAGGCACAACATCGCGTGGACCTGTTTGGGAGGACCGCCGGCATCTCCTCCAGAGGTCGCCACCGTCGTCTTCTTCTGCTGCTTGTCCTTGTCCGCCGCTTCACCTGCAGCCGACTGGACCGCAAACGAGGAGGAACACTCAATGCAAATGTGTGCGAAAGTGACTTTTCTTCCCCAATCACAAATTTTGAAAAGCGACCACAAGAGGCAGTGTTTCACTTTGCACCAAGAGATTTGGATGGCTTTCTTTTTTCAACTCAAACAGCTTGCTGAGGTCACACGGCACAGCGTCATGGCGAGAATTTTCAAGCGGAGACCGCGCTACGCTAAAGTCAAGCCGTCAAGTCCAAACTTTGAGGAGAATGAGGAGGAGAATGAGGAGAATGAGGACATTCTCACCTTTGCTTTCGGAAGCTCCGCCTCTCTGCGCCTCCTGCCGGGGGTCTTCTCTGTGTTGGCCTGAAAATGGTGAGCATTTGTCAGCATCGAAGGGAGAGGCGGGGGTACGCCTTGGGATTGCTGGCCGGCCAACTGAGAGGCGCGATTCCCTGATTTGAACTACTACCTTGAAAAGAGGGCGTTTGCGGTCGTTTTGAGAAACCACCGCGTCCAAGGAAGAACAACCTATTTCACATTTCTCCCGGTTGGACTAAAAGCGATCTTATCAGAGACCGACAAGATAGCCATCATTTTCCGTGCGCGCTGGCAGCCGGGCATCCGCGCACCCGTGCGGCTTTCTGCTGACCGGCTAGCTTCGACTTTGGCGGTTTTGCAGAAACTACTTTGGAAAATCCTCGGAAAATAAAAAGCGGTTTCAAAATTGCTGCAAAAGTCCTCCCTTGACAAGTTGGCACGAATTGCGTTCCGGGGAAAGACGACAGAGAGGCGCCACGGCAGTCGTGTCGTATAGCAACGCGGCCCACGTGCGGTTTGGTCCGGATGTTTTCTCACCTGCAATTCCGTCAGTCGAGTTTTCACGTCAAAGGCATCCAGGCCAAACTGCGATGACAAAAATATCGCACTTAGACCGCGCGCACACACAAATGTCATGGTGTGCGTGTGTCTCACAATGTTGGGGTCTACAGGTGGATGGCAGGAGATGGGAGGGTACTGGTGGAAGACATAGAAACCACTTCCTCCTCCCGGATTCACCGCGGTGGACTTGAAGTACAGATCTGCTCGCGTCACCTGGACAGTGGGACCAACGCTAAGTCAGAGAAAGAGACCCCCCCGTTTTACTCCCGGGGTCCACATACACGCGACAGACACGCGTGTCTTACGTCGAGACTGAAGACCTCATCGTAGCAGTGAGAACTCCGCAGGTACCACGACACGTTCAAGTGCACTGGGGAAGATGAGTTGCAGCTGCCCACTGGCGCGCACGCCCACACACATCAAACATGAAATCAAGAGGAACAAGTTGCGACGCTAGGCGCGCGCACTTACATTTAAGATGGATGAAGCTGTTGTTGAAGAGAGTTTTAGCGAAGACGAAAAGGCCGCGAGTCTTCAAAGTGTCCTGGAAAACACGCACCCATAAACAGAAAGCCGAGCGATACCTCTGAAGGCCAAGTTCCGTTCAATTAGCTCGAGGCTGGGAGGCAAAAGGTGCCTCAAGTGGATTTGAAAGCGAGTGCGCGTGCCGACGTAAACAGCAAACTTACGCTGTCCACGTCCAGGCTCCATTTTCCCGGTTCCGACACCACACAACTCGGTCCGTGGAGACCGGACAGCGCCAAGAGGAGGACCGTCCTGGTCCACAGCGCCGACCGAGTCCGCTCGAGACCCGCAGAGGCCACCATCACACAGGAGCGAGCTCGAAAAGTGATCCGACTCGTTGGGAGAGCGCCACTTCCTGGTTCCTGAAACGTCATCGAAAACCAACAGCTACGTCACTCGCCGTCGCCACTCGAGATTGTATTTTTTTTTTTCTCCAAATGTATTTACGAACTGAGAACGCATGGAATCTAATCACGAAAGAGTGACAAATTAGATTCTGTTTTTAAATTATTTCTCACGTTTAGAAATATAAATACATCTGATCTCATATACAAAGAGCTGTACATGGAGCAAAAAAAAGAAGTCGGACAATAACAAAGGATAAAAACAACCAATTTATCAAGAAGACACTAAAAAGCTCAAAAACCAGTAGCAGTGATTGAAGAGCGGATTTTGCCCACCGGGGGGCGCTAAAACACAGGCCGCGCCATCCGCGTGGGTCGGCGCGCGTGCACGACGAGAGTAGGAACCTCACTGCCGGGAGTGTTTTTGTTTGGTTTTGGGTTTTTATTTTTTTTCTGGTTGTACCCTCATTCGCACAGGTGACTTTGGGAGCCAGTCTCCCGCCCGGTCAGCCACGCGGTGAAGACCCGAATGAAGGTTGTGCGCTAGGACCTGGGAACGCTGGGGCCGCACCTTATCTCGTGCACGCGCCTCTGGGCGTGTTGACGATGCACTGAAAAGGAACTTGGGTCGCTCCTTGAGAATTCGTTTGGGTGTTTTCGAGATACTTTGGATCTTCTGCTCGCTGCTGCCAGCTCGCCTCCACTCGCCACCGTAAGCAACAAACACACACACACGCGCGCGCACATCCAACGTTTCCACCTTTGTTTTTCCCTTCACGCGTTTGCGTTCGGGTTCGGGTGCGCGTTTAGTGGAACTCGACACCGTGGCCGGTCGTCTTCTTCCCGTCTCCACCTGTGGAAAATTCCAGTCAGCATCAAGTGCAGACGGAAGCAGCGGATCAAAACAAATCAAAACCTCAAATGACGCCACTGACTTGATCTTTTGTCACTGCTCTTCAATGAACATCACGATATTCTTCTCGATGCTCTGCTATGTCCTGGGGCAGGGGTGGCAAACTACACATTGTAGTTCCGGTTTCCCTCGGAGGGCCGGTATGAATTTGGGGAAACCTTATAAATGTGTCATCCGCTCCACATTTGACATACAAAGCGCAGCACAAATGGACGAATAACTGGTTTTAAAATCAGAAAAAAGAATAATGACTGTTCTTGTGTGTTACAGATGACCATTTGAAATTTCGGTTCCGATTTTAGCAAGCATCATGGAACTTGACAAGCTTGATTTACTTTTGCGGGCCACTTAAAATTTGAAACCATTTTTGTTGGCATTTCTGTCTTTCAGATGATGAACTTCACGAAGCACTTCATCGGCGGGATCCTGAATGTGGTCAGGTGAGAATCCGGGCCGACCGGTTTGGTCGCCTCTTCCGCCGCCGTTGTTCTCCGAGCGACGCTAACGGCCGCCCTTCTTCCCCCTCGGCTCCTGCAGCAACATCGATCCGGCCATCTTCATCCCGTCGGATCCGGTAAGTGCGCGCATCTCATCGGGGGCTCCGCCATCCGGGCCGGAAAGTATTTCCTTTTCACATTTCATCCCCAATGTGGAAATGCGCCGGTAGCAGGAAAACAAAACGTTAGTTTGTCAGTCGCGTTCGGGAGCCGTAAATGGCTGCGTGTCATTTTCTGAAGGTGGGGAAAGATGGTTGGTGTGTTTTGAGATGGGAGCGTGCTCACCCCACCCGCGGAACTCTTATCTCAAAGCACCACTTGACCGCCTCTCGCCAGTACCCGAGACTGCGCCGCCGCCGCCGCCGACTTGAGCTGCTCGCGACATTCAGGAAGGTTGCGTGCGCGCAAGCTAACACTGACTCTTTTGTGGCGGTGGTGCGCATGTTTCAGCCCCCGCCCCGCAGACCTCTGGCGTTCGAGGAGGCCCACGAGAACGATGAGGAGAAAGCGTTTCGCCAAGCCTTCAAGAAGTTGGCGGGAGACGTGAGTTACAGACGCAACTTCCGTTGTCAAAAGTGCGCCCGCGTCAGGTGACGAGCGCACGGCTAGCTTAGCTTCGGGGAGGAGAAAAAAAAAAAAAAAAAAAAAACGGCACTCCTCGTCTTCGCTCGTCTTCGAAATCATTTGACGTTTGCAAATATGGTCAAAGTTCCCATTTGCCTTTGTACACTTTTTCAAAAAAAATCGAGTCTTTGTCCATACGTCGATGCTGAATTAACGTTTTTTTTTGGGTTTGTTTTTGTCATGGTATAGTTTGGAGATGACGAAAACGTGTGGCTTTGTTTTCTCAGTTCAGTGCCTAAGCGACATCCACTTTCACAAGTACTTGACCGGCTTGCGGTGAGCAAAACGGGTCCAGCTAAGCTAGCTAAGCTTTAGCATAGCCGCATGTGACGGCTTAACGATGATGATGATGATGATGTCATCTTTGTTGTTGCCGCTTTAGTGTCCACTTGGTGTCGCCCGTTGCTTGTCCGTCACACGTCCGTCTGTCATTTCTGAAGTGCGCCCTGCCCCTGCTCGCTGTCACGTTCCGCCGGTTTGTCTGCTTCTCACGCTCGCTCGCGCACGCACAAAGACGGGTTTGTGCTCATGAAGCGAGTGCGGCCCGCCGGGAGGGGAGGGGGGGGCGGGAAGAAAAAAAAATATTTTTTTAAAGTTCAAAAGAAGAGAACCCTCCTGCCACACTTGATCAGAAACGGTGCAAAAGGCGACGGGCCGAGCGAGGGCGGACTTGTGCGTCCTGAACCCCCAGGACTGCCCACAACCCCCCCTCGCCCCCCTCCCCAGCTCGTGCGACGCTCGATATGGTTCTTCCCGCTCGCCCCCCCAAACGCGTCCCTGCGCCAACACTTGCACCAACACAGCGCCTGCGCTTCGTTTTTGGCCTTGACTGGGTGTGGACGTTGGAACGCCAAAGACGCAGGGTGTGTCACAAGGGGCGTGCGGCATGTGTCAGACGCGTGCGTGGGTGTCCGTCCATGTGAGGATCACCCTTGTGAAAACAAGCGAGCGTGGGCGTGTGTGTGTGTATACCTCTTATGTGAAGGAGTGTGTTTTTCTGTGTGTATGTCTTTGTGTTTCAATGCAGGAATCTGCAAGAGTGTGTGTGTGTGTCTGTTTGTTCCTTCATGTGCATGTTTAGTGTGTGTGACTTTGCGTTAGTGTCTTTTGTGTCTTGACTTGGAATGGAGCGTGTGGGTTTTCTTTCTGTGTGTGACTCATGTGGTAGTTTGTGTGTCTGTGTGTTGTTTGTGTGCATGGCATGTTGTGTGGCAGTTTGTAATAGTGTGTGTGTGTGTGAGTGTACTTTAGTTTTTATGCGCATGGGTGTGTGCATGTCTGACATGCTTTTGTAAGTTAAGAGTAACTGTGTGTGTGTGTGTGTGTTTATGTACGTGTGGTTTTGTGCGTGTGTGTGTTTTGTATGCCTCCTCCTTTGTGTGTGTCATTATGTGGTTGTGTGTGTGTGTGTGTGTCGATCACTTGACTTCATGCATTTGTGTATGTGTTACTCTATGAGTGAGTAGTGTTTTATAATATGTGTGAACCCAAAACATCTTGGAAATCACGTGTGTGTGTGTGTGTGTGTGTGTGTGTGTGTCTGTTCACGTTCAGGACATGGAGGTGAACCCCAAAGAATTGATGCAGATCCTCAACCAAGTTCTCACCAAGCGTGAGTCACACACACACACACACACACACACACACACACACACACACACACAAGTGTATGCTAAGTTAATGCGTACAAGGTAACTGGCTGTGTTGAAGAAGCTATTGAGCGCATGCTAATGGTTGATAGCGACTTCACGCTATGCTAATGCTTTGTGTCAGATGGCAACTTGAAGACGGACGGTTTCAGCATCGAGTCGTGCAGAAGCATGGTGGCAGTCATGGACGTATCCTTTTGTGTGTGTGTGTGTGTGTGTGTGTGTGTGTGTGTGACTCACGCTTGGTGAGGGTGGGAGGAGGAATGGTCAACCACAACCAAAGTCCCCAATGTTGTGAGCGTGGCGTTTGTCTTTGACGTCCGTATTTGCAGAGCGACAGCACGGGCAAGCTGGGCTTCCACGAGTTCAAATATATGTGGAACAACGTCAAGAAATGGCAGGTGAGTTCATCGGAAAGGTCGTGACCTTGGCCATGCGCCGCTTGAGCAAGCAACACGTCGACACTTCAAGTTGACAATAACGTACGACGGTTGCACTTTGGACTTGGAAACCCCGCAAAATGGAGGAAACGGTCTGGTCGCTAGCTTTATGCTAACATCCGCTATAATAGCAAACGCCGCGGATGGGCTACAAAATGAGCATCGGTATTGCGGTCATGGTCAAGCTTTCGACGAGCGCTCCTTCAACGCTTGTTTGTCTGCATTTGCCCCCCCTGACGTCGGCCGGCGACCATTCTTTTTGGAGTCCCCGGCCCTGGCTGGCGACCAGCCGGTTGCGCCTCTCCGGATGCGTTCACCGCCTTACCCGCGTGCGACTTTTTGAAGTGCGTTTTGCGTTTCGCCAGGGCATCTACAACTCTCACGACAAGGACAAATCGGGAATCATCTGCAGCAAAGAGCTGCCGCAGGCCTTCAAGGCGGCAGGTGCGTACGAGCGGCGCCGGCGCGCGCACACGCCGTCCGCTCACACCGTGTGCCTGCGCAGGCTTCCCCCTGAACGACCAGCTGTACAAGATGATCATCCGGCGCTACAGCGACGAGCACGGTGACATGGACTTTGACAACTTTGTCGGCTGCCTGGTGCGACTGGACGCCATGTGCAGTGAGTTTTTGCGCCCACTCGCAGTCTCTCTCTCTCACACACACACACACACACACACACACACACTCACTCTCTTGCGCACTCAGGAGCCTTCAAGACTCTGGACAAAGGAAACAGTGGCTCAATTAACCTGGACATCAAAGAGGTAAAAGCTCAGCCCGCGCGCTGGTGCGTTCCCGCGTCTTGACGTCTTTGAACGCTTTTGGGTGTGCAGTGGCTTCAGCTGACCATGTACTCGTGAAGCTCGGGCGTTGTCGTCGCGCCGGCGGGACCAAAGCTCCCCAAAAGGACGTCGGCGGGAAAAGGCTGAGCTGCCGTGTGCACTTCCCGCTGCTGCCAATGGGTGGCGCCACAACAACAATGTTTAAAAATAAAAATAAAAATAAAAACCTCCTGACCTTGAAATGTGTTTTGTGTGTCCCGATCAAGCGGAGTCATCTTTGACTTTCTTTTCTCAGCCTTCACACCACACCCACTTTTTTTTTTTTTTTTTGAAAGAGCGACTTGCGCAGTCCTTGGTTTTTCCCGCGGTCACATTGCAAACCTACGTGTTCACCACACAGCGCTGACTTTTTCGAGCATTTCTTTGAGTGCTCAGCTAACCCTTTATTTGACATACTGTAGGTCAAATTTTCATTTTCTTACCTGTTTCACAGGTAGGAAAATGAAAAAAACTTGAATTCATTCTCAAATAAAGTACACTAAGAAAAATTGTTTATTTTCAATACAAATTATTTTTCAAGGATTTTTATTGATTTTAGAAGCTTTCCCTGAAAACGAAGGACAATTAAGAACATCATTTTACAACTTCTTTTTTTTATGGATTTTTATGAACTTTAAGGACCCGTGGGAACCCTGCAGTGTTCTTCACTTTTTACACTCCAGTGGTTTCTATCGGGCAGTTACTTTGCAAAATGCTTTGTACAACTTTTTGGCCATAAGGACGTACTTTTGAACAGTTACTCAGAACGCCGGTGACCGTCTGTTTTGCAATCCGGACGATCAACACGTTACTTTTTAAAATCGTCTCTTTTCCTTTTTAGTTCGGTTCCAGTTTGGTACTTTTCACACGGCGGCAGTCAGTTTGCAAGCACTTTTGAGCCCAAATATTTCAAGACAAGTTACTTTGCCCACATGCTTTTTCGTTCCAGCGTTGTTATTTTTCACAGAAAAGCTATTTCACAGAGTAGGGTTTTTTTTTTGGTCATCCTTTTTACTTGACGCTTTCCAAGCTTGTTACTTTTGCAGAGTAGCAACTTTTGCAATCATCGTTAGGTCTCAGGGTTGTTGCTGACTTTTTACACTCCAGTGGTACTAGTTACTTGCCACAGTAGTTACCCGCGCACGTCGACTAATGACGAGCCCCCACAGCCGATGACTGAATTTCAATCCCAGCCCCCGGAGATCATCGGCAAGCTCTGCGGAAGCCTGATATCGAACCCGTTCATTTGAATCAGGTGCGTCGCCACGGGAAACATGCGGGACCGGAATTGCCCACCCCCGCCTTAGGTTGTTGTTGTCATCAGAGAGAGGGGAGGCGGGGTCAGCGGGAAAGCGCACGGGCGGGTCCCGAGGGAGGAAGAGAGAGCTTGACAAAGAGCTTTGGCGCTCCATCTTCAGGATGGACTCATGACAGGTAAGACACATGCCCCCCACGCTCCCTCTCGTATGCGGTGGTGCCTGCGTGCGCGTGTTGACAACATTTCCATTGGGAAGCTAAGATGGCAACACGGTTGATCTCGCACGCGCACGTCAACAGGAAGTCATGGGTGTTATCGAGCGACTCGTTAGCAACGATACAGTCGATAAAGGAGCCGGCGATGGGCGAGTACAGTGAAACTCCTCTACAAGGAAATCATGTTTGCAGCAAGAAATTTTTCACAACGGGGGGTTTTTCACTCTAGCAAATTTGAAACAGGAAAGTGGGCATGGTGTGAATGCATGAAGATTTTTTTTCACACTAGGGGGTATTTTCACCCATGTAGATTTCGTTGTAGCGGAGTTTCACTGTAGTCCCATTTATTGAAAACAGTGAAACTCCTCTACGACGAAATCCTGTTTGCATCTAGAAATTTTTCACAACAGGGGGTTTTTCACAGTAGCAAATTTGAAACAGGAAAGTGGGCATGGTGTGAATGCGTGAAGATTTTTTCACACTAGGGGGTATTTTCACCCATGTAGATTTCGTTGTACAGGAGTTTTACTGTAGCGGTAACCGGGCCGATATCAACCTTACTCGAAGTATCGGATACTCGTGAAGGCTGCCGAGAATGTCCACTGATACTTAAGCGGGGGCGGGGGGTGGGGGTTTGGACAAGGAGTGAGTCCGGCATGTGCGTCCCAAAGAAAGAAGGGTCTTTGTCATACACTTATTTGTCATGATGGCAATTGAAATGCGAGGGAGGAAAAAGTACGAGTTGCCTTTGGCCTGGCGCTCGGCATCACGAGCGAAATCCGCGTGTACGTGCGCGATTCCGGATGAAGATCAGCTGGCGTCGTGCTCCGCAGGTGACAAAAGCACCTGATGCTTTGTGCTCATCCCAGCACCTGCCACTGGACAAACACACACGCGCACGCAGCAGCATGGCGTCCGCGCCATCCGCGCCGTCCGCCCTCGGTGAGCACGGGGAGCTGCAGAGGAGGGCCAATCAGCTGACGGATGAGGTGAGGGTGACTCGTCCAATCTACTGGGAGGCTTCAGAGCCTCTCCCGCCGTGCCTTTGTGTGTGTGTGTGTGTGTTGTCAAAGGGACTTGTCGTATGTTGAGATGTACACAAACATGTGCACACGCTCCCAACGCGCTCGGCGGCTTCTCTGGAAGAACACCTGGCTCACCTGGTTGCCACGGTGACGCTGTAGGTACACTCACACTCACAGACGCAGTCGTGTTTGGATGAGCGCAAACGTCGGCATCCTTCCTTCCATCCCACCTTCTTCCCTGCCTTTCGTCGTTCCCTCCGACCTTCCTTGTTTCCTTTCCTCCTCCTTTTCTTCCTTCCCTCCTTCAGTATTTTGTCTTCATGTGTCCTCACCTCTTTCTTTTCTGTTGAATTACGTGATGTAAATGTTCACGATGTGCTGTGTGTGTGTGTGTGTGTGTGTGTGTGTGTGCGCGCGCATTGCAGTCACTGGAGAGCACGCGCAGGATGATGCAGCTAGTGGAGGAGGTACATGCACACGCACACACATGCGCCCAGCCCACTTTAACCAGTTGAACAAAACATGTCAACATCTGTGTGTGTGTGTGTGTGTGTGTGTGTCTGCATGCATGTGTTACTAGAGCAAAGACGCCGGCATCCGAGCTTTGGTCATGTTGGATGAACAAGGAGGTAAAACCTGCGCAAGGAAGGCGCCCGCACGCACATACGTTGTAGCTCCAGGTACCGTCGCCAAGCTTTGCGTCATGCGGCGCCGCCGACAAGGACGGACGCGCCCGAGGTCGCTTCCGTGTCACACTTGACCCCGGGCCTCATTTGGCTTCAGGTTCCAGCCGAGGGGGTTTTTTTAGGCAGCAAAAATGAAGTCCACAACTCAACTGAAGTGAGCCATGAGTTCGCGGAATGAGATTTGGAAAAAGTGACAATAGTCATGACAACAGAAATGTGCTTGGTTGTCATATATGCCAGTTTGCATCTGCCTCTGTGTGCACCCGTCCATCCATGTTTTTTTGTTGTTTTTTTTAAACCCATTATTTAAAATAAAAACATTCTAAAAGTGATCAAACTAAATGAAGCAAAAAGGAACAGTATCACAATAAAGCTGCTTGTGAGCTTTTTGTGTTTTTTCCCCCCCCCCCTCCCGTCAGAGCAGCTGGAGCGCATTGAAGAAGGTTTGGATCAAATCAACTCGGACATGAAGGAAGCCGAGAAGAACCTGACCGACTTGGGAAAATGCTGCGGCCTCTGTGCTTGTGACAAGTAGGTGCGCGCGCGGGTGCGCGCGCGGGTGAGCGCGCGGGTGAGCGCGCGGGTGCGCCGTGCTTTCCGTCGGGACCGCAGTGGACCCGCAACGCTGCAACCACAATTGGAGGCGCTGCATTTGTCGGTCAGCCATTTGAGCAGAAAAGCGGAGTTCCGGTGAGCCGTCAATCTTCCGCTCATCGACGGCCTGGCGCGGTGCCTTGAGAGAAGAGCTCAAATCATCTTTCGGCCTTAAAACGAAGGCAAAGGCCGTCCCCGGGAGGGGGGGGGCCACAGAATGCTGCGGTCGCTCGTGTCTTGTCTTGGACTCGCGATTTGCACATTGGCTTCTCACGATCCTAAAAACATGATATTGGAAGAAAAGCAAGGAACGCGGGACATGTCTCGACGTCCTTCTGGCCTCTCCGAATGTGCGTGAAGACGGCCAACCTAAACACGCGACCAAAACAAGCGCGCACCGCATCTTGAAATAGCCCCCGTGGAGTATCACGAAACATTGGCAGCTTATCGCTAGCTTTCAATGGAAAATCCCCTTGACAGGCTCTCCGGAATTAGCATTGGGCCTCAAATATCACAAACTCACACACAAGCTGTAGCAACACATGTAGACCGCTAACAGTCCTCACAGGCATACATTGTATTCCTCCTCCTCATCTGTGAAAAGCCAGCGCTGTGAACAAAATTCAAACGCTAATGTCTTCCTCTGCCTGCAACAACAGGTATTTGCTTTTCGTTTGAATATGGTTTCATTTGACTTATTTTGCGTTTGTTCTCAAAGGTGATGTGTAAAGATGAGTTTTCAAAGAATCCGCAGTCGACAAGTCGGGGAGAGAATGCTCTTCAGATTTTCACGGTCTAGACTCGTTTCGGTCTCGGTCTTGACCGGCGGCGTCCGGTCCAAGTCCAGAAAACATCGTTTGAGCCACAGGCGCCTCGACTCTAGGCTAAAGAGCTCCTGCCGGCCGGTGGCTGGAGCCGAACCGTGGACCTGGATTGGACGCCCCCGGTCCTGTTCTGTGTCTCCACATCGCAAAGTCGCCAAAGTCTCTGTCTCGTTTCGGTCTCGGACTGTCGGACGATCGCTAATGAAGCGCCGCCCGTTCTCTGCGTACGTCAGACTGAAGGCCTTCGAAGAAAGCGGGGCCTACAAGGCGGTTTGGGGCGGCGGCTCGGGCGCGGACGGAGTGGTGTCCAATCAGCCGCCGTCGTCTCGAGTGGTGGACCAGCGCGAGCAGATGATCATGAGCGGAGGATACATTCGAAGGTAGCGGCGCAGAGGCGCTTTTTGAAAGCGTTTGGGTTCACCCCGCCCCCCCAAACCCCGTGGTCTTTGCGACAGGGTGACGCAGGACGCCCGCGAGGACGAGATGAACGACAACCTGGCGCACGTGGGCAGCATCGTGGGCAACCTGAGGTGCATGGCGCTGGACATGGGCAACGAGGTCGACTCGCAGAACGTCCAGATGGAACGCGTTCGGGGCAAGGTGAGCGCCGGCGAAATGGTGCGAGGGCTCCGACAACCTTCTCTCTCGGAACACTTAGTTGTTTGTCAAAATGGTTGTGGATGATTTTGATCACTTGGCCCTTGATTCGCTTCTTACCCCGACCGAATGTGAGCTTCCCAACATGAACTTCAGCGTTAGCTTGCCAAGTTGGCTTCAACGTTCGCTTCGACTCCAAGTCACCCTGTTGAACATCCCACCCACAGACCAATATTCTTTATCCTCTGTGAAGAACAACTAACCGTGCTGAGAGCCCGAGAGAGGAGCTGAGAGTCGACTGCGGTTCATTTGTGTGTCGGTCGTAGACTGTCCCCGGGGGGGCCAATAATCGTTTGGTTCTTTTGAATTCCATTTCATGACTGCACGTCGTTGACACTCACGGTTGTCCTTATAGCGGGTACGTTTGATATTTGTTTGTTTGCCGGGTTTGCGCAGGCCATTCTGAACGTGACGCGCATCGACACCGCCAACCAGAAAGCCAACAACCTCATGAAAAGATAGAAGACGTCACCGCGTGAGCAGACGAGCGGCGGCGTTTAGCCGGCCGCATTGTTTCCGAGCGCCGATCCCGGAATGCTGTCCTTCCCAATAAAGTGCCCAATAAAGCCCTAAACGCACCAGGACTTGATGCGCATTCTGTGTGTGTGGCGATGGCGGTGGGGTCCGGTTGGGATCCAGTTCGCAAGAAGAGAACGGCGGCAGCGGGTTCCTTCTGGGAGGACCTCCGTCGACCACACGGTGGAGCTGCCCCACCATTTTTTGCCCGCGTCTGGATGCAAGAAGACCAGGTGAGAAAAGTCCTTGACAGAACATTGTTCTGATTTGTTTTCCAAATGCTGCAATGGCCTGGCCCCCACCTGACCTCCTCTGAGCTCCCAAACTCATTGTTATTAGTAGTTCTGTAGTTTGACTGGTTTTGGTGCTTTCGACTGTCTTTGTTATGAATGGATTGTTTTCTTGTTTGTTGTTCTATGGATTCCTTTTTGCTCCACGTCCAGCACTTTGTCGGCAACGGTGGTTGTTTTAAAGTCCTCGAGAAAGACACTTGAGTTGAGTAAATGGCTGCTTCCCTCATTGCCCGATGGGAAAAAAGCCCCGTCCTACTGTCTGACCAGCTGGAATGTTGGCTCGCAAGGAGAAAAAAACAAACAAAAAACCTCCGGCTAGCTCCGACCGAACACGGTTAAATGTAGGAAACAAAGGAGGTCTCTTCAACTGATAGTTCACAACTTCTATTAAACAAAATACACACGAAATACAGTTAATAACTCCAACGGTATATGTGGCATATCCTTTGAACCCATTTAAAGCATAGACCATAAATGAGCGACTTGAAACTTCAATGATAACAATTTGTAGCCATCACAATCTCTGGTTTGACATTGTGTATTTATTAAACATTTTTAACCTATATCTTTGCCTTTGTGTATACCACGGAGTCAAATCAAGCCCGTAGAAACGACAGATTCATAAGAAACAACACAACAATAGTCCACCTCGTGTTTTCGCGTTGCTCATGAGCTAACCAAGGTGCATTAGCGCTCTCTAGCGGATGGAAAGCCAAACCGTTTCAGAAAGCGGCAAAACATAAAACCCCACGAAATAAAGCGCAATTCATTGAACAATCAAACTTTAAATACGAGCGTGGTTCCCTTGGCAACCAGGTGCGAAAGAATCGTTGTCTGTTTTGACTTCTCACCGTCGGTTTGGTCCGTTCTTGCCCATCGAGTGCGTTTCTTCTCCGCCCATCGGATTTGGCGCGTCTTCTGAGAGCGCGGCAGTTATTTACGTCACCGGCTCATGATTTACGACACCTTCTTTTCCTACACCCTTCAAAATAAAAGTTTGATGATCGCAGGGTAAAAATAGATGAACCGGATCGGCCATAGCAAACGTCATAGCGGGCTCATTTACATGAAGTGCGGGAGAATGTGTTTCGATCGAGTGTAAGTTGAGGGGTTCGTTGTTCTTCGGTGGACAGCTCTACTTTACGAACGGCAAAAGGAGAGATGGAATCCTTTAAATGCAGTTTTATTAAAAGGACAAAAAAAAGACGTCTGCACCGCAGCGCGTTCGAGAAGACAACTACTGTAACTAAAATCACTTCGTGGCTCCATCGAGAAGGCGTGGCGCGATTGGCGGCGCTGTGCTTTTGGTCATCAACTACCACCTTTCGACCAAGCCTAGCATTGGCTTTCGCACTTCCTCTCGCGTATTAGAAAAGAACATTCCGAATATGGGCGCTCAAGAACATTTGGGTGGTGCTTCGATTGACTGGGGAGGTGCTTCAGCAACCCCCCAAAATGGGTGAGAAAATACCTATGCGGGTAAGCAAAGCTGTACTGCCAGCTTGTCTTCAAAAAGCTACTCATTAGCCCATCTATGGCAATTTGTTCCTTAACACTAAGCTTAAGAGACTTTATCAAGGCCAAGGTTTTTGTTTGCTTCAAATACACGCCGTGCCAATTCGCTTCTCCTTTTCCTTTTGGAGTCCACTTCAAGTGTGGCACCGCACACGCACACACACACACACACACACACACACAGAGTACAGTAAACCACATCCACCACTACTGTTGTACTCTGCTCGCCCTAACTGATGGCAGCTGTGTTCGTTAAGCCGTCACCGCTCACACATTGCCACACACTAACCGCACTTGCGCACAAATGCACACACACACACACACACACACACACACACACACACACACACACATAAAGTCAGCAGTTATAAATCGTTAACTGCTGACATGATCAATGTGAGGACATCAATGTCGTTAAAGCCACTGACTTATCAACGTAGTCACACGAATGCGCGCGCCCACACGCACACACACGCGCGCTCCTTGCCAGCAGAGATGGAGTGTCGTATTTGGAGTGAACGTGAAGCGACCGTCGCGTATTTCTTCCATGATTGCTCTGTTAGTGACGTGCAATGCACAACCACACGACATTCGCCAGACACGGACTCCATCTGGAATCCCACAGCCAGAAACACTCCACTCGTTTTCGGTCTCATTCCAGCATCAGACACAGATGCACATTGTGTGTGTGTGTGTGTGTGTGTGTGTGTAAGCGGCAGTTTGGCGGCAAAATGACATCCAGAGGGTGTCCCGTCTTTCACCAAAGCCACCGCATGCTCACATTCGGCCACCCCTGGACAGCGCCACGCCCGCGTTCTGCAGGAAGTTGGCCTGCCTGCTGTTGGCTTTCTCCTCCAAGGGAGAAGTGAAGTGAGGAGGGGAAGTGCGGTGCGTGAAGCCCCCAGCTACATGCCCGCGCACGCACTGGCTGGGATGCGTGCTGCTGGGCCGCGGGATGTCATCCCAAGTCAACGGCACGTTGTCGCATGCGGGGTCAAGAGAGAAAATCTCGTCGGATGGTTTGTTCCAACTCCGTTGTGTGCGTGTGCGCGCGCGCCCGCGCGTATCTTCAACTGCGTGCGGGGCGGCAACATATGGGCCGGTGAGGACAATGGAGCCCTTGTCCTCCGCGGACCCCAACAACAAAGAGGGGTCGAGGGCAAGTGCGGGGGCATAGCCGTGACAACGAGGAAAAAAAAAAAGTTGTTTTCTTGACTTGGAACGGATTAAATTTTTTTACATTGATTCCAATGGGAACATGGTTTCGGTTTTCGAACGATTCGGTTTTCGAACAGCCTTCTGGAACGGAACGGATTAAGTACAAAAAACTGAGGTTTGACTGTAGTCGGTAGAAATTGCCAAAGTGATGGTCTTAGTTGACACGAGTGGCAGTAGCGGGTGAAAGAAAAAACCGAGTGAAGTGAGTGAGTACTGTTAGGATCAGAAAGTCGCCCAAAGGCAACGACAGACGCATTTTGCTGCCGCACCAGAAAAAACAAACAAACAACAAAGTTCAATGCCACCTTATTACGCGATCAAAATATCAAGCTCATCAACATTAAGATAGTTGACATCCACTCCCAGGGCTCCTTTATGTGACCCCCCCACCTGCACCGATGTGTCACTTAGTCATCAGCGCGCCCACAAACTCACACGCGCACGCCGACATCCACACTGTGTGTGAGTGATAACGGATGTCAGTTGTGTTTTGTGGTTTCAAATCCAACTGGCCAACAGAAACAAACAAGTTGAGGCCAAAGAAATTGTCAGACAAGTCGTGCGGGTCACTCGCCCTCACGACCCCCCCCCCCCCCTCATGCACACGCAGACAAAAATAGACACGCACAAAACACACGCGGGAAACGGACGGCCACACTGGCAGGCATAGAAACAAAATAACAAGACGAAAAGCCGATATGGTTTTGCCCACTCGTATCTCAAGACGTTCTTGAATACGTGGGAAAAAGCCACTCAAAGGCGTTTTACTCAAAAGAATGGTGGCGCGGGGAGGGGGGGGGCAGTGCCTCCTTCTTCACCTTGGGAATTTAAATTTGATGGAGACAAAAAAAGCATGCGAGTTGGAGACAATTGGCTGCTTCGAGCCCAGGGGGCGGGGAGTCGGCTGTGGATGGGTGGGTGGGGGGTGGCGCCCCCCCCCCCCAGCTATTTAAACAGATTCCAGCAGATGGTGGAAGAACTCCGGTCCCACCATCAAATGCGTGGTGGGTCCTGCCTGCCGCCAGCCGCCCCCCGCCCCGGACCAGGAGACCAGGAGACCAGGAGACCAGGACCCTCCACCTGGTGGTGTCCCGGCACCACTCGAGCCTCCCAGAAGAGAAGTCGCAAGGGAAACTTTCTGGAGCTCCCGGCGTTTTGGCAAGCATGCCGTCCGACTTCCTCACGCCCTTCCTGGAAGTGGACCGGGAGTTCTGCAAGGTGAGGACAACAGCCTTCATTTCTTCTGGGCTGGGAACAAAAAGCACAAACGCTCGGAAGGAAGCGCTCAGAGTCAGCCCAACTCCAAAACCGGGAATTTTTAAGGGAGCCCGTCCCCTTGCGTTGGGCCAAAATCCTCGCTGCTCGCTGTATTTTTGGAGCCCATCCCTTGCTTATTTGTGTTCAGGAATTTGACATTCTTTTTTTTAAATAATGATGAATTTCATAATGAGTGTCAATTCTCCCGAGACGTTTTCTGTGTGCATCCGTCAGAAAATATGCAAAGTGCTGCCTGCAAATGTCTTTTTTGTTTTGATGAAACAACAAAGAGAACAGTTCTTGTTTGAGAGGCTGCAATTCCAAGGTTTCAAACCATTCACGGGCTGCCCAGTGACCCCGGATCTTTGACGTCCAGAGCCGTCAATGGCGGTGAATGAGTTCCACCCATCCATCCGCCCGTCCGTTTTTTAAATTGGCTTCTCCTGACGAGGGGTCGCGAGGAGTTGCCGCAGCCTTTCCGAGCGAACCTCGGGCGGAAGGCAGACGACACCCCGAACTGGTCGCCGGTCGGTCGCAGGGCACGGCGGTGAATGAGTTTTGAGTTGAGACCAAACAAATTCTGTCAAAGACGATCAATCACAAATGGGTTGAAAACGCCATCTTGTTCTTGTTTCGCCGTCAGACCTTTGCAGGCCCGGAGGCGACGGCGCTGGGAGATGGCGGCTTCCGGCGCCGCCATTCCCTCTGCCCCGTCACGCTCCTCCACTCCAAGTTCAGCGACGGCGAGGCCGAGTCTTCGGCTCGGGGGCCGGACTGGAAGCGGGAAAGCGGTCTTCCTCGCTCGCTACTCTGCCGCATTCCCTTCAGGACCGACCGCTCGGTCAGCATGATCGAGGGCGGGGTCGGGGCGGACGAGGGGGCGCCGCCACCGCCTCCGCCGCCTCCGCCGCCTCCGCCCGCCCGGCTTCCGCCGGGGCTTTGCGTGGGCAACCGGACCTGTGGCCCGCCCCCGCCCCCGAGCTCGCCCCGCCTCTCCGCGCGCTACAAGACGGAACTGTGCCGCACCTTCCAGGAGAGCGGCCTGTGCAAGTACGGCGCCAAGTGCCAGTTTGCGCACGGGCCGGAGGAGCTGCGAGGGCTGAGCCGCCACCCCAAGTACAAGACGGAGCCGTGCCGCACCTTCCACAGCGTCGGCTTCTGCCCGTACGGCGCCCGCTGCCACTTCATCCACAACGCCGAGGAGCTCCTGCGGGCACGGAGCGAGCCGCGGGCGCCCGCTCTGCGCCACAGCCTCAGCTTCGCCGGTTTCGCGGCCGCCCACCGATCGTCGCCGCCGCGCTCGGCCCGCCCTTCGTCCACGTCGCCCTCGGGGAGCCCGCGGCTCCTCTCGCCTCTCTTCCCGGAGCCGGGGCTTCTCCGTCCTTGCCCCTACCTTCTCTGCCCTGCCACCGAGCCGGCCGGGGAAGACCACGCTGCCAACTCTGCGCTTGTTTTTTCCCCTGCGGCCGACAACATCGACTCCCCTCTTGGTTTCTTCACGATCGCCGCGGATGGCGCCGACTCTGGTCTTCGTTTCATGGCGGCCGACGACGGCGGGTCCGCCGCCACCTCGGCTCTTTGTTTCCTGGGCGCCGGTAGCCCGTGCCCCGATCTGGCCTCCAAACGAGGTCAGGAGGTGGCGGCCGCCTTCCTGGAGCCCCCCGGCCTCCAGCGCTGCTCCTCCGCCGGCTCGCTCTCCGAGGAGGGCTACGCCTCGTCCTGCTCCCTCAGCTCGGCTTCCGGCGGCAGCGATTCGCCGGGCGTCGAGGGCCGGCGCCTGCCCATCTTCAGCCGCCTGTCGGTGGCCGACGACGAGACCGGGCCGCCGCTTTCTGCTCACGCGCTCCTCAAAGAGTTGTGTTGACGTCGAGCTCATTTTGTGCAGATTGCATTCCGTCGGTCGCAGCGGCTGTCGTACGGCGGTCAACTGTATGAGCCACAACGCCCGTTTGTCTGTATGCGTCCTGGCCTTGGCTCGGTTTTCGTCCATCATCCGTTCCAGAAGTTCCGAAATTGTTCAAAAACCGAAACCAGGCTCTTTTGAAAATAAAAATGTTGACTGAACACGTCTGCTCACAATGGAAAGCAACACCAGGAAGCGTCACTTCCTCGTGTAAGGAAGGCGGGAGGAGTCAAATGGTGCATTCAAGTGCGCTCAGTTTGTTCGAGAACCCAAATGTGTTCGTCATCCGAGGCATAAAAAAATCAAAATATTTGGTCGAAAACCGAATTGGTCGAGAACTGAGACGTTCGAAAACCGAGCTTTGACTGTACTTGTGAATAAGACGGTTGTCGGATTTGTGGGCGTCGCTTATGATGGCAGTCAAGAATACGAACGAATCACGATTCAGAACGTCGCAATTTGCAGACTTGTCCGATCCCTCCCCCCCGTGTAAATTGCGGGCATCCGCTGTTGTCTTTTTTTGTTTGCCACTTCGCGACGCATCCTGTACGCTGCTGTTATCTCGTCCTTTTCTCCCAAATCCAGTCCTATTTATTTCTTTTGTTTCCGCCAAAGTAAAACCGAAAATTTATGGTGCGGTTCAGTGCAGGGTGATGGCGCTCACATAATTTAAGAGTCGTTGTTATTGCGTGCGTTGAGTGCTTGATCTTAATATATTGTTGTTGATGCTTCTTTCAAAATAAAAGCCCCTCAGAAAAAGGAAGGGAAAAACCACAACACTTCTGTCCCTTTTTGTTTGGATGATGCCGAGAATGCGTTGAGTCTCCATCAAACCGCACAAGTGTGACTTCACGTGCCCCCGACCTTCAAATAAAAGTCCAAAAGTGGACAACGGGGACAACTTTGTGCACATGCGGCTTGTGAAATTATAACCATTCCATTTTGTGTATCTGCGAGGTGCGTGCGTGCGTGATGGTGCCCAAGTACAAAAGATCAACTCTTCCTTTTCCGTGGCACCGCCTCTGCGTTTGTGTGCGTGTGTGTGTGTGTGTGTGTGTGTGTGTGTGTGTGTGTGTGTGTGTGTGTGTGTGTGTGTGTGTGTGTGTGAGTACATGTTATGTTGCCATTTGGTTGTTTGTGGTGATTGTGGTGAGTGACACTGAAAAGAATGTTTGGGTCACAGATGCTCTGACAAAGGGCGGCCCGGTGTGTGTGTGTGTGTGTGTGTGTGTGTGTGCCTGAGTGTGCCTGCGCATGTGTGCTGGCATTTGACTGAGGCGGTGTGTTCATAAAAGACAAAAACCTTGCAGGACACACTCCCACAACCCCTGTGGCTACTTCCCATTCAGTATGGATGTGTGTGTGTGTGTGTGTGTGTGTGTGTGTGTGTGTGTGTGTGTGTGTGTGTGTGTGTAGGGGCGGAGGGGACCCTAAAAAGGCCAAGGGGCCATCACTGTGACAACCCCCCCCCCCAATTGTGTTGTGTTTCCCTTTTCAAGGTAACATCTGTATGCTAATGCTCCTCAATGGAGGCAGTCTGTGAGAGTGGGGGGAGGGGCAGCTTCTGACAGGAATGGGGGGGGGGGGGGCTCTTACAATTGTACAAGTAGGAACTAGGAAGTGGTTTCCAACTTCGAGGTTGCCGTAAAAAAAAGATAGATTTGTGATGCTGCGTGCACGTTTTCACGCTTTGGTGTGCAAGCGCAAAACTTGAGCTCGGAGAGCTGTGGGCTGCCCGTGAACTCAAGTCACTTCACGATGAGCATACGCTGCGTACCTGTTGGATTTTGACCCACGCGTAATAACTGACCCCACTCCCGCTTATCATGGAACGTCCGTCCTTTAGGTCGCACGTGAGGATACAGCCAATCGAGAGGCTCGCAGGCTGCCAGACCGCACGCATACAGATTTAGGCACGCATTTGAAGCATGTATTTGCGCAGACAAATCAATGTACACTTTTGCAAATTCACGTGACGCATTTGTGACTTCAGTCACGCAGTTGTAGATTCATGTTACACATTTCTGACTGTGGTTACGGATACGGGCTCTTTTGAGATATTTGGGAATCGAGATGCGCATTCGTAAACGGGTTTGCGACAATAATGGCGCCATACTGTCGATATCGCACACCGGGTCGATGCGCTTGTGTTGCCGCAAAGCATTCAGCATAAGCCTTTCACAATCAACGCGAGAAGCATTTGCGCAGGGCTGATCAAAATAGATTGGACGTGGATTCGGCACGTGTCACGTCTATCCGGGTTATCCACTCATGTGTGATATGGCGGCCGTAGTAGGAACAAAGTTCACGATCCCTTCAACTTGGTTCAGGTGAAACGAAACAAAGAAGAGGTATGTGCCACCATCTTGTGGACATTTAGGTTCCCGAATGTGAACTTTGTAAAATTGTAAGACAAAAAAAATTGAAAGACTTGAGATGGGGACTGAAAACTGCCATTGGTAGTCATAATGTCATATTTGTATGGACCGCCAGTGAAAAGCCATTTGGAAGGGCCCAAAACATCCTTGGGTGTTTTGAAAGGCGCTTATAAATAAAATGTATTATTATTATTATTATTATTCACCTATCAGTGGATTTAAAATTCTAACTCGCCAATACTTTTTTCGTGAGGCTTCATCACTGCGATGGGTTGTAGTTTAAAGTATTCGCCGCAGGTTATCCATCCATTTTGTAATCCGTTTATCCTGTGTCACCCACAACAGCGGTTCGTTCTTTTTTATTTTTAATATGATTTTATTGGCTACAGGTTTGAAATGGCTCGATTGTGATACAGCAATTATGGTTATTAACTTTAAATAAAGCAGTTGCTGTTATGTCCACGTTGCTGCGTTTTCGTCTTTCTTTCAAATGCAAGTCGTATGGACGAAAGGCGTGCGCATGAAAAACTTCAAATCCCATGAATCTCATATGTGTGACGTCATAAGAAGTGGTCCTATGTTGTATAAATTCATTTCCGCATCCGGCGGGCGTCCTTTCCTGTCTACGGCCTTTGAGAATATGGCGGTGCAGATCTCGAAGAAGAGGAAGGTAGATGTCGCTTTCTTTTTCACCCGGAGGGTTCTTTTTAATCAAAATGGCCGCGCGAGCAGATGCCCTCGGTCGCGTTTGTGCCTGCCGTCACAAGTCAAGTCGCAGCCGGCGTCCTCTCGGCCAGGATTGCTCGAGATGCTGCCGTCGTTGCCGCTGCTTTCGAGCGGCTAGCCAACATGGCGGCGTCGTGGTGTTGACGTGATGTGCCGGGCAACTAAACCGAACAAGAAAGGAGACCAGAAGGGCACTTGATATTTAGTTGCCTTTTTCTTCCCTTTTGTTGTTCAAGTTGGAGTTGGCCTCCAATGAGACAGCGGGGCTTAAACGCCTCCTCAGTCGGGGACACGAGTCGTTGACTTGGTTGGCATTCGCTTCCGTTCAAGCTAATTGTCGTTGGCACCTCCAGCCTCAATTTAAACCAAACGGGAAATTATTAAAGTTCCAGTGAAGGCGCCTTTATTGGTCTCGCCCTTAATGGCTCAAAACTTTGTCAACGCTCGTGTAAAAGTGACCTGCGCTTCCGTCCCCTCCAAAGGCGCCACTCGTCACTGTCGGGGATGAATTCATTTACACGAGGCCAACTTTAGCAGACGGATCATTCAAGGAGCCTTTCAGTAGGACAACATTTCCTTTCCCGTGATAAATACCAAAAAGGTATGAAAATCTGCATGCAAATATGCGTTCTACTTTTAAAGGAGTAGTGGAGTATAGGGGCCGAAAATCGGTGTATATTGAATTGAATACAACTTTATTGTCAAATGTGCTTGCGGACCATTGAAATGCATATGGAATTTTAACAATCCAGGATAAATGGCCAACAACCATTTAACATGAAAAGTAGTGGTAGGCCCCCCTAAAAACATGGGCTACGGAGGGGGGGGGTCCTGTGCATAAGTAAATTCAGTTACTGAAGCATGAGTATGTGAGGGTCACTGGGCGGTACTTCATGGTGTTTTTTTTTTGTTTGTTTCTTTTTAACAGCAGTGAAAAGTTCATATTTTGTTGTCATGGAGTTGTGAACATGTTGAGTTTTCGTATACATTTAGTTACACAAAATTGTCCTGTTTTGAAAGTCTGAATGTGATGTCTCGGTCTAACAATTGGGGGGCGCCCTGCAAAAGGAGTACGAAGATGAAGCGTGAAGAAGAGTAATGGCCATGTCGACTGTTCCACTTATGGTGGCTCCCCCCTTGCATTTGTCGGTTGCAGTTCGTCTCGGACGGGATCTTCAAGGCTGAGCTGAATGAGTTTCTGACTCGGGAGCTGGCCGAGGACGGCTACTCGGGGGTGGAGGTGCGCGTCACCCCGACCAGGACCGAGATCATCATCCTTGCCACCAGGTCGGTGCTCCCCGAAAGATGCGCGCGTCTCAAAGCGAATGGAACCTAAAATGTCTTTATTGGTGCCGGGTGGCACCGTTACAAATGGAATTGGTGCGCCGGAAACACAAACTGAAGCTCATCTTGCGCCCTTTATTTGGGACTGGTTTTGCCATTGCCAAGTGAAAAGCTCTCCGCCGGTCCGCCACCTTTGTGATGTGCCGAGACAGAAATTCAGGCGGCCAATTGAAACGCATCTTCTCGTCACATGATATGAAGATGGTGCCCCCCCCCCCGGTGAAGTTGTTTCTCACTTGATTGGTAGATCAGCAGGTGCAATACTTCACGATTAAAGTATTTGCCTGTTTGGTGCTTTGGCCAAAGCAGTAAAAGGGAAGTCCAAAGTCAAATGCAGAGTTGACCCTCGGTGATGATACGATGACGAGTCGGATCGGGATTTTGTTTGCTGCTGGGCGGCCGTTTCAGTTCGCGTTCTGCGTTCCTGCTTCGGCTCCCTCCGGCAATACAAAGTCGTTCTCCTGCTGAAGACGCTGAGGCATTTGTCTGAGAGGGACAAAACTGCTGCACTAAAAGGGATTTTCTGCCAAGTCAAAAAAAACTACATTTTTTGGTTTGAAAGATGCACATTCATCCAATCGAACGGAATGAATCGTTTGACTGTGAAGGACATTGAGATACAGCAACCGGCTGCACTTTTCTTTGTCTCCAGGACCCAGAATGTCCTGGGAGAGAAAGGCCGTCGCATCCGAGAGCTGACGGCCGTGGTGCAGAAAAGGTTCGGCTTCCCCGAGGGCAGCGTGGAGGTCAGTTGGACTTGACGGGAGCACCGCGCACTCCATTGGCCAAAATGAGGACTGTTACTGATTTTTGACAAAGATTCTCAACACAACTGTTCAGTATGTTGGGGCGGGGGGCAGTCAGTGTTTTTATTGCATTACTTCTCAACACATATGGAAAGAGAATCAGTGTCAAATGAAAGTTACATATATATACACACAGTGAAACTCCTCTACAACGAAATCTACATGGGTGAAAATACCCCCTAGTGTGAAAAAAATCATGTATAACACCATTCCCACTTTCCTGTTTCAAATTTGCTACAGTGAAAAACCCTGTTGTGAAAAATTTCTTGCTGCAAACATGATTTCGTTGTAGAGGAGTTTCACTGTAGGTTTATATATATATATATAATATGCACACGCGCGCGCGCCATCGAGGGCTCATTTTGTTCTGTCTTGCAGTTGTATGCGGAGAAGGTGGCCACCCGCGGGCTGTGCGCCATCGCCCAGGCTGAATCTCTGCGCTACAAGTTGCTGGGAGGTTTGGCCGTGCGTAGGTGAGCTGACGCGCATCGCAACATCATCACCCCGCCTTACTCAGTCCCGACACTCGCGCGTGGCCCAGTTAGGCCTGTGGCCAGACAGCCGTTTTACCAGGGGACGAATCGCACCGGATCCAAATTTATGCCGCATCCAAGTAACAAAAGCAAAATATTGTTTCCCCTGTGGCCGTTGATTCATTTACAGTTGTTGCTTTGGTATTTTGTCATACAAAAAATATTGTTCCGGCCAACTGAGCTAAATTCACATTAAAATATTAGTCATGGCAAGCTGTTACTCAGAGTAGAAAAAAAAAACATGTTTTCAAACAATTTTGAAGACATAGCAACCTGGTCAAGTATCGCGATCACTAGAATGTCAGCGCTCGTCATTTCTCTGCAAGAAATGCGGGCCTTTGCGCCGTTTTGGAAGGTTTGTCCCTCTGTGAAGATACGATGACGAGTCGGATGCGAATTTTGTTAGTCGCCAGGCGGTCGCTTCAGATCGCGTTCTGCGATTCTGCTTCGACTTCCTGCGGCCTGACAGTTTTCGACCTGCTGAAGACGCTGAGGCATTTGTCTGAGAGGGACATCAACGGAGAACGGCAACACCGCACAACACTGTGCCTTGATGGATTATTGGAAGTGACGCAATTTGTTTTTCGAGATAAGAGTGGCCCGTTTATCACCCCCCCTTGCTTTGACCTTCGAGCTTAAACTTGAGATACGAGTTCAGTACGTTGGCGTGTGCTTCAACTCGCTTCTCTCCCAGCTGACATGAACTGCCAAACAAAAGAATGAAACGAATACATTCAAAGCAGCCACGTTGCCTCTGCTAGCATACAACGGGCTAACAATCCGCATCTTGGTCGTGATCTCTAAGATGTGCAAATGTTGCTAGAACACATGGAGACGGTCCATAGAACTAAAGCGGTCGACATATTTTCCTTCGCGTCTGCAAAGAACGAGTCATTTATTGGTGCCGCACCGATGAGAGGAGTTGATGACTGGATGAGCGCTCTGTCCGTCTTCCTCAGATGGGCAAGGGCGCTCCCCACAATCGGAGGGGAAAGCGTGACAAAAACCGCTTTGCGAGCGCACGTTATCGAGCACACGGTGAAAGTCCGGTGATTGACGGCGCCGTGGCGTTGCAGGGCCTGTTACGGCGTGCTGAGGTTCATCATGGAGAGCGGCGCCAAGGGCTGCGAGGTGGTGGTGTCGGGCAAGCTGAGGGGACAGCGAGCAAAGTCCATGAAGTTTGTGGACGGACTCATGATCCACAGCGGAGACCCCGTCAACTACTACGTGGACACGGCCGTCCGCCACGTTCTGCTCAGGCAGGGTCAGTAGACGGACGGACGGAGGGAGGGAGTGAGGCGCTGTTTTGCCACTTGGCAAAGCGTGAGTGACGTTTGTGCTCGTGCAGGCGTGCTGGGCATCAAAGTGAAGATCATGCTGCCGTGGGACCCCAGCGGCAAGATCGGCCCCAAGAAGCCCCTCCCCGACCACGTCAGCATCGTGGAGCCCAAAGACGAGCCGCTGCCCACCACGCCCATCTCGGAGCAGAAGGGCGCCAAGCCCGACGTGCCCGTCATGCCCCAGGCGGGCGCCCCCGTGCCCACCGCCTAAAGAGGCCCGCAAGGTGGGCAGCGCGGCGCGTCCAAAGTTTCATAGGGATGAATGTGACGTGAAAAATCGAGAAAATTGGATTGCTCACGTTCAATCTTTTTAAAATAACGCCATCTTGGTCACGTTTTACTTTGAATTTGTTTCCGTCGAATTGATTGAATAGAAACGAAAACTCCGAAAGATGAGTATGTCAAGTGTGTGTGTGTGTGGGGGGGGGGGGGTCCTATTCCCGCTCATCTTTGATCCATTTTGAAATCAAATCATTTCAATTGTCTCTGAAAAACTTTCAGAAAATATTATCCTTAATTTAATCTACATATTTAATTTTCATTTCATTTTAAATTTTAGACTTTTTGGGTTGAGGGGCGATTTTTTTTTTAAGAACCATTTTGGTTGAATTCCAACATATTTGATAAAATTTCAATGCAGCTCTTTCGTGTCCTAGAGAACTGAAAGATAATCGCACTTAAAGGCTATTGGGCTCAACCTCATCACGAGATAATAAATACTGGTTGTCGTGACAGCCGTAGTTGCATCCCTTAAAAGATTGTTTTTTTCTCCCCCAAAAACGTGGAGATGTTTGGTCGAGTCTCATGACATTTGAAACAGGCTTGGAACAAATGGAACTTTTTTTTTAATATGTAGCAAATAACAAACCGCCTTTTGTTTTTGTTTTGTTTTTTCTCTTGCAGGTTTTCACATGAACAGAAGAAAGACCATGTTTTGTGTATAAAAAAGGAATAAAATTGACAAAAGAAGCTTTTCCTTTGTTTCGATTCACTTTGTCAGCCGAGTAAAAGCTCTCCCGACGGGTAAATGGGAAAACGCAGATGCGTCCGACCCCGCCGAGGCCCCAGATAGCAAAGCGCATGGTTCCCTGCGGCCTGCCAAAAAAAACAAACCACGCAACTGCAAATGGAGCCGCCGAGGACTCAGCGGGGAGAGTGAAATTGTCCTCCTGGATGGACATCCAAGTCCTGACATCGGGGGCCGCTCTTCGTTTTCAACACTTGGCTGCAAATGCGTCCGCGTGTTTTGGTGAATGTTATTCTATGCGCTACTCATTCTTTAGTGGCGGCCATTAAAAACATGAAATCCCTCTGCAAAGATGGCATCCATTCTCTTTTTTTTGGGTGGGGGGGGGGGCAGGGGTCAACTGATCTTTTGGGCACTACAGTATGACCAAAAATGTCCAAATAAAATGACTTAACCACTCAGTTGTTTGAAAGTTGCGTCAAGGTGAAAAGTTCTTTTCCAAATACGTTTTGACGAATGACTTTGGACAAATGGAAATTTGAAAGCGTGTTTTGCTTTGGAGTTCGAATAAATGAATTGGTTGTTCAACGAAGTATTTGAAAGACACGAAATAAGATGAGGACTTTTCTGCTGAGATTTCTTTCATTGGATGGGGCGGCAAAAATCGGGCAGGCGTTACGTCCCGGCACCTCCCTGTTTTTTTTTTTTTTTCGGGACATCAACGTTCGCGTAAAATTGAAGCAAGTCACTTCCGGGTCAGGCCGCGCCCCCTCCGCACCTGTTCGACGGCGAAGCAAACATGAACCAAGTGGACTCGAAAGCCGACGACGAATGCGCTGAACACGCGCCTCCAGTAAGACGAACAAAGCTGCCTCGTATCCGTTTCGTGCGGAACGGTCAAAAGTCACCATTTCGTTGTCGGAAGGGCGACGGTGTTGCCAACCGCGGGAGCAGGTGGCGCCCCGATAACTTTTTTTCCCCGTCGTTGCGTCGGATCCATTCTCGCGCCAACGTTTGTTTGACACCAGCAAACAACGGAGAAAAAAAGTGGTTCGACTTGATCTGGAAGTGGCGTAGAAATTGAAAATCAACATCGGCATCGTTAAGCCGCTTTGCTTTTGCGGGACCAGTACGGGGAAGTTGGTGACTAGATAAGACTTTTCGGCCAAGTATCCATCCTTCCATTATCCGAGACTCTTTTTATCTTCACGGCGCCTGTCTTCCCGCCCCATCGTTGAAATTTAATTGGCAAGCGAATCGTCCTTGATGACGTGTACACCGAATCCAGGACACGGAATCTTCCTCAAGTCAAATGTGTGTAAGGAAAGGAAGTCCTGCGGCTCATCGTTTTTTGTCTTTGTCCTCAGCACATGCGCGTGGTGCACTTGAACGTGGGGGGCCAAAGGTTCTGCACCAGCGTCGGCACGCTCACCAAGTACCCAGAGTCCAAGCTGGCCGAGTGGTTCTGCGGGCCGCCCAAGCTCCCCAAGGATGCGCAGGGGCATTACTTCCTGGACCGCCACGGGGAACACTTTGGGGCCGTCCTGGAGTTCCTCAGGTCCGAACGACTGCCCGTCCACAACATCCCGCAGGTACCGCCGGCCTCGGCTTGCCCCCCCCCCCCCCCCGCTTCCGGTCCAAAACGGATTACAATGAAAGCGTGCGTATTCTCACTTTTAGCTTTCACAAGTTGACAGAGTGGATTTTTTTTTTTTTTTGTGTCTAGTATAAAAATATTGTGTCCTGATGTACGACGTTCCATTTTGGAAAGCGATTCGAGCGCTGTGAAGACGTATGTGGCGTGCGCGTGACGTAGCTGATTATCCGGCAGGTTCACAAGGAGTCGTTGCACTACAACCTGACGGCGCTGGCCAAGCGTTTGGAGGAGAGTCCCGTGCTCTTTGGCGAGACGGTGGGCCGCCAGCAGTTCCTGGCCAGAGTGCCGCACTACAGGGAGAACATTGAGGTCGGTCTTCAGCTCGCCACACCTTCCACTGCGACCAGACCAATCAATCCCTTCTTCCTGAAAGAAAAATAGCTCTCAGAAGTCAGCGATTGCAAACTCTTGAGAAGGGCTGAGTTCGTTTTTGTTGTCGTCCCAAAACACAGGTTTTGATCCGCATCGCCCGGGCGGAGGCGGTGGCTTGCCGACGCTCAACCATGGTGGTCTGCGTTCTGCGCACGGAGGAGGACCTGGCTTGCTACGACAACGCTATCGGCAGCCTGCGGGCCAACAAGGACTCGGTGGTGACCTTTGGACCTTGGAACACGGGGACCACCGCCGCCGACTTGCTGGACTGCGTGCAGAAGGACATCCGGAGTCAAGGCTACACGGTCCACGTCCAGCCTTGCGTCATGGAGAAGAACTTCTTGGCGCGGAGCTATGACTTTTTCTACACGCTCACCTTCACCTGGTGGTGACGGCCCGGCACGGCTCAAGCCGCCTTCGTTGGTGCCGCAATTTAGGCCAAATCTTGCCTCCTCCTCCTCCTCCTCGCAATGTGCGAAGGGGATAAACGGCCCGTCTAGTGAGACATTGATCGGAAACGTTGAGTGAGGAGCAAATGGAGAGAAAATAAAAGCTGTTCTGGATGATAAGATTGTCACTGTGTTGTTGTTGCGTCAGACTGCCGGAATCACTCCTTTGGTGACAAAAAAAAAAAAAATAAAAATAAAAATACACTTTCTCCGGTGAGCCCTCGTTTGACCTCGGGATACTTTATAGACCTGCATTCCATTTTTGTGCCCCCCACCTGCCTATACCTTTACCGCTCCCACACGCTTAAAACGCATAACGATATAACTCATCCAAAAATACCTCGATGTTCAACCCCCGAACGCTGTCGGGTGAGTCACGCGAAGTTGTCGCCGGTCTCAAGGGAATGAGAAGAGATGAGGTGCAATGAAGACTACTTTTGATGCTCATATTGACCACCAGAGGGCGCAATAATAATAATAATAATAATACATTTCATTTAAAAGCGCCTTTCAAAACACTCAAGGACACTTTACAATCAAAACAAGAACAATAAAACCACAGATAAAATGATAAATAATAAGGAATATTAATTTAAACTGAATATAGCGACTCGAAATAGTTGACGCCACACAAGTCGCAATGAAGCCACTTAAACGTCACAGTTATGCGGCAGTCATTTTACAATCGCGTTTTGCTTCGCTTGCCGTAGCTACGGAAGACGAGACGGGACCAGTGCGTACTCTAAGCGCTGCGCGTTTTTTTTGTTTTGCCGACATGGCGGCGCATTTGAAAAAGCGGGTGTATGAGGAATTCTCCAGAGTCGTCCAGGTGGGAATCGGCTCGAAATCGCGCTCGGGCGCTGATTCGTTGAACGTTTGAGCGCGAACCGCGAAGTAATTGGACGGCTGCGGCTGCTAACCGGCTAAGTTAGCTCATGGCTAAGCGGCGTTGCTAACACTGGCCCTAAATTCCCCCGAGGAAAAGAAAGGGGCGGGGCGGGGCAGGGATAAGAAAAGAAACGAAAAGTCGCGTTCAAGTAGCTTGTTGGCGTGTTGTCGCGCCTTCGCGAGTGTCCGAACACAGAAGAGACGTCAGTGAGGCTGACGACAACCAAAACAACACCGACGTCACCGTCGGCTGCCCTGGCTGGACGACAAACAGCCGCACAATGATTGACTTCTTCTTACGTGACACGAGCGAAACATTATCCGACAGATCTGCTCAACACCATTCCATCATCATCATCATCCATCATTTTCTCGGGACAAATATGAAGAAAGTTCAGATTCTTTTAAAAACGGCGAAAATGCAGCCATTTCTGGCGCGCGGCAGTCCAAAGCGCTTCATGGACGTGTACAAAAGCTTAGCGTTGCTTCTCACACCAAGTCGCTGAAAATATCAGAGCCATGGCATCAATTATTGGATTTTATGGACATCAATGTTTTGCTCGCCATATCGTGCAGCTTCATGTCACTTCATGTCCATACAATCCAGTTACTGGCGCCGTGGGTTTGATATTTTCAGAGATTGATGTGGTCGAACCGTGCGATGGATATCCAAACACCAATGTTGCTTATCCACCAACGCACGCTGTCGTAATCCTTTGCAAAGAAAGACTAATATTAGCGCCGCACTGATGAACTAAGATGAGCTGAAGAACACTGTAGCCATCTTCTCCCGAGGTGGCTCAGGCGAGCACGGTAGCGTTATAATCCTTGACCAATTAGTTTTTTTTATTGCAGTTGTTATGTCATTTCAGTTTTTCAGAGTCTTGTGTTTCAAAGTGAGTTTTTGAGACCGAAACGGGCGATTGGCGTTTCATTTCAATGGGGAAAAGGGGATTTGACGTCCGCGTGTTTTTATTCCACGAGCGTGGTCACGGAACAAATTGAACCCGTGGCTCCATGTCGTCGCCGCAGGTTCCCGCCGAAGAAGTCGCGTCCAAGAAGCTTCGTCTGTGTAAGCCCAGCAAGTCGGCGGCTCTTCACGTTGGATCTGTGCAAGGCCGCCAACGCCACCGACGCCTTGCACTTCCTGCTGCGCTTCGCCCGCAAACCCGTGGAGGCCGAGAGCGTCGAGGGCGTCGTCAGGATCCTCCTGGAACACTACTACAAGGTACTGTCGCTGATGTCGCCGCCGCCGCCGCCGCCGTTTGCCTGTCAGCGGGACGGTTGCCTTCGCAGTCAATGGTGATGTCACTTCCTGTCGCTCTTCTTCACTTCACACCTTCTTAGCACCCCTTCCTGACACGCAAGTCAACATTTTACACCTGCGTCTGCAAGTTTGAGCCGTAATGGCTCCTGATCCGACATTAGAGGGCGCCTCCCCTCCAAGAGGCTGCCGTGTTTTGGTTGCCATCTTTCTTTCTGTCTGCTGTGGAAACAAACTTGGCCAGCGTGGTCGCTCACGACTATTGCACTTCCTTCCTTCACCACTTGAGAGACCGCTCAAAGTCATTTGTCACCACATTTTGCTTGCACGCGTGCCAAGTTTGGTCACGTCGCTTCCAAACGGATGCGAGTCAAACTTGCATTCTGTTGCTTCACCACCAGATGGCAACGTGCATTTTGCACGTCCAAAAACACATTCTTTGACCGTAGTCAGTCGATATTTTTTCAAACTGCCAATATCACATCGTTCTTGTGATTTGATTCAACCACCAGGAAACGGATAACTCGGTGCGGCTGAAAATCGCGTCCCTGCTGGGCGTCCTGTCCACCACGCCGGGCTTCAGTCCCGACTGCATCGTGGAGGACCTCGTCACCGCCGTGGCCAACGAGAGTGAGACCTGTTCCGTCGCCGCCGCCGCCTTCTACCAGGTCCGAATCAGCACCTCCTTGCCACGACCACGCTCGTGTGTGTGTGTGTGTGTCAAGAGTCCCATCAGGTTCTGGCGCAGCTTCTGGACAGCCTCCTGACGGTGGGCGCTCAGCTTCCGCAGAGTCCGTCGGTGGGGCGGCGGCTGGCGGAGGTGGCCCGCGAGCATCTGGCGGACGCCTCGTTCGGCGTGAGGACCAAATGTCTGCAGCTGCTGGGACGCGTGGGCGCGGTGGACGGCGAGGCTCTCGCTCTCGGCACGTCCGCCGGTGGGTTGGCACCCCAAAGACACTTGATTAGGCACACCGTCCGGCGCCGCAGCCGCGAGCCCAGCCGGCGGTCCGGATTGAGAAGGCCGTTTGTTTTGCTCAGGGGGCGCCCGAGACGTGCCGACCGTCATCAGCGACTTCTTTGGAGATCAGGACCCCAGAGTGCGCACGGCGGCCCTCAAAGCCATGGTAGCGCTCGCTCGCCTCGGCCGCACCAGCGACGGGCCGGCCGACCTGACCCTTGTCTTGCGCGTGTGTGCGTGTCTTCCAGCTGCAGCTGCACGAGCGGGGAACCAAGATTCAGCAGGTGATTTACGAGCAGGTGAGACCGCTATTTTTTTTTTCCCCAAAGTTACTCGTTGCTTGCCGGAATTGAAGTTTTGCCGCCCCGCCGGTTCTGTGACGACTTGTGACGAGCAACGCGTTGGTGTGCGCAGGCGTGTCGGCTGCTGGCGGACGACTACGAGCAGGTTCGCTCCGCCGCCGTTCAAATGGTTTGGGTGCTGAGCGTCTTGTATCCCGAGAGGTCAGTAGAAGCCGCCTTTCATTCGGCGCCGCTCGGTTTGCCCGCACGTTGACTCGCTCACCCGTCTCTTCGTCGATCGCATTCTGGTCCTCGTGCGCCCCCCTGCACGGATCGATTTATTCGTGTCCCCCTCGCCGTTCCTTTTGTCACCCATCCGTGCCGACGTTCGCCTTTGCCGTTCATCGAGTAGTCTGCTGGTCGACGGACGCGTTCCTTCATTCGTGGAAGCATCTGTCCCCAAGCCGCCGTCCCGTTGGGATGTCTCCAATTTTTTCATCCCGTCCTCCCCCCTCGCTTTCCGTCAGCATCGTGCCCATCCCCTCGTCCAACGAGGAGATCCGCCTGGCGGACGACGCCTTCGGGAAGATCAGCCACATGGTCAGCGACGGCTCGTGGATGGTGCGCGTGCAGGCCGCCAAAACGCTGGTGAGGCGCCACGTGGGCATTTTGCAGATATGAAAGGCCGCAGGTAGACGCGGTGTTCCTCCTCCTCCTCCTCCTCCTCCTCTTCCTCAGTTTTGTTTGTCGCTCGGCAGGGCTCCATGTCGCAGGTCAGTCCTCACTTCCTGGAGCAGACGCTGGACAAGAAGCTGATGTCCGATCTGCGGGTGAGTGGACGCACGGAGCTCAGAGTCCAGTGTGAGAGGTCAAAGCATCGGCGACGGACGTGTGGCCATCAAAGCAGCAAAAAAAATAAAAATATATTAGCTGGAATTTGTTACCGCGACGACCGAGTTTGCGTCGGCCTTCACCCTTTTTCCGCTCTTCCTCTCTCGCGCGTTTTTAGCGGAAGCGCACAGCCCACGAGCGCGCCAAGGAGCTCTTCACTTCGGGCGAGTTCTCGTCCGGCAGGAAGTGGGCCGACGACGCCCCCAAGGAGAAAGTGGACACCAACACGGTCAACCTGATCGCCTCGGGAGCCTGCGGAGCCTTCGTCCACGGCCTGGAGGACGAAATGTTTGGTAGGCGCCCTCCCGCGCGGCCCACGCTGGCAAACGCCGCCAAACGACTCGCCTGACGTCCGCGCGGCTTTGGCTGCAGAAGTGCGCATCGCGGCCGTGGAGGCCCTGTGCCGGCTGGCCCGTTCGTCGGCCGGCTTCGCCGAGAAGTGCCTGGACTTCCTGGTGGACATGTTCAACGACGAGATCGAGGAGGTGCGGCTGGAGTCCATCCACGTGCTGCGAGAGATCTCCACGCACATCACGCTCAGGGAGGACCAGCTGGACACCGTGCTGGCCGTGCTGGAGGTTAGACGCCCGACCCGAACGCCAAAACGTCACCGCCGCCTCCTTGGAGTTGGCCCAGAGTCGGGTTCTCTCGCTATTTTCATGCACTCCGCCATTACTTTTTAAAAAAAAGATGTCAGCGGACATCAAAGTCTGCGCTCTGGCCCGACCACTTTTGGCTAGCGCTTTCTTTAACACGCAAGCGCCGCAGCGGCCCATTTGAACAAAACACGCTCGCCGTACTCTCCCCCCCCCCCAAAAAAAATCACCATAATGATGGAAGAAGTCTCATCTGACAGGCTTTCTGGTTTTGTCTTCCCAACGCAAATGTTCAGGACTCGTCTCGCGACATCCGAGAGGCTTTGCACGAGCTGCTGTGCTACACCAACGTGTCCACCAAGGAGTGCATCCAGCTGGCCCTGCTGGAGCTGCTCAAGAACCTCAACAAGTATCCTGCCGACCGCAACTCGGTGTGGAAGTGAGAACCGCGCGCACCTCAGCTGACGAGCCTGCCGGAAATGCTTTGCAAAGCGTCCGGAAAGAAGCCCCAAAAGGGCTTCTTTAGAGGAACGCAGATGGGCAGAGTGCCTTCACGGGTGGGGGGCGGGGCCACGGAAGACTGACATTGCCCCCCCCGTTAAAAGCAGCCATCCAAATGAGCAAACTTGTGAACCGTCTTGCTCTTTCTCTCGGCAGGTGTCTCAAGTTTTTGGGTTCGCGCCACCCGATGCTGGTCTTGCCGCTGGTCCCGGAACTCCTCAGCACGCACCCTTACTTTGACACGCCGGAACCCGACATGGACGACCCGGCCTGTATCCTCCTCCTCCTCCTCCTCCTCCTCCTCCTCTCGTCATCTCTGTCGTGGTGGTGCATGTTGTTGTTCTTGACCGCGTCGGCAGACATCGCCGTTCTGGTGTTGGTGTTCAACGCGGCCAAGTCGTGTCCCACCATGCCGGCGCTCTTCTCGGACCACACCTTCAGACACTACGCTTACCTCAGGGACAGCCTGTCGCACCTGGTCCCGCCTCTGCCGGTCAGAACCGCACGCACGGCTCGCTCCTCCGGAGATTGGCCGACGAAAGCGATTCCGATCCGATGGAAGGGATCCGAGTCCTTTTTGGTTTTCTGTTTCAGCTGCCGGGCAGGAAGCAGGTCCACGCTTTGGACTCGGCCGACTGTCAAGGCGTGGAGTCGGCCCGGCTCTTCCTGCAGCAAAGTCTGGACCGCGTGAGCAGCATCCAGAACCTGGAAGCGCCCGGAGCTCAGGACCTGCTCATCTTCACCATCCGGTACACACACACACACACACACACACTCAGTTGACTTAGTTTGGGGGAGGGGGGGGCCGCGTTTCATGAAAATCCCGAGTTTGTTTCTTTATTCTGTCCCTCACAAGTGATCTCGCTTAAGGTGGTCTGACCCGGTTAGGCTGATCTGACATGATGATGTGGGCCCTTCTCTCACTCGGATCATGGAACGTGTGTGTGTGTGTGTGTGTGTGTGTGTGTGTGTGTGTGTGTGTGTGTGTGTGTGTGTGTGTGTGTGTGTGTGTGTGTGTGTGTCAGTGACTTAGAGAGGCTGGGCCAGCTGCAGACGGAACTCGCCGGAGCCGCTGACTTCTGCGCCACGTACCTGCGCTGCCAGCTTCTCCTCCTCAAGGTCGCCCCGCAACAAGATGGCTTCAGCCCGTCGAGGGAAAACAAAACAAAACAACAACAACAAAAACTCAAACAATGGGTGCCCCCCCCCCCCCCCCCCCATGTGTGTGTGTGTGTGTGTGTGTGTGCGCCTTGCTTTTCCTTCAGGCTCTGCACGAGAAGCTGTGGAACACGCCGGTGCCTCTCTGCCCCGAGCGCAGCGGCACAGCGCTGGCGGCCACCCGACAGGTCGCGAAGCACCAACGATAGCCAACCTTTTCCAGCCCCCGCTGTGAGCGCGCCGCTCACGGCTGCGCGTGTGTGTGTGTGTGTGTGTGTGTGTGTGTGTGTGTGTGTGTGTGCGTTGCAGGTTGTGGAGGAGACCTACAAGCTGGAGTTCATGTACAGCGGCCTGGAGAGCAGCCAGGTGGCCGTCATCCATCACGTGCGGCTGCAGGCCAAAGCGCTGCAGCTGGTTCTCAGCGCGCGCGGCGCACACGGGTCAGTCGCTCGCTTCAGGGGATGTCGCTTTGTCATCCGAGCTTTTTTTCCATGTACCATCTTTCCCCCCAATTTCAATTCGTTTTTCAAACTTCCAAATGAAGCCTGCAAGCTCCTGTTCACAAGTCGACGAGGACCATCGTTCCTGGAATGAGCCTTCGCTCGACTTTGCCACGTGTCCGTTTTCCGTTTGGTCAAAGCATTTCTGTGCGGTGAAGGCAAAATGTTTGTCGGGTTGGAGCGACGCCACTTTTTTTGTCATCCGCAGGCAGGATCCCGTCGTCGGCGCCTGCGAAAAGTTCCTGCAGGAGCTGGACGGGTTCCACAGGTGCGTTTTTTTCCGCCTCGTCGTGCTCATGCGTGAGCGTTGCTCCCAAAGCGCCGAGCCTTGACGAGCGCCGCCTCCTCGCCGCCTGCCCCCCCCCCCCCCCCCCCCCCGCGCAGGCTGTTTGCGGCCGAGCTCCCGCTCCTCCAGGACTGCTTCGCCGGCAAGCTGGCGGAGGCGGCGCCGCGCCCGGCGTCCCGCAAGCCGTCCGAGCTGCTCCGGATCCTGGAGACGTCGCTGAGGCGGAGCGCCCCGCTGCAGCTCAGCCTTCCGCCTCAGGTGCCGCCCGTCGCGACCTCTCCCGTCGGCCTTTTTGAAACCCCCCCCCCCCCCCATCCTTAACTCATTCAGTACCAGCCAATTCTAGACCAAGTCTGAAAAGACGTTTAAAAATGTCTTTGGGAGTGAATGAGTTAAACTCGACAAGCACTTTTGCCGGGAGGTGGGGGGGGGGGGGGCGACAAAACAACTGTAAGGAGCTCTTGGAAGCCTGGTCACAGCCTGATGGGCCGAATTCGTTTTGCGCAGATCCATCGAGCCACGGCCAACATCATCGAGCCCACGGGAGAGTCGGACAACCCGCTCAAGTTCACGTCCGGCCTGGTGGTGGCGCTGGACGTCGATGCTACTCTGGAGCACGTCCGAGACCCACACAACTCTGTCAAAGTGGAGGTAACCCCCCCTAACCCAAAAAAAAGTGTCACACAGGAGGTTCCGGCCCAACGCGGTTTTCCAAAATCCGGCCAATGTCCCCCTCCAGGTTCTTTATCCCGACGGCCAGAGTCACGTGATCCACCCCAAGCCGGGGGACTTCCGCAAGCCGGGACCGCAGCGGCACAGGCTCATCACGCAGGTCTACTTGTCGCACGGCGCCTGGACGGGTGAGACGTCGGCCCGCGGCCAATCTCGCTTTGAGCGGTTCACATCCGGGCCCGGCCTCGGTCGCTTTCAAACGGCCGTCAAGTATTTTCCTTTCTGTCGCAAAGCAATATCGCCTAGCGGCTCCTCGACCGCTACGACCTGCAGAAACCGCATCGGTCCGCCTGAAGCTTGAAAGGCTCCGGTTGCAGGCGCGCGTGACGGCCTCCCTGTCTGTCTGTCTGTCTGTCTCAGAGCCTTCTCAGGTGGAGGTGCGCCTCCTGCTGGCCTACAGCTCTTCCTGCTCCACCTCAGCGGGCGACTCCAAGCTGGCGTGGAGCGACGGCCTGGACGGCCTCCCGCCGGCGGAGAGCGCTGTGGAGGGAACCATCGCCTTCAGCGAGCCCGTCAAAGTCTTTATCATGCCCAAGCCGGCCAGGCGCTAACGCTAACAGTAGCAACTCCAAAAGGACCGCCAGGTGCAAGGATCGACGCCCTTGTCGTCGCATTTATTCTCACGCGCACTCTCGAAATCTGGGGTCTGATGAGGCGCGTAACGACCACCTCGTGGATTTATTTGCAGAGGTCACCGCCGGAAACCATTTGGACGTGCTCGTGGCCGTGCTACCGTGGGATCCACGCGCACTCGATAACAAGCAGCCGCTTGAGATTAAGCTCAAGAACAAGGCATCGTGGAAAGTGCCACAGACGGGCTAACGTTTGGCATTTGCTCAGTCAAGAAGCAACGGATGTTTCAAGCCAAGTGGTGGAGCAGCACATGTAGACAGACAACACAAAACTCGCTGTTCGACATTTGCCGATCCTGCGGGGAATCGATCCTTACTTAACCACCAATCTCATGTTTATTTGCATTTGTTTTTGGAGAAAATAAAAAACTAAACGTGTATGTGAGCCTATGAATGACTCAGGGTGGTGACAGTTCCTCTGCAGCGTAGTGAGTCGGAGGAGGAAAAAAAAAAAAGGAAGTGTTCTTGCTTTGTGTCTGCAGGACTGGATGGAAGATCAGTGCCTCCTGGTGGCCAACAAGGGAACAGCAGAAGGAGCACCGTGAATAGGTAACGTGCAAACTTGAATTTGTTCCGTTCTACTAAATGAAGCGATCACACCATGATTTGCTCAAGCATGATATTGCAGAGGGATGGGGGGGGGGGGGGGTTTCCCAGTCTTGCTGCAGTCAGTCACCCAAGGGCGGCGGCTGGCGGCTCGGAGTCGGCGGCGTCCCTTCAGCATGTGGAGTGGAAGACTCCACCCACATTGGCTCCGCCCCTGGCCAGGCTGTTGTACTCGGCCACGGCCGCCTCCGTCTGCAAGACTCGCACTTGGACGCCGGTCGCCGTCACACGCTCCACCGTGGAGGCCGGCACCTGGGGGGGTCGGGGCAGTAGTCAACTGACCTGCCTTGCTTTGCTCGCAACTCGAGCGCCTATATTCGTTCGTGTGCGTCACCTGCAGGGCCATGTCCATGCCTCGGCCGATGAACAGCAAGTCCACTCCCTTGTCCAGCACCTCCTGCACGTCGGCCAGCTGGACCCCGGGTCGGTGCTGGCGAGCAGAGGCCAAATCAGGCTTGGACACGCAACGCGGGCGCGCGAGCGAGCACGCGTCCGCCGACGCAGCGCAGCCCACCTCGGTGCCGGTCTCGCGCCAGTCCCACGCCCGGCTGCCCCCGGGCCAAACCTTGCAGTCCTTGTAAGGCGACGGCGCCCCCTTCACTGCCATGTGACCCCAAGACAGCGACACGATCTCCGGCGACGACATGCTGGGGAAGTGCCGCGCGCCTAAACAAACAAGGCCCCACGTCACAAGGGGCGCCCGCCCATCGCGGAAACGAGCCGTTAGCACGTTTGTTCCAGCCGCGGCTGATCGAAAGCGGCACACTGTCAAAGCGCTAACCGAAATACTGATGAACTGTAGTTTTTGGATCAAGTTAAATCGTGAAACGCGTCATAAAATGATCACGTTAGCGACGCTACAATCTGGGGGGGATTCTTGTTGGCGTTGAACTCGCTTAGATTTGACTTGTCTCCCATTTCAGTCGCCCTGCCACGAAGGCCTGGTGTGGTTTCACTTGGGAGACATTTGGTAATCATCGCTTTTACTTTGAAAAACTATCTCCTGGTAACACCGGAAGTCATTTACGTCCGTGCCTTTTCTGGACTATCAATTCGACAACTTCGTTCATTTGGCCAGGTTTTCGAAAAAGGGGCGAACGTTTGTTTGTTTGTTTTTCAGATTCGTTCATTAAACTTCAAAATAAACCTGCAACTTGTCCGGTCCCCAAATCGTTTGTGTGCGTGTGTCGGACGGGTCGAAAATACGCCACTTGACGAGTCAGCGCTTGGGAGTTGAAAGGACGCCTTTTCGCGCGGCGAGGGCTTCCTGTTCGTGTGACTGGAAGCAAATGGAAGGAAAGGAAGGAACCGATCAAGCGACCTGCAGAGGTTTTCGCTTCGTCGTCGAATCTTCTCGCAAATTCGGTGACGGCAGGATCCGGAAGTGAACGTCACTGCACAACACGCCCCCAAATCCTCGCGGCGCGGCCGGAGGCCTCCGAAGTCCCATTTCGTGACACAAAAAAAAAACCCGGTCCAAACGAGTACAACGTCCGGCTTGGTGTCGAATAATTGCCACAGAAATATTAGTTTTTCTTCTCATCTGGGCACCGCAGCCGCTCCCGTTCTGCGTGAGCGAGCGTCTGACAATCAAACCGGCAGGAACATCCAAGCCAAGCCACGTTTGACTTGACGACTTTCGATGCGCCCACCAGGTTGCGCCAAAACGAGACTTTGTGCCTTTTGCGGAGAGAAACGAATTTATTGTCATGTGTGTCTCGCAAATAACAAACCTGTGAACATTTGCTAAAATTAGGCCCTGGACATTCAGCGAGAGGACCACTTCATTGGAGTTCATGTTTTTGTGATTGATCTTTTTTACTACTGTGAAAAATGCCACTGCTAATGCGCACCACGAACAGCAACAACAGGGCTGCAAACAGAGAGAGGAGCTCATTGAGCAAAACTCCAATTCCCGTGTTGACAAAAGCCGTCAATTTGGCCCCTCTGGCCGCCTTCCCAGAACGCTTCTTCCGTGACCTGGGCGTTTGAAATGGAACTTTGGTAGTGACACTGGTCCAGGACGCTCTGGGGCACTCTTTTTTTTTTTTTTGACAGCTCGATTCCAATGAGACCTGGTGGAGCATTTCAAAGCCTCGCTCACGAAGAAATTGTTCAGCCAAAGCCGCCGAGCTTATTTTCGTCTTCTGCGGAACGGAAGAAATCGTCCCTGGGAAAACAGATGCTAAAAAAGCTCGTTTGGGTCTCGGCGAATCTCAAAAACTCTTTCCCATCGATTCAACTTGGATTTTGGTGAACATGACGGAGCCCCGGCCTCCTTGGCAAGGTTTTTGTTTTTTTTGGTGACGGCCTCGGGCTCATGTGGCGCGACCCGAGGCGCCGGCGTCCATCTTGTCGGGCCTGAGGGCGGGGCCTTGCGCCTTGGCGTCCCTCAGCACGGCCAGCGCGGCGCCCGAGAAGGTCTTGAGCACGCCCAGCGTCTCCCGCTGCAGCGTCAGCGACTCGTTGACAAACTCCTGCTGGCTCTCCACCAGCAGCTGCAGCGACTGCGCCAGCGTCTCCAGCGAGCGCGACACCGAGGCCAGCAGCTGCCGACTGGCGCGCTGCTGCTGCACGCTGTGGCACGCCAGCTGCGCCAAACCCGACGGCGCCGTCCGGCCGGCCGGCAGCGGGTCGGGCCGCGCGCCGCCGCCCGATTCCGCCGCCGCCGCGCGCGGATCGGACGAGGGGGAGGAAGAGGAGGGCGGCGCCGGCCGCGAGGAGTCATTGGCGGCGGGGAGCGGCGAGGGCGAGGACGAGGAGGTGACGGCGGGGAGGGCGCCGCCGCCGCAGGGCGCCGGCGAAGCGGGAGACGAATCGGCGTCGCCCTCTTTCGAGGTGGTGCTGACGGCGTTGCGGTTGTGGCGCGAGTACGTGTGGACCAGCTTGGGCGGAGCGAAGGACGACTGGACGGAGAAGGTGGAGTTGTCGTCGCAGTCCATGGAAGGTTCTGCCAAAGACCAACAACGGCGGCTGACGTTCAGGGTCCGAAATGAGAAATTCGCTCTCTTTTTTTTTTTTTTTTTTTTTAAAGAGGGGGAGGGGGGGACTGCATCCTATTTTTGCACTTGGATTCTTTGAGGAAGTCTTGCGTAATCAAGCTTCTTCGTCAATTAAGCAAGGCTCAAATGAATGGATTGTTTTTGGGGGGGGGATGATCAATTCGTCCTTTTTGTGGGATCGGAACTTGTCTGGCGGTCAACGTTGGCCAATTTTGCGTTGTCCCGCGAGGCAAATTGGCGCAAGCGATGCTAAGCATGCTTGCGCAAAGCAGCGACGCCCACCGCGTTCGACATCCAATCAATCAGATGGAAAGCTGTCAAAATGGTGGCTTTTTAAAGGCCTGCCCGCAAGCGATTGTCGTGCCCGGCAAAGCGGGGAAGGCATTAGCCCGCCAGCCAAAGGTGAATAGGTGAAAGGCTCTCTCACCCGCGTCGTCGTCTGACGAGTGGAAGGGGTCTCCTGCAAACGCCCAAAAACACAAGTGTGGGAGGGCGGCGTTGGCGGCATCCAAAGCAGGGGGCGGGAGGGGGCGGGGCTTACCGCTCAGCTCCTTGTCGGGCGACGAGAGGGGCGAGAAGTCCAGGCAAAGCCCCCCAGGAAGCGAGAGCGAGCTGTTGGTGGCGTCCAGGGACGAGTAGCAGCCGTCGGCCTTCTTGCCGCCCGCCGCCGTCGACTCGGAGCCTTCGTCTTGTTCGTCCGCGTCGCTGAGAACGTCTGCGAGGACAGCACAGCGCGCGGCCGGCGTCAGGGCGGCGTGACCCGCGGTGTTCATTCCCCACCCCCCCTGTGCCGGAACTACTTGTAGCCGTCGGCGTTTCGAGACCCTCGTTTGAGGGGCACGAGTACTTGCGCGGCAAAGAGCTGGCCGTTTTTTTTTTTTTGCCATTGAGCGTGGCGAGCGCCTGACCTCCCGTGGGACTCATCAGCAGGATGCCGTGGACCATCTTCTCCACCGAGTCCAGGGACTTCCTCTTCCTCCTCCCCGCCGTGCCGTTGGGAGCGCGCAGGAGGGCCAGCCGACGCTTGCCGTCGCATTTCAGGTCCGCCCATTTCTTCATGATTTGCCGCACCTGAGACACAAAACGCGCGTGGGCGGGGGGGGGGGGACCCGAAAAGACACGGTCTGCGTGGATGATGACATCGCTCACCTCTCTGTGGTTCTGTCCCAGACCGTTGATCTGGTCGGTGATCTCGGCCCACTTTTGTTTCTTGGCCTCTGCCGACACGCCGTGATTAAACTTCCCTGAAAGATGACACGAGGCTCGCTTGTTAGGTTGTTGAGGACTTTTCTTTCCTTTTTTTGTGGGGGGGTGGGGTGGGGGGGATGTGCTTCATACTTGCAGGTTGTTATTCGATTGGCCTGTTCCCACATTTGTGACACATTTTGCACGTCCGAGCTCAACAATGTCATTCATGTCCACTAGGTGGCAAGAGCACTAGGTGCCCCCCCCCATACCAGCACTTTTGCCTGTTTGGGCCTTTTTTTCCCAAATAGTGCCATTTATTCAAGAATCTGAATCTCATTTCCAGTGCAGCTGACTTGGCGTCAACCTTTTGCAGGTTTTTGCCTTTCCGGGACCGGGTCGGCCCACAAATAAAGCGCCCATATTAGCGTTGCGTCTTTGTCTTTGGTGATCGCAAATGTCTTTGGATGCTCCATCAGCCGCTTCTCGGCCCAACAACACAAAAGGGCGGCATGAATCGGAACCCCCCCCCCCCTTCCCTCCCGGGACTCACTGAGGAGGATGTATCTGTTCCTGCGGACTTGCTCCAGCAGCATCTTGATCTCGGAGAAGGAGAACCTGGGCCGGTTGCCGAGGCCCTTGGCCCCGCCCGCTTTCAACTCCTCGTCCTCGTCCTGCCAGGAGGTCGCCATGGCCGGGGCGCCGCTCATCTCCATTGCCTTTCGCCGCTCCTCCTCGCGATCACGCCTGGCGGCCTGTCGGGTCGGCGCTCCTCTTCCCGGTCCTGAGGCGACGGCGAGTCAAGAGCGCGGTCGCATACAAAGTCATACAAAGTACACCAAACTTTTTTATAATTAGATTTTTGTGGGGCCCCAAAATCCCCACACGTGCATCCAGTCATGGAGTTGATTTGAATTGCTTTCCAAATAGGCCGTCCATAAAAAATAGAACGGCCATAAAAACCAAGCCCATTCCAGCAAATCGATTTCAAACTAATTCATTTTAGGTAAATGACCCCCCCCCCCCCCACACACACACACACACACACACACACACACACACACACACACACACACACACAGACCAAAGCGATGTCCGGTCACGTGCTCCGTCTCGGCCAATCATTGGCGTCCTTGCCGAGCTCTTGTAGCCTAGCAGCCTGAACTCAAACATTTAAGTTTTGAGGGGCGCCCACGTTGCCATGGAGACGCCAATATTTCATTGGCGGCGGGAAGATGGAACGAACTTAAATGGTTCACCATGGAAACGGCGAGTTCGCCCGCGTCGCGGGTAAGTCCGAAGACGCCCGTCGTGCTCGCGAGCTGCAGGCTAACGCGCTAGCCGCCGTTTGTGACCGGCGCGTGTGTGCGCGCGCGCGCCGGCTTGTGTGCGCGCGCTTGCCTGCGAGTCTCCGCGTGTACTGTTAGTACGCCGAAGAAAATGAACGAGGATGAATGAAAACGTCTTGTTTACCGACAAAATGGCGACGTCCGCGGCCCTGCTCGAAATTTCGCCGTATGGGGGGGGGGGCTGGAGAAGAAGGTGGCCACGGCGCATGCGCAGCAGCTAGCGCCGGAGCGCGTCGTCGTTGATGCGCGCGCAGCGTGCGCAAACTCAACCGCGACAGCGAGCGGCCGCGATCCAAACGCGCTCTTCGGAACTTCAACATTTAACAGGCGCAAAGTCTGGTCCGCGGTCCGCATCCGGCCCGGCCAGCATTTTCACTGTCACCGGTGTGAGTTCGTTCATTCAAATTTCTCTCAAATTGGTTCAGGTCTATATTCCGTATTGGTATTGACATGTCCTGCTCAATGGTTTCTAGATCGATTTATTGTAAATATTTACGAAATAATATTTGAAATTTGAACCGATGAATACACAGCGGCGCCTTGAGGTGAAAGTTCAATTATGTTTCGGGACCACACTTGTAACTCGAAACGCTCCCAAATGAGGGCAGGGTGACTGTGAGAAGATTGGAAAAAAATGGGAAGCGTATTTTCTTTCATCGCGATGATCACCATTTTTTGGTCTGCCAGTTTCAAATCATCTGTACTGAAAACTGAAGAAACGAGAGCGTACCTCGGCATTTCTGAAGATAGGAAGAACAAAAAAGGAGAAAAAAATGTATTTGGATCAATCTGAACACTTTCTGATGGCGAAACGTGCGCTGACGTCACAGGATTGCAAGGTGTCATTCCACCCAGCAGAGGGCAGCCTCGGCTGCCTTGCGAGAAGCTCCGAAGGAGAAGCGCGGGTTCCGAAAGCCGAGAATCAGCAAACGCTGGACGTCTCTCGCGTTCTACTCGGGAAAGGAAATGGGCGACACATCCTTCCGGCAGCGGAGAAGGAAATATTCGCTGGCGATTGCTTGCCGTCACACGCGTGATGTGTGCGATCCAGTCAGTGACCTCCCGATTTGTCACCGTGATCGACCCGAATGTTATCGCCATCACCAAATGCGAGCTTAATATTTCAAATAAAAGCCACCTTCCGCTGGCACAATCATGCAAGTTCAAACCACGCAGTCATCGGTCCAATACTTTATTCCTCATGAACAGGAAGTGGTCCAAATGAAAGAACATCTGGTGATATTTTGTGCGTCGCAGCGATGGTTTGGAGTCCGAATTCACTCTTGGAGCCCGACGCCCACACCGCCCGACATTCGGCGACCACCATCGGGCCCGTGTCGGCCGCCAGACTGAATTTCGTTCGCAGAACGTGCCCGGTTGCAGCGGCGTGTCGGGTTGCCTGCGCTAGCAAACGCTTTGCCGTTAGCAATGCTCAGCAAACGCGTCTCGGTTTCTCTCTCCGCTCTGGTCTTCCCGTGAAGGTGGTTTGCTCGTTTGGAAGCCGAGTCCAGCCATTTGGTGATCATTTGGTGATCATTTGAAGCTCTTGTGTCCACAGAATGAAGGACCGTCGCGGATGCGCTAGCTGTCAATGTCTTGGCGTGGAGCCTTCTGAAAAGAGCCGACGCCGCGGACCGCGCAGGAACGGGCGGCGGGGCCCGCAAACGACCTCCCGGGTTGCGCGTTGAAATGAGGTAAGTCTGCCGAAAAGCCTTCTCACCGAAGCTCAAGGTCTGGCTTTCAAAACGTCGGGCGTTCCGCCGGGCTAGCGGCCTCTTCTGAGGCAAGCTAGCCTCGGCGGCGTTGCCGTCGGCCCGCCGCTTCTCCGGGGAGGATTTCCGTTGCGCGGCGACGCCAAGACGAGGGAGACGCCGAGACCGTTCAGATGGCGGTGTCCCACAAGACGGCGGCCGGATACGGCGGCGGTTGTTTCCTCCTGCCGGCGGGGGGGGCGTCGCGTTTGCCCGGGTTGGTGTCGGCTCGCCGGCGACTTTTGATCTCGCCGCACAAAACTCGTTTCTTCTCGATGGTCTCCATCATGGTGACGTCCCCGCACAGCCACGGCATCTAGAAAGGGGCGGGGAGAGAAGCTCACGTGTCACCACAAACATTTGGCCCACACGCCAGAGGGACCCCCGGCGCGTCGCGGCGGAGGAGCGGCAGCTTGTGCGTGGAGCCTCCTGGTGGCAACAAACGGCATTCCCGCGATTTGATCAAACTCATGTCACTTTTGTCTGTCCTCGGTTGGTTTCCAACGGAGGATTTCGGCGGCAACGCGGCACTGGCGAGATCCTTCCCGCGCTAGTTAGCGCTCCTTTCGAGCTTCTTGTCTCGAAAGCCTCGTGGACGAGCTGCGATCAAGGCAGGATGTTTCTTTTGGACTGGAGCGCTTACCTGGCTGAGGGCGGGGTGGTCCCGCGGCGTGGACGGCGCCCCCGATGCTGACGACGAGCGACCAAGTGGATGCAAACGCTTGAATTCTGCGCTCAGACAACGACGACGACAACAAGGACAAGAACAGCATCAGGTCGGGATCGCCGAGCAGCTTCCCGTCGAGGCGCCCTCCCAAACGTTGACCAATCACGAAGGATCGCGACATGTCACGGGGCCCGATGTCGCCAAAACCGCGAGGACCTCGGCCCTTGTACTTGCTCGGGGTTTGCTACTCGGTCAACATTGCCGGCTGGCGTTTCTCTCGCCCTTTGTTTATCGTGAGCTCCTGACGGCAAAAGACGCCAGCGTGAGCTTCTTCCGTCTCTCTACCGGCCTCCATTTTCCCAAAGGGCTTTTCATTCGATGGAAACATCTCGCGATCTATCAAGACGGAGGTGGCTTCGTTATTTGGCGCCGTTTGTCTCCGTCAGCGCAACGGGGCACTCGGAAGCCGCGGTCGTCTCACGCGACTGACCGGTGACGACGGGATTGACTTTAGCGGCGAGAGGGAAGTCAAGCGCTGACGTCGGCCTGCCCGCCGATGGCCGCGCCAACTTTGAGAGTGAACACGCCGTTTCGCGCCCGTTATTTGCCATCTGGACGCTTTCAATCGATCAATTGATCGATGACCTCGTCCTGTCCGAAAACAAGACGACTTGCAAAGTGCCGCTTGAGGGCCGAGAAGGTCGTACCTTCGGCGCCGCGCCTGCTCCTCCGCTCGGCGAGGTGGTCCGGCGGCGGGGTCGAGCCGCCGTGCTTTGCCCCCGGCCCTCCGGGGGCCGCCCGGCCATCAAGGCGTTGTAGGGGGGCGGCCTCTTCAGGCTCAAAGGCGTCCGGGAGCGGGCCCCGCTCACGGGGGAGGGGCACGCCGACTGGCTGCGGGGGGAGGCGTCGCCGTCCCGGGCGGAGCTGGAGGACGCCTGCGGCCCGCAAGGAAGCGGCGGCGCCGAGGAGCGACCCGAAGGGGTGACGTTGCGAGCGGGCGGCCACTCCTCTTGGTCCGCCAGCCTTTTGGAGCCTCCGTGGCGCCCCGCCTTCTTGCCCGCCATCGACAGTCGGGTGACGTCCACGGGGGTCAGCGGCGACTCGTCCGAGTTGGGCGAGCGCGGAGGCGGGAAGGGCGGGAAGACCAGCAGCGGCGGCCGGTGAGTCAGCAGGTTGGGAAAGGGCTGCGGGATGTGGCGCGGGGACAAGCGCGGGTCCGAGGATTTCATTTCCTCGTACACCGACTCGTCCGGGTCGTCCCGGCTTCCCGCCGCCACGTTTGCCGCCATTTCGATGTAAACCGACTCGGGCTCATCTCGGGAACCCGCGCCGGCTTCGTCGAAGGACGAGCTGAGCTGCGTGTCGGGGTTGCGCTTGGGTTTGGGCGGGGGCGTCCTCCTCCAGTCCTCGCCGCACACCTGGGAGGGACCTGCCGGCACACGAGACAACCGTCGGGCCAGCGTTCCGTGGCGAGCGTCCGGGAGGACAAAGACGGAGCGCCAAAGAGAACCACGTCAGTCAGAGGGCGAAGGCCAGCGATCGACACTGACGGTCACGCGAGAGCGAGAGAGACGGACTGAGACATGGCGAGATAGACAGAAAAAGACAGACGGTCAGGATCCGCCGGCGGGGCCGACCACCGAGACAACGGGAAGGCTTTTGTCCCCTTCCAAGTGCCCGACAGCCTTCCCCGTGGCCAAGTAGAGTCCCGCCAAAGGCCTTCACCTTCATCTTGCGCGTGGAGCGCCTCGGAGCTGCCGCTGAGTTTGGTGCCGGGGTCCCTCTTGGGTTTGGGCGGCGGCTGCTTGCGCTCGTCGGCGTCGTCGGCGCCTCCCACCGAGTCCAGGGACTGGGAGCGGACGCCCAAGGCCTGGCCGGGAGCGGGCGGGAGATCCGCCAAACCCATTCGCAAATGTTTGCCGCGGTAGGCCCCGTCCGGCGCCCCCGACGCCTCCTCCTCGGGCCTGGGGAAACAAAGGAGAAACGTGGCGGCGTTCAAAGCGTCCCGCTCGGGGAGAACGTCAACCTGGCCGATAGACCGGCGCTTTTCAGACAAATCCTCCGGGTCGTCGCGAGCGTGGCAAACCGGGAGAGGGGTTTGGAACGGGGACACCTCAACGTGGGCCAAAAAGAAAACAGCAAATAACAGGAGCGGAAATTTCAGAGATCATTACGAAATCCAAGACTTCTTCCTGCCTATTAGATCCCCTCCCCACAGTCCTGGTCAAATCCTGCCTACCCTCTCTCCTTCCTTTCATTGCAGCCATCATCCATTCCTCACTGTCCACCGGAATTGTTCCCGCCTCTTTCAAAATTGCAGCTGTCACTCCTATCCTGAAAAAAACTTGGTTAGGGTTAGGGTTCTCTCTGGGCGCTCTCAGTTCATCCGACTCAATTCCTTCACCTCACAGTCCCTCCCCGTCCCTTCCGGTGTGCCCCAGGGCTCTGTCCTGGGACCCCCTCCTCTTCATGATTGACCTTCTCCCCCTTGGCCATATTTTCCGTAAATTTGGTCTCCGTTTTCACGGCTTCACGGATGACACCCAGCTCTACCTCTCCAGCAAACCCGACGCCTCCCTCCCACCGTCCTCCCTCTCACACTGCCTTTCAGAAATGAAATCTTGGTTGGCTGGCACATAACTTCCTCAAACTTAACAGCGACAAAACTTAACTTAACTTAACAGCCGGTCCATCCGCAACCAAGTCCAACGGCGCTGGCGGCTCACCTTTTGATGGCCTCCCCTTGACGTTTCTTCTTCAGTTTTTTCTCCTGCGAGTAGGTCCGGTTGGCGTCGTTTCGAAGGCGGTCGCTCTCTCTGCCGATGTCCGAAGCGTTCTGGATGACCAGGTGGTCGTAGGCCCGAAGGCACCGCTCCTCCACGTCGTGGAAAAACCCGCACAAGGTCGAAGAGGCCTCCGCCTGCGATGTCATCGTGCCCGGGGGGGAGGGGGGGGACCTGAGCGCAGAGGAACAGTGTTGCAAAAGGCCATTCGGACAGTCCCGACGGCTTCGGAAGCGGCCCGCGCATGTGGGCTGGAAGAGCGTGTCACGATTCGGACCAACCGAATCAAGTTTTGGGATCGTCCAACAAGGTCTTAATGTACAAAAGACACACTGACAAAGTCGTAACATCAAGCGCTGGTCAAAACAGGGACCGGGGAGCTCAAAAACGAATCACAAAAAGCCCTCGCATGAAAGGCAAGGGAGGAAAACAAGAACCGAGAATACAAACCAAAAACGACGTATTAACTACACGCTAGAAAAAGCCAAATCACAAAACCAAGCCATACTTACACAACAAATGGTAGCGAGTGTTCAAACCATGAGATTGAGGGTTCCGCTCCCTCAAAGTCCTTCCAGAATCTCTGGCGACACAACAACAAAAGCCGTGCGGGCTTTGGCCACAAAGCGGCCAGCCCAGCTCCGGGAGCGCGACCCAGCGGGGGGACGCTGGAGTCCCGCCTCGCCTCCCCGCTTGCACCTCGCTCGGCTCCTCAACCGACGACAATCGTGACGCAAAGAGCACGCGTGTTGCCGAGCGATCTCGGAAGCACAGAGACTGGACGAGACTCCCCGGCTCCTAGACTTATCCTCCGCAAAGAATGACTCGTCGTCGTGTGGCAGAGGAACGAGTTGCCAGCATCTCCGTGCCTGCGCGATAGCGCTCCCGGGTGGCCGCTCGCTCTCTTTCACGAACCCGCCGCTGTCTGTTTTGAGAAAGTCCAATCGAAACGTGACGCGTCGTCACCTTTGGTTATCAACGGCGTTCCCATCGATCAATCGATCGATCGATCGATCGATGGGGGCCATGGTGATTTGCGACAAACGTTTGGCAAATGGCCTCACGACGTCCCTCCCCTCCGCCCATACGACGTCTCTCCGCCAAAAATGGCACAAGAAGTCAGCCTGCAGTATCCTAGCAACAGAGGCATCTCTCAGGGGAGCGCCGTGACGTCACGCTTCCTGGCCGAGGAGGACAGCGGAGCAAATTGTGTGTGTGTCTATCACTCTCTGTCTCCCTCTATACGGAGAGAGAGAGAGAGAGAGATCCATCGATCGATCAATCTCTCTGGACTTCCTCCCGCAAAGATCAAAGCGTGAAAAGCCCCAAGAGGCCCCCCCCTCGGCAGCCCGATGCTTACCGCAAGAGTGGTCACACGGCGGCCGTCCTTCCCTTACGACCTTGTCCGTCTCGTTGCGCGCGGCGCGTCCATCCCCTTCCGCTGAGGGTCCTCGGTCAGGTTTGCCGGGCGGTCGCCATCCAGCTCCCCGTTCACGCCGTCTCGCCTCTCGCGACCGTGCGCACGCACGCACGCTCGCACGCAGACACGGGCGCGCGCCTTTTCGAGGTAGGCTGAAACCATGGCAACCGGACAGCATCGCGCCACTCGCTCGACTCCTCCTCTTTACATTGGTTTTGGGGGGGGGGGGGGTTTGGGCAAGGCTTTCACGCAGGTTTCCAACTTTCATCTGTGAGGTCTCCGAAATGGGATGTGGCCGACCTTTGCCCGCCGGGGGGGGGCCTGTCAGACTCTTTGAAAAAACCACCAAGGACCAGACAAACCCACCAAAATAAAACCCCGTCACTCGAATTGCATCCGCTGCTCGTTTTGGTGGGCAACGGGAAAGCCTCCCTCCCTCCCTCCCTCCCTGGTGGCCGCCCGCCATCTGCGGCTGCGTTTTGTCACCATTTTGAAGCCGCATTCCAAAATCGTGGGCATTGACAAAATTGCTCGTTTTGTTTTTGGCCACCGACAGTCGTCAAGGTTGCCGCTACTCTTCTCCAATTGCAAAAAAAAAGACATTCCCCTTTTTCAGGTCACAGGATGAGCCGTGCTTTATTCAAATTCACGCGTACACACGAAACGATACGATCGCTCACTCGTCTAACGCATGGAAAGGAGCCATCGCTCAACACGTCGCCACAATGGCGCCTTCGCTGCCCCGCATTTCACCAGCGTGCGATGGCAAGCAGGTCTCAAAAGCCCCCCACTGGCCTATTCATTTCAAAAAAAATTCAAAAAAGATGCATTGGATGTGTCCCCGCGCCATCTCCTGCTCAGAGAGTCGTCCCCCGCCGCCCCCACACAAACTCGTCCGGACTATCGGAAGACGCGACGGGGAAACCCATGGAATGTCGTTTGCGCCCGACCATGAGCACATCCGGTGTGAGAAAACCGTACGCATGCAGATGCTCAAAGTCCAATCCGATTGGACGTGGAATGACGCGTGAGGCCGCTTCGCCCGATGGGGACGTCGGCCGAAGACGCCTTGCGGAAGACAAACGAGCACACGTGCGCCGCAGAGTGTTTCCGGGACCTGCGGGCGGCGCCCCCCCCCCCCCCCGCTCGGCCCCCCGCTCTATCTGTCGTGAACCTCCGCCGCCTCTTCGTCCTCGTCCTCGTCTTTTGAGCTGCTAAGCCGCTGACGGGCAAAGTCTTCAAAGACGATGTCGTCGTCGTCCTCGTCGTCGCCGCCGCCGCCGCTACGGAGCCGAAGAACCAAAGACAAAAGTCCCAACGTGAGTCCCGACATGAAAGCGCGCCTTCTCCCTGAGCGAGTCCCGCCCGTGAATCGGCACCAACGACGGTACGCCAGCTTTTGACCGTCCCGGGATCGTTTTTGGTAGGTTTTTACAGTGAAACTCCTCTACAAGGAAATCTACATGGGTGAAAATACCCCCCAAGTGTGGAAAAAATCTTCATGCATTCACACCATTCCCACGTTCCTGTTTCAAATTTGCTACCGTGAAAAACCCCCTGTTGAGAAAAATTTCTAGCTGCAAACAGGATTTCGTCGTAGAGGAGTTTCACTGTAGTTATCAATACATTTGCTTATTCATTCATTCATTCATTCATTTTCCGAACCGCTTGATCCTCACTAGGGTCGCGGGGGTGCTGGAGCCTATCCCAGCTGTCTTCGGGCAGTAGGCGGGAGACACCCTGAATCAGTCGCCAGCCAATCGCAGGGCACACAGAGACGAACAATCATTCACGCCCACACTCACACCTAGGGTCAATTTAGAGTATTCAATCAGCCTGCCATGCATGTTTTTGGAATGTGGGAGGAAACCGGAGGACCCGGAGAAAACCCACGCAGGCCCGGGGAGAACATGCAAACTCCACACAGGGAGGCCGGAGCTGGATTCGAACCCGGTACCTCTGCACTGTGAAGCCGATGTGCTAACCACTGGACTACCGGGCCGCCACATTTGCTTATTATTAATGTTATATTGATATTTACAGTGAAACTCCTCTCCGACGAAATCCTGTTTGCAGCTAGAAACTTTTCACAACAGGGGGTTTTTCACTGTAGCAAATTTGCAACAGGAACGTGGGAATGGTGCCCCTCGATAACCCCAAACAATTCTTTGCGGAGGCCCGCGTGCCCTCAAGGCGCAGCCGAGCGTCCGTTGCGCACGCGCGATGCTTACGTGGCGTCAAACTGGATCAGGTTGGCGTCGCTCGGCGCTTCGTCGGCAACTGCGAGACAAGGCAAATGAGGCGCGTTCCCCGGCCGGGGCGCGGCTCAGGCGGGCGGCGCTTACTTTCTTCCCCGTGCGCCGACTCTTGGCAAGGCTTGGGGTGCATCAGCGTGAAGGGAAGCTCCAGGGACACGTCGCTGGGAAGCAAAACAGCGGGTGAGACGCTCAAGCCGCCGCCGCCCCCCCCACAAACTGGCCCCGATTGCACCTTGGGGAAGAATTTTTCAATTTGCAAACATTTTCAGCAGGACAACCAAGTCCGCAATCCCCTTTGAACAAAACAGATCGGCGTGCGCCCGAGGGGAGATTTACAAGCGTCGGCTTCGATTCACGTGGCACAAATTGCCATTGACGGAAAATTGGACGTGGAAACGCTTCAACAAAGCGGCTCCCCCAGAAATGCGGAATGGCGGCCTCGATGGCATCTGGCGGCTTTTTCACGGGGAAGCGGCGGAGGTCTCAAGCTTACCTGGGGGCCAAGTCTCCCAGGAGCCTGCGGAGCACACGCACAAAGCGGACAAGATGCTCAATGGCGAGGAGCCGCTGGGCAAAATGCAAAATGAAAAGCGAGCGAGCGGACTCACCCGCCTCGAGAAACCAGCAGCTTGACTTTGACTTTGTACGACACCACGATGCCCAACATCTCCTTGTCGGCGCCCTCGCGCAACCTGAACACAGCCACATCGTTTGGAGGCTTTTGACTTTGCACCACACTTGAAGCTTTTTCGTCTCTTGCACGGAAGCGTTTGGCTCTTGGAAAAAGGCCAGCTAAGCGCACCTCCGAGGGGACGGAAAGACTCCTGAGTGGAAGCTCCAATTTTTCTCAAGCGTGACCTCAACTCCCTAAGATGTATTCAAACGCTTCACTGAGTCCCCCTCTGAAGAGCCCCCAAAAGGCCACGTGAGGACCTTTTGAAAATGGTCAAGGCAAACGTCCAACTGGGGGCGCCCGGCTTGGAGCGCCTCTATTTTGGTCTCCAATTGGAAGGCGGAGGGAGAAAAAAAAAGCCAAAGCGACCGACCGACAGGCCCCTTAGTAGTAGCTGGTGCGGACTCACTGCGTACTGGAGGCCAAGTTGGTGTCTTCGTGCTTCAGCTTTCCGTCCAGCGCCAGGCCTCGCTTCTCTCGGTTGTTGCACAGAAACGGCGTCAGGGTGAAAACCTTGCAGGAGGTCGAACTGGAAGCCACCACGTCACTGAGAAGACCAACCGACGAACGGAGTCGTCACGACGGACAAATTGTGTCCAGGGCGAGAGAGGGTGGCTTGTTTTTGGCAGAGGATAAAGAATAGACGCGCGTGAGAACCGCCCTACCGTCCGTCTGTCTGTCTGTCTGTCTGTCTACGCGCGTCCCGGCGACATCGCTGCCTTCCGGGCCGACCGCAGCCAGCGCGCCTCTGGCGTTAGCCCACTCCAGCTTAGCATTCGGCTAGCGGACGCTCGATGCTAGCTCTAAATGCAAAAGTGCCGTTCTTTCTTTTTTTCTTCTTCCCTGATGTCTTTACGTGAGGCTCGAGTCGTCTCCAAGTTTTCTCCTTGGCGTGAGGCGCGTGTCGGTCTGGGTGGCCCCGCCCTCGCCCCGCCCCCGCCCCCGCCGCGAAGGAGACGGCGGGACTCACTCGGACTCTTGGCACGCCACGGGACATTTGTACTGCGCCGTGTTGAACAGGCAGATGTCGGCGTATTGTCGCACTGCGGAGGACGACAGGGCAGGGGTGAGCGAAGGCGCGGAAGCGACGGAGGGGAGGCCCCCCTGGCCCCGTACCTGACACCTTCATCTTCTTCACCGTCTTGTTGCTGTTGTTGGTGACGTGAACGTTGACGCTGATGGGCTCGCCGTGGTAGTAAATCTGAAAGAGGACCGAGCGGCCGGTGGGTTCCTCCTCGGCGACGGCGACGGCGACGGCGGGAGCTGGCTCACCTGCTTGTCCAGAGACGCCTCCAGGTGGAGCGCTTTGTCCGACATCAGGAAGTGGCGGGTGGTCTCGGCGGCCGGCTGCGGCCCGGCTTTCTCGGGGGCAAACTGAATCTTGCGGATCACCAGACGCACCGAGTTCCTGCGCGGACCGCGGCGGCGTCACGCGCCACTTTCAATTAGGCGCAACGCGATCGATCGATCGCCCGCCTCAGGAAACGTTTGGGCTCCTAATGCGCCGGCATTCATAATGCATGCGCCGGAAGCCTCTTACCTTTTGTGAATCTTTTCCTCGGCGTTGTCCGCGCAAAACACTTTGACTTCAAAGTCCACGCCGCAGGCCTGAGGGGGCAGACGCGCCGTCATTCCTACGGCAAAACGCGGCCGCTTCCGAACCTTGGATTCGGGGCGCAAATGTCTGGGCCCCCAAAGACCAGCGTCCGCCCGGCGGATTAGTTGCTAATTCAGGCGGAGCGAGCGCCGGCTACCTTTCCGGTGTCCTCGGGGCCCGGCTGCAGCGTGACGGAGCAAGGCAGGTTGAGCGGCATCTGGACACACAAGCAGAGTGCGGACACCGTCTAGGTTGTCCCAGCCCGGAGGGCCGCTCTTGCGGGAACGACGGTCGTGAGTTTACGCATTGGTGGTAGATCACGGCGAGGGATTGCGCGGTTGTCGGTCTTGCGGGCGACGGTCGTGCGCTTGGTGTTGACGGCGTGGCGTCTTTCTAGCCTTCATCCAATCTCACCAAAGCAACTCACGCGCAAAGTGAGAGCGTCCAAAGTCGGCCACCCCGCCCCCGCGCGCGCACTCTACCTGGCATGTGAAGGGGTAGGCGTGGTCTCCCAGTTTCTTCATCAGACGTTCCTGCAAACGGGTGACGTCGCTCCGGGCCTCGCCGACGGGAGGAAAGACCTGCGCGTTGGCCACAAAGAGATCTTTGCGAAAGGTCAAGCCCAGCACGTCCAGATCTTCGCGGCCGTAGCGGAAAGCGCAGGTGAGCGTCACAAAGACTGCAAGACAAGCAAAGCGCGGCCGCGTCCGCAAAAAAGCATTTGGGAAAGCCGCCGCGCCTCGGAACTTGGCCCCAAACCTTTTCTCTCCTTCAGGTATTCGGGATCGATCAGGATGACGCCATCTGGTGGAGAAAACGCACCAGAGCGGATGATGCGCTTCAGCGTCACCAAAAAGGGGGGGATCATTTTTTTTTCTTGATTAATTTTTTTACCAACGGGCTCCACTCGGTCGACGTGGTCCACAAAGTCTCTCTTCCCCAGGTAGACGGTGAGCTGAAAGGAGGAAGAAGGGTTCGGTGCTGCGGCCCGGCAACGGCGCCGCCGATTGGCTCGTCTCATAAGGAAGGAAGGAAGGAAGGAAGAAGAAGAGCGGGACTCACCCTCCCGTTGGGACTTGCTTTTTTAAACACCCTGAAAGAGAAACGAGACGTTTGGGATTAGCGTTGGGAGTCGGCCTTTATTTTGTTGAACCGCTGCTCAACGTTTTTGCTCTTGATGTTTCGAGCCCCCTCCGAAACGATTCCAAAACCGCCTTGAGATGAATCGGTTGCAAGACCGCACGGGTTAGTCCAAAGGCTCACTTCAGCTTTCTGTTGAAATCGACGCAAAACACAATTCATCCGAAACCATTTCCGGAAAAACTGCAATGTGACGATTTGGAGCGGTTTCGGTGAACGATTCGCCGATTGAAAACCGATCGTTGTCGACTGATTTGAGCGGTAATTGATTTTTGACAGCTCGAGCGGGGTGGGGTCACTTTGACCCGGGTCCACAGAAAACTCCCGCGTCCTTTTGTCACCTTTGAAGTCTTTCGGGAAAAGTAAGGCGGCCGGCCGGCTTTGTAGTTTGGGCTCTTTCTTTTTTCGCTGCTCCGCCACTTCCTGTCTGTGCTGCGTGACATCACGCAGTTTTCCACGCTCGTCTCCCCCCTCCTACGACTACTTTCAACTTTCGATCCGCTTCTTTTTCCGACTACACGTTCATGTGTGGTTCTGGCTGTGTTGTCATGGTAACCATCTTCTACTCTGTCACATCTCTCTCTCTCTCTCCTCACAGAAACACACCCACACCCACACATACCCTCACGCACACATGATGTTGAACAAAATCACATTTGAAATGCGCCCCTTGCTGTCATGACACGATTGAGAGGAAGACATTTTTCCAACCAACAGCACGCGACGACAGCCACAGCCACACCCACGCGCAAAGGCTACCTGGTTTCTTTCTCTGCCATCCTGACGCCAGCAATGACGAGCAAGTGGACACACCGAGGAAGATGGAGATGAGGAGGAGGAGGAGGAGGAGGAGGAGCAGCAGGAGGGAGCCCGTCACCGTGGAAACTGAAGGGAGGAAGTGGTCTCTGCGGTCACGTGATCAGCGGAGAGCTCACCAAAGCTCCCCCAACCAAAGCCCCGTCACAGGGAGCATTTCAAGCGCCAATTCAGCAAAAATCGTCACTCCAATGAGAGCATCAAAATAAAGTCCAAGAAGATTCCGATCCCCCTTTTTTTTGTTGGACCTTTTCGAAACCAGAGTCAACATCGCCACCTCCTGGACGCACGAAGGCTTGCGGGTGGCGTCTCGTCGATCCCGGAGCCGCCCGCCGGATTCCAAAAACAAGAAAGCTGTTAAGACTCTGGCTATATGCTCCTTATTTCATCTGTGCTGTATGTTACACATACGTACAGCACATTTGACAATAAAGTTGTATTCAATTCAATTCAATTTGAAAATATTATTTAAAATTTTTTTTGTTTAAATATTTGTAATGTATTAATAACGCGTTCGTTTTGTTTTCTGTTTACTGAGAATTGTATTGTGACCTCTTAAATATTGTTTTTTTTTTTAACTACAGAGTCGCTGTGCGATGACGTCACGTGCGTGCGTCGGGAGCGGGAGACGAGAGTGGGGACGAGGGAGAGGCAGGCACACCTCGCGGAAATTCAATCCAAGTTCTTCAAGTCGGACTCACGGTTGAGAAAAAGAAAACAAAAGGAGCGGACTTTTCCCCTTTCTTTTATTCTTCACACGACGCAACAGATGACGAGCCATTTAAAAAGAGAAGAAACAAAGAGAAAAAGCCGCGTCACCTAAACACAAATCCAAAGCAAAGCAAAGAAGAAAGTGGCCTTCAGAAGTCGCTCCAGAGGACGGCCCGCCCCTTTTTGTCCACGCTGGCCGCGTACTCGCCGGACGACGACCAGCAGACGGCGCTGACGGAGTCGCTGGAGAATCAAAACAGAAGAGTAGGTCGGCCCCGTTAACCAGGGACCAAAAGTCTGGCCTTCCGAGGAACAACAGCGGGTCTCCTTTGAGCTTGCGCCACACAAAACCATTCCTCCTCCTCCTTTGCTCATGATGGACCCAAGACAAATTAGCGGCTAGCCGCTAATATGCCACCGTGCCAAAAAGAGTGTTCCAAAGTGAATCCAGCACTTCACTTGTTGATTTCTCTCCCTTTTTTTAAATGCTAGTCCACAAGCTAAACAGAAAGCACATAACCATAAAGCACTTAGTTGAAACTAGGGCCCCCTTGTTAGCGTGAACACAATACAAGAGAAGGAAAAAAAACCCAGTCCAATTCTCTTGATGTCATTTTTATGGTGACTGCAAGTCTACGATGCTTCTTTTGGCTCTGCATTGGCCACACGAGTCACCGTAGCTGCGCGTTAGCCACTTTTGCCACGCATCAGCTACTTTTTGCACTCACAAACACGTTCGAAGCAGTTTAGCCACACAGACTTTTGCTACGTATTAGCTCCACTATAATCCCACTTTGTTAGCCAGACGGTACCTGTGCTTGTCGGCCAGGCGCGTCTCCAGGTTTCCGTCCGAGACGTTCCAAACGTAGACGGCGCCGTCTGCCGATCCCGCCGCCACGTAGCAGGCGTCGGGGCTGAGAGGACGGCGGGCATGAAAGGCGGCTTGGAGGCGGAGACGCGCGTCAAGCCGTTGGAGAGATTGTTGGGGAAAAGCTCACCTGATGGCCACTTTGGTGCTGTCACTGGCACATTTGAAGCCTTCCGCTCTGAGCCAAAGGCACAAAACGTTCACCGCAGGTTTGACACCCTCGCGTTAGAGATGCGCGTCGTATGTGATGCGCAGGAATGAAAGCAGGCCAAAGCGGCGGGCCGGGCCGGGCGAGGCGAACCGTCGAGGCGGAATTCACCTGAAGGCGGCGCTGCGGTGGCTCCACCAGCGGACGTCCAGCAGCTGCAGGCCGTCGTCGCGGCAACAGCTGAGCAGATGCCGGCCGTCGGCGCTGAGGTCCAAAGACGTCACTTTGCCCTGCGCCGACAGACAGTGGACGCAGCTGGACAGCCTGAACCCAAACAACACGTCGGACTCGCGCGCACCCTCAACACAAGGCCTCGGGAACAAAGAAACACGCTCGTGACAACCGGGGCAAGATTCTGATCTCGCTATTTCTTGTCGAGTACAATATGAGGGAGGGAGGTTACTGGCACTTGAACGAAAAAAAACACTGCAAGAACGCTCGGTTGTTCTTTGTCGAGGGGAGGCTGGAACAGATTAGCGGCTCTGCCATTCATTTCAATGGGGAAGGAGAATTTGAGTGACGAGCGCGCTACCGCTCCGCTTCGCATTGCCAAGGCGGAGGCTTCGGGCCTCACCTGGTGTCCCACAACCGGATCGTGCGGTCGAAATGTCCGCTGATGGCCACGTTTTCCGAGCAGACGACGTCGCTGCAGAAGGACGACACTTGGGCCAAGTGGACGCCTGAACGACGAGGCGCGTCGGCGGATTAGTCATCGCGTCGGCGGCGGCTTTTGGGGCCACGGGCGAGGCTACGTACAGGCGGCTCGTTGAAGGTCCCACATCCTGACGGTCCCGTCGGCGCTTCCCGTCACCGCCTGATGCCGGCTGAAGCGAGCGGCCGTCACCTTCCTGCCGTGGCCTGTCAGGGTCAGCTGACGCGCGCGCCGCCAACGCACACACACACACACACACACACACACACGCGCGCGCGGTCCGTCAGTCAGTCGCACGGCGCGTCAGGCAAGCGCACGGTCGCGGCGTCGGTCATTCTCAAACGTGCTCCAGAGTGCAAGTGAAACGCGGCCAACTAAAAATGCCGGTGTGGCAGTTACCTTGGCAACGGGGCGGTCCAAGCACCACAACAGAGCCGATTTGTCGTACGAGCCCGCCAGAATCCTGTGACCCTGCGCAATCGGCGACGCCGTCTTGAATGAGGCCCCCGGGTCCAAAGGTCGCGGTCGCAGGCGCTACTCACCGTGGGGTCAAACTGGACGCAGGTCAGACCCTCCGTGCTGCCGTCCAAGGTGGTCTGGTGTCTGAGGGCACCTGAACGCATCGGCCACAGAAAAGCGCATCGGCGTGAGCGAGACCCGATCCGCTCGGCGTCGGCAAAACGTCGACCCTTTTACGAGAGCCGCCCACAAGGCTCCAGAATGCGATCGCTAACAGAACGCGGCGACGGAAGCAACGAGCAGCTCAAGTTAGCGTGAAGTGGGCGGGGGGGGCCGACCTTCTCTCTCTCTCCGTTGATCCGCCGCCCGCGTCTTACCTGCTCGGACCTGCCACACTTTGACCACCCTGTCGGTTCCCGCGCTGGCCAGCAGGGCGGAGCTGGAGCAGAAGGCCGCCGCGTTGACGCCCTGCTCGTGGGCTTCCTGTCAATCAAAAGGCCAGCTTTGGATCATGCCGCTCGTGTCGCAGAAGAATACCGCCACAAACATTTGGGGAAAGACTCCGCCCAAAAAAGGACGGAGGCTCAACACCGTCGAGACCGGCGCCAAATTGGAAAGGCGGGCCAAAGCGCTTACCAGTACGTGCAGGGCTCGGCTGGGAACTCGGGCCGACGTCGGGACTCTGACGGGACTCGCCGGCTCCTCCTCTTCCGAAGCCCGCTCGGATTGGCCCCGCCTCCTCCTGTTGACAGCAGCCAGACTCGGAATGAGATCGGAGGCCGAGTTGGCCCGGCGCGGCGGCCGAAGGACCGGACTCGCGCGCTATGACCTCACGGAGGCAATCTAGCACGTGACTGCGGGCCACCGTTGGGGCGAGGTGCTCACTCAAAGAGATCTCGGATGGACGCCGGGATCCTCGGAGAGCTGCGTGAAGCCGACGCAGATCTGAGAGAAGGAAGAAGAAGGAAAGTCTGGTTGGCATTTTTGGGCTGGCGCTGGGGTGACATTGAAGGGAGGCTCCGCCCAGCCTGTTCAAGGAAACCGTTGCTGAGATTCAAGCGAGGGATCGCCTTTTGAATCCAGGGGGGGCGAACCTCCAAAACAGGCCGCTTGGCGCTTTGTATTGTTTGGCTTTTTGGGAGTTTGACCGCTCGGGCGCTTTTGACCCGCTTCGTTCCGAACGGACCGCTGAGTCCTTTGCGCTTGTACGACATCCTCGGGCCCCGCGCGCAGCAGCGCTCGTTCTCAAGCGAAGTCCGATCGAGTTGAGGCGAAGGCGAGTCTCACCTCGGGGGGCGGCCGGGACTTTTTTCCGCCGACTTTTTCTTCAGCGCTAAACACCTCCAGCGCGCGGCGCCGAAGGAGCTGGAAAAGACACGAAAGGCTTCCCGTGAACGGACTTCCACGTCGACGCGAGTCGCCGGCATCTTGCCGGATGCCGGCGACGTGAAAAAGTCGGCAGTGGGACAAAGGTGGGAACACGAAATCCCAATCATTGGTGCCCGGGGGAGGCCGCTCCCCCTGTCGGCTTTTTCGCGCCAGACGCCTTCGATTGATGGATTTTTACAGACGACTTTTCAAGCCGTCACACGAGTTTCTTCTCGCTCTCGTGGGCTCCCGCGGTTTGGCCAGCGAAGGGCCTCACCTGTCAACGTTGACCTCAGTGGTGGCGGCGGTCTGCAGCTCCTTCTGCAGGTGGACGTCTTGAACTCTGAGTCACAAAAACAACACTTGCATTCCCTTTGATTCCGAGAGCCGCGGTGAAAAAGCGCGGGCGGAGGCGCACCTGCAGCGCCTGTCGTTTCGCTGGTTGAGCCGCGCGGCCGCCTGCCGCTTGAGCGCCACGACGTCCTCCAGCAGGCGGCTCCCTCGAAGCTTCTCCTCCCTGAGGCGGCGCTCGGCCCGCCGCTGGCGCTCCATCAGGGCGTCGTACTCGGCCTTCAGGCGCCCGTTCTGCTGGCCGAGCCGCTCCGCCCGCAGGCGCAGCTGCCGGCGCAGGTCCCCGGCGCCCGCCAGCCGGCGCTCGTCTCGCAGCAGCCTGATGGGGGCGCCGCGCGCAGCGTTTTCAAATCGATCTCCGACGGTCATCGTATCATCGGAAACGGAAAAACGAATCTTCGGAAGTGACACAGGATGGGCCGAGTACCAAAGAACTTTTTTTTCATGTTTCATTCGTGTGTGTGCGTGCGTGCGTGCGTGCGTGCGTGCGTGCGTGAGACCTGTCACGCTGCTCCTCCAAAACGTTGTCTTGCATTTTCATCTGCTGCTGCCTCTCCACCACTTGATACGCCAACTGCAACCAAAGTCACAAAGTGGCCTTTAGGGGTTTCTCCTTTTAAACTCTCACACAAGTTGATTCCATTTTCCAAAGAGCGTGACGGCGTCCTTGAAGCCAACATGGCGGACTCCAAGGCGACCCCTTTTTTCGGAGCGACTGAGACTCCAGCGCCGCCTTTGTAGCCAATCAATTTGAAGCGGCGTCGCAGATGAACGCCCAAACCAAATGAGCAAGCTAGCGCACGCGCTAAATGACGACAGACAGAGAAAACAGGGGGGGGGGCTTTGGCGACATGCGTCTTGCACTTTGACCTCTCCGGCGGCCTTCTTGAGCTGCACACGCGACGGCGAGACGGCGCCGCGGCTCGCGCGTCCTCCGCTTGCCAGGATCCAGTCGGTGCCGCCGCTTTTGTCCAGCAGGCCCGAGTCTGAAAAAAAAAAAAAAAAAAGGCCAAAAGCAGCCGCTCAGTGTCAACACCGACGTGCCGCTCGGCGGGCGGACCGCCGCAACCTGTTCCGCCGCGTATTTGATCGCTATCACGGCGTCAACACCGTCACCATTTTTACACATTCAAAAGGGAGGACTGAGAAAAAAAATGTTCCTTCGGCACCAAAAAAGATGGCAAACGCCGCTGGCCAGCTTGATTTCGACGGACATAAAAACATCCGCGCGGATGCAAGGCCGGTTTTGACGGACGTCCCCAAGTAAGCGCGGAGCTCAAGTTGAGCGCTCGCAAAGTTGGCAGAAACAAAACAAGTTGAAGGCGCGTGTTGACGCCGCGCATTTTGTGGAGTGACTGCAAGTCAAAGTGGCGAACTCTCATTCCAGCGGATGAAGAGCTCGTCGCTTACATCGGCGCAACATCGATGGAGAAGAAACGGGAAGGCCATTGTGCACCGTCAGAAACAAAAAAAAACAAACAAACGCAAAAGACGTTTGCCGATTCAATGTTGACGCCTAAATGGGGTCGTGGCTCCGGTTCCCCCAAAGAAAAAGAACAGACTGAGAACGTGGAGGACCGCCGCTCATCCGATTGGCCGTTTGGAAGGTCGCACGGCCGCCAGGAAGGAGCTTCCTTCGTCGCGTGCGAGCAAAGACGAGTGAGCGTTCATCTCTTGGCCAAGAACCGCCTGAGAAACCCAAAGAAGGATCTTGCCGGGCGGACCGACCAGCGCAAGCCTTGGAGGCATTTGGGCATCCGTCACGTCATCCAAAGGTTCCCGGACGCCGCATGGGAGCGGCAACTTGGGACTGCTTGCGACCCGCCAACTTTCCGACGCCAAATACCGACAACGAGGGTGTCAAGGACGTCGGCGCGGGCTCGGAACGCAGTCGTCGGTCAAGCCGGTCGGGCGCTGCGTCCGGGAGCGCCGTTTCCCAACAGCGGCCACAGAAGGCCGCCCGCTGGCTTCTCTGGGCCCAAACTCAGCAATGAGTTTCCCCGCTTTCCAAATGTTGTTTCAAGACGAAGGTGATGGAACGCCATGGGAACCATGACCCTCAACGGCTTTTTCAATGATTTGCTTCCTTAACGACGATCACTTTCATCGGTTTGAATGTGACAAATGTCGTCTTGGTCGCATATTCCCTGAAAGTGACCGCGACGACTAGCGATTCTCGACAGCGACGGTCTCCTTCGGAACATTGGAGCGGAGGGGGGGGGGGGGGGGTGCGCGGGGGTCTTACAGGCGCAGACGAGGTCTCGGAACCTGTGGCACTGCTCGCGGTCTCTGCGGCGCAGCTGCAGCTGGACGTGCGCCTTCCACGGGTCGCCCTCCGTCGCGGTTCCTCCTCGGGAGTCCTTCGGCCCCCCGGGCGGCTTCATGCCGGGCGACCCGACTGTCAGGAGACGCCGCGGCGGTGGCGAAGTTGCTCCGACTTTCTCGAGTCGCTTGGCGTCGTTTGGCCCGTGCGCGACCGTCGGCCAATCGGTGCCCACTTCCGCTTAGAAAGGCGAAGCGACCAGGACGACGATGGGCGATTTCATAATCGTTTCAAATGTCCAAGTGGTGAAAAGCGTGACAAGTGACTTGAAACTACGGCGCAGCCGCCGGTGTCATGATTGTTGTTTTGGGAGGAGGACGACGCTCGTGCCCCTCCCCTGTGCGCGGTTCGAGGCGCGGCCGAACGTGGGCTGGACCGAAACGTTTCCTTCCGAGGGTCAACTGGCTCTTCTTTCGTTCTTTCCTTCATGAATCCATTTCTTTGGTAGTTTTATGTCGCCACGCGTACTTTTGAGCGCTTCTTAGCACCTGGAAAACGACAAAACCCCTTCAGTAAGTCGGGGCGGAACTCACTGAACTGTTGGACGGAAGTGGTCACCGCGGCCATGTGACGTCAGTTCCGGGTGGACGGCGGGTTGTCGAGTGACGGAAGGTCGCCGAGCGTATTCTGGGGCCCTGAAAGTGGGGATGGGGACGTTGGTTTTGCGTGTCGGGCCCGTTGGGCTCAAAAGACGTCCGCCGCAGAGAAATGGCTGCACTACTACATTTCCCCAGCAGAGAGCGCACCGCCCGTGTGGTGGAGGCGAAGACGGTCATTTGGGGATTTGGTCGCTCTTGTCAATGTCTTTGTGAAATGTTTTTGTTTTTTTTAAACGAAGTGCGTGACGTCGTGTGACGTCGCGTCATCAAGCCCACCAAGGAAATAGTTTGACGAAAAGAAAAAAAAAATAGGCACGTGGCGAGAGGTTGGCAATGCGCTCACAGCGAGTCATTTTGTCCAAAAAATGATGACTTGTGGCAATGGTGAAATGCAGCCTTGTGAGGCGTCGAACCCTTTCCGTCATGTTGCTGGAACCCATTTGGGTTCTGTGAGACATGAGAAGCTTGCAAAGCGCATTTGAATTAGGATTGTCCCCCCCCCCCCCCCCCCAACACAGCGGGTATACTTTTAAGGAAAGTCATCAGGATGAGACACACAGACAGATGGACGGACGGATGGCTCTTTTTATTGTACAAGTCAGATTCGAATTTCATTACGTGCGCCACTTTGGCTTCTGGACACTCACTCAAACGTGGCGGCGGCCCCCGGTTGAGCCGAAAGGACACTTGCGGTCAGACGCTGGCCTTCTCAGGAGCAACCGGCGCGCGTCGCGCTAGCGGGGCTCCTTCAACAAAGACGGCGAGGAAGAAGGCCACGCCTGCGGCTCCAAACGACCGCCGGCGTCCTCCGCCTGCATTCACACAACAGCAGAGAATGGCGTGAGAGCAGCGTAGCTTCGGTGAATTTAGCACAGCAACTAGGGACCATCGCGTTGGGAAAAGCGCCAACAAAGTGATGACCGCATGAACTCCTTTTTAGAGCCACACCGTTTCACTTCAAATGAGCATTTTGTCAAATACCGAATGAAGGTCTCAGGTTGAAAACTTGAGATCAGTAGCCCCGCCCCTCCCGGGACCGACGCTCAACTCTGTGGCTTTTTTGTTGTTGTCGGAAATGATCACAAGGAGCCGAGATGATCTGCGCGCGGACTCCTGTCGTGATGACACTTCCCGTTGCTGTGAGCGTCGGCGGCGAGCGCGCGGACACGTCGCGGCTCGGAAGCGCGCCGGCGCCGGGAGGGCGCGGCGGGACATCAGACCTTTTACTGCTCATCATCGACCTTCGACTGGCGCGGGCGAGCGGATGCCGGTTGGAGCCTGCGCTTCCGAAAAGAATCGTTAGCCGCAGCCCCGAATGCAAGCGCGGCGGTTGCTAACGCGAGCATTCGCACGACGTTTGCCGTCGCAGGACGAGGCCAAAAGCATTGACCGGTTCCCCGGAAGCATAAAACTAAACAGAGAGATCCTGACCTTAGCGAGCAGAAAACAAACGAAAAGCTTTTCATGACGAGCGCTTGGCTAGCCATCAAAACGGGAGCCCAAGACACACCTGGACGTGCTGGTGATGCGACATTGGGCGTCGGTCTTCAGCTGGAGCGACCCGCACGGTCATGATGCAAGCGTTGCTGGGCCCGGCGGCAATCGGGGGCGCTTACCCGCGGGATAGGCGACAAGCCCGGAGTTCGGGTTGCAGCTGGCCAGACTGATGCCAAAAATGTTCTCCCATTTCACCTGGAACAACACGACGGATGGCCAGCGTCACATCTTGGGGTGTCATCTTGCGTGTTCAAGGCACGCCGTAGACGTTACGCCGCTATTTTCAAAACAATATTTTGTTCCATCTCTGGTTCATTTTGGGTGTAATTCCAATGCAGACTGGTTTGACGCTAAATGTGAAAGATGGAAAACAGGATTTTTTTTGGGGGGGGGAGGGGTCTGAAGCCGATTCAGTGTGTAAACCTCTTCAATCCTGCTTTTGAAGCCTACAGAAAGCGACAGCTGTATGCTCATTTTAGAATCGACATCTTTGGGCAGGATTTCGGATGACATCAACAGGCCACACCGTTTCGCCAAAGTTTTGTCTTAGCCATCGCACTTGTTCTCTCGAGAACTTTCGTTTTCGTTTAAAGGCCCCCCCCCCCAAAAATCAAGTGCTGTAAATACTTTCATAGCATGCTTTGGGTGCACAGAATTTCGACATTGCAGATTCTTCTCATTGCAAGTGTCGTTGTTTTTTAGGCGTCTTCGTTATTGTAGCACACGTGTTCCCTCCGCGTCCGGTACGGCACTTTGGAGGCAGTGTTCGAAAGGTTGAGTTTCTTCGCAAATTGACTTGGTTCCGCCCTCCCCTTGTGCTCGCGTCCAATGTCAGAGCACATTATTTAGCGCATCCCGTGCCGAGCAGACTCTTGTTTGTTGGATAAAACGTTTCACGTGCACTTTGCGGAATGGCGCGTCGCGGTCGTGACGCCGCGGGGGCGCTCTACGGCTTTCCCCGTCGACTGTTAGCTAGCTGATGATGTTAGCACGGAGCGACAGCGAGGCGACCTACCCGTCAGCGTCTCGAGGCCTCGTGTCGGCTCATCTCTTCTTCCCGGCGCGGAGAGAACTGCCGGTAGAACGCGTTCTGTCGGCCGGGGCGCCGCTCGCCGTCTAGCGCTCGGTTAGCTTAGCTCCATGTTAACAATGGCAAATGTTCGACCGCTCACCGGAAACGGAGTGCTCGGCGCACAAGTCGAGTTGAATAAACCCGCCTCCTGCCCAACCAATGGCGGGAAACGCAACCAATGAAATGAGACAAGAGCCCGCCTTTTTCCTCGAATCAGCCAATCAAAGGGCGTCTGATTTGGGAACGCGCTGTTGGCAGGTCAGGTCTCACCCGCGCATGCGTGAGAATCAACTCAAAAGAGAAAGTCATAGTCAAGGCCTCTACCCACCAATCCGAGCCAGCCATTGGTCGCTCGGAAAGGAACAAATTGAATTAAATGAATACAGTATATCTATAGAAATATTTAACGTTCAATTTGCTGATGTCACAACTTTATATTGTTCCAAAGACGCTGCTGACTCTGTATGAAGCCGTTGGGGTTCCATAAACGATCAGATCGTGACCTCCAATCGTCTGTGTGTGTGTGTGTTGTTTGACTATACCTGTATACTATTCACTATACACGATAAACACATAGTGTACGTTGCATTTGGCCAGAAAAGAAGTATAGACGCAAAGAACCTCTTCAAGTCAGCATTGTGTTTACTGGAAGATGCCGCCACGACACAAACCAAAGGGAAATGTTACCGTTTACATTCAATCAGTCAGGTCCAGCATTTGCACTTTTTTTTCCCTCCAACCTCACAATGTCGGTGCCAGCTGACTCCGCCTGAAGAATGCTTTCAACTCAAGGTTTATTAAAAAAATGCAACTATGTCCCTGGGTGAGCTTTTCAAACAATCTTGTTTCTGTAATTGCCTATCAATGTCTTTAGTTTTTAAAAGTTGGACTTTGAAAATTGTGACCCAACTAATGAATGAAATGCGTTCGAAATAGGCCGGAGCTTGTCTAAGAAAAGTAGTCATTTGTCGCCATCTTGTGGCATCAATAGGCAATGATTATTTTAAAAAAAAATTACTATACAGTATTGACGAGCTTTCGACATCTGGTCTTCGGGCTGAAGGTCCAAGCAAGGGCGTTCTCTATCAAGCTTTTTTTTTTGCCTAGCCTGTTATTGGTCGACCATCTTTGGCGTTCAGGACTCCCCTTCCTCCTCCTCGTCGTCGTCTCTCCGATGACGCCGCGAAGGAAGGAACGTTTGAAATCCTCAAAGGTGATGTCGTCACACTCGCTGCGGCCCATTACAAATGCACCCCCCCCCCAAAAAAAAATCAATTTAAACACGTGCATGCCCAACCCTCCTTGTGGGAAATGAGCGCACAACTCACGTTGCGTCTTTGGCTGAAAGCAAAAAGAAAAGAAAAATCAAGTCAGAAGGCTGTTGAATGGGGCGCGCAAGCGGCTGGGGGCCACCGACATTTCCGGGGGCTCGCGAAAGTATCGAGTTCGCTTCTTGGAAAGTGATTTTCAAGTGGGTTGAAAGTCTTTTTTATTTATTTTTTTCAACTAAGGCAAATAAATCCCTGATGGGATCGAACGACGGCATTCATTCCGTTGTCACCCTTTTGTCAAAAGCAAAGTGTCATGTTAAAGTATAAAAATTAATATTGTTCCCTAAAATTTTTTTTTAAATCAACCCCCCAAACCTTTTTTTTTTTGGGGTGGGGGGGCAGAGAAATGGGAGAAGGTCCTTGATGACACGCGCGTTTTGGAGTTGCCGGCGTGGTCACAACTTCAACTGGTATCTCGCAGTGTCATTACAATTCAAGACAAGAAAAAAAAAAAAAAATCACAACAAGATGTTTTCTCAATGCGAGCTATGATTCGGCATCATCACATTTCTTTGGATTGGACGGTAAGAGTGGCCCCCCGAGGTGACTTGCTGATGGCTCAGCATTTCCAGCAGGACAAACACACTGGTCACCACATGAGCCACCTTCTGCTGACAGCGCAACCAGTAAGCAGCTTAACGCGCACGCGCGCACGCCATGTCGGCGGTTGTGGACGGCGATGGAAGATGACAGCACATACCGGCTTCGGGTTCAGGATGCATCAATTTGAAAGGAAGCTCCACGCGCACCTCGCTGTGGGGGAGAGGGGGAACACACACACAGGCGCCATTCGACGCGTTTCCGGCTGCGTGCGTGCGTGCGTGCGTACGTACGTACCTGGATCCCAGAGGTCTGAGCGCACAAAAAAGAAAAGAGACCGAGTCAGGCGTGGAGCAGAGGACAAAACACGGGGCGAGGCGGTGACAAAAGTTACCCCGTGGCCGTCATCTTCAAGAGCAGCTTATAAGACACCGAGATGCCCTGCAGCTCCTTCAGCGCCTCCCGCTTCAACCTGCGCGCACAAGGCAAAACTTCCAAGTTGAACCAAGATGGCTGCCAAGCACGCGCATTGAGACGACGCGCAATGCAAAGATCGCAAGCGTTTCAAGTGCCGCGTGGCCGTGACCCAAAGTTCTTTGGCCTTTTTTCTTATGATCAATCGTCGAGGGCGGAAGAATAAACGAAACGACAGACGACTCGGATTGCCGGGGCCAAGATGTTGACACCGTCGGCTTCCCATTTCACCCGTTTGTCAAAGTGAGTCTTTGGCGTCCGCGCCGTCGTCTCCTGGAGACTCGCGAGTTCTCAACATGCTCACACTGTTGTTTTTTTTTTTTTTTGGAGTCCGGAAGGCCTCTGAGATGTCGCAGGGACCGACACCTTCCACAACTGCGGAGACGTCTCGTGCCGCCATTTATTTCTCAACGACGAATTGACGAGGTGGTCGGCGTCAAAGCCTGCGCGGGACACTGCAAGAACCAAAAGAGCTTCGGCGGTTCTCACATGCTGGAGGAAGCCAAGTTGGTATCTTGGTGCTTGAGGTGTCCGTCCAGAGCCAGTCCCCGCCGTTCCTTGTTGTGCTCCAGACGCGGGTACAAAGTGTACGACTTTGCCAGGCCGGAACCCGGCGCCGCGCCGTCGCTGATGCCGGACAACAACACGCGCACGCGGCGTCAGTATGAAGTCCAAAGTAGGGCTGCAGCAGCAGCAGCAGCAGCATCATGGCCAAAATGACGATGGCCGAATGGGAAGCATTTAACCGAAGCGCTTTGGAATCGGGTCGGGCAATTGGCACTTTTTGTGAAAGGGCGACGCCGTAGCGGCTGAGCCAAAGGGCTTCGAAGGGAGGCGGCCAGGCCCCTTTTCGCCAAAGTCGCCGCCCCGAGAACCCTGCTCCGGTTGAGCTCAAATTGGAGATTGGCTCTCATGCCGTCGCACCGAGTTTCCTTTCAAACGGCAATTTTCTGGCCGCCTTTGAAGCCTCTCACCTGGTCTCCTCTTTGGCCACCGACTTGACGTACTTGTCGTTGGAGTAGAGGACCACGTTGGTCACCTGCTCCACTGCGTGGGCGACGGACACAAGGTGACAAAGGCGTCGCGAGCAAGGGCGGCGCGAGGGCGAGGGCGCGGGCCGCCTACCTGTCAGGCTGATGTCTTTCACCTTCCGGTTGGACCCGTTTGCGATCCGCACCTCGGCCCGCAGCGGCTCGCCGTGGCCGAACGTCTGCGCGCAAACGGGGGAGCGGCGCTTTCAGATTTTCAAATTGGAAAAGTCCGGTCGGCCAACCGACCGACCGACCGACCGACCGACCGACCGACCGACCGACCTCTTTGGGCAGGCTCAGTTTGACGCGAAGAGGCTGGTCAGACATCAGGAAGTCAAAGGTGGTCTCGGCGAACGGCGACGGCTCGACGTCCCGCGGAGCGAACTGGACCTTGCGAACGGTCAGGCTGACGGAACTCCTGCCGAGCGACAGACAAATGGGACAAAAGGCGGCGGCGCGGCAAAAGCCGGCAAAGCCACAGACACCGACCGTCCGTCCGGCTGGTCGCGCCGATCGTCGGCGCGGAACGCTTTCACCCGGAACTCCACGGCGCATTTCTGCAAACCCACAGCCGGGGTTAGCTTAGCGCGCTAGCGGGCAAAGCGTCGGGCTCCCCCCCGCCGCCGACCTTTCCCACGTCCGACGGTCCGGGCTGCAGCGTGACCGAGTTGGGCAGGTTGTCCGGCAACTGCAACGAAAGCCGGCGGGCGTCACTCTGAGCCATCGTTCGGACGCCGAGCGTTGGTCCAAACGTAAAAGCGGGACATTGGAAAGGAATTTGCGCTTTGGGTCGACTTTTGGCAGCCTGTCGGTGAGACAGGCTGAACGGAAAAGTCTTTTGAATTGGGATTGATTGACGCGCCCTGACGCCGATCATCAAGGGGGGCCAGCAAATTGCGCAATCGTCCATGAGATGCAACGACAGAGGGAGGAACCGCTTTGGAAGGGACGACTTGGGGGGGGGGGGGGCCAATTACTCAAGGCGGCGCGTTGAAATCACAGGATTAACCCTAAAAAAATGTTTTGGATGACTTTTAAATCCCGGATAGCACCAAAGTTGAATTTCAAGCAAAGTGAGGGGGGGCTCAATCCCAAGTGCCCCTGCATCCCAGCGCTACCGTTGCCATGTTGGGAATGTCTCGTTTCAAGCGTCTGTCGGGACGTCTGATTTCACCGCATGTGCAACACCGCTCCAATGTGGAGTTCTTTGGCCGGCTCGGGCAACCCACCTCCAAAAAGAAGGGGATGGCGTCGCGGCCCAGTTTTCGCAGCAGCTTCTCCTGAATTTTGCTGCGCGTCAGCCGCTCCTTGTCTTGCAGCTCCGGGAAAACCTGGCGGGTGGCCACAAACAGGTCGCGGCGGAAGGCCACGCCCATCACGTCGGCGTCCCGCCGGCCGTAGACGAAGGTGCACGACAGCATCACGTAGACTGAAAGCACACAACGTGGGGCCGGTCCGCAGCATCCTTGCGAGCTTTCACCCCCCCCCCCCCCCTAATACCACCACCGTTTCAATCCCTTTTCCCCCCCAACGTTTGTCAACTGACCTTGTTTTCCTCCCAGCTGCGCAGAGTCGACGACAAGCACGCCGTCTGTAAGGCGGGCAAACATGTCTTTTGCTCAACACCGCCGCCGCGCTTTTGTGAATCGCGCGCCCGATGCGCCCTTCGCCTTTTCTCCCGAAAGCCACGGACGGGCACTCACCGAGCGGATCCACGCCATGGCCGCGGTCCACCAAGTCTCTGCTGGCCATGTAGATGGTCACCTAGGAACGACAGGCTGACATGGAGATCGGATGGCCCCCAAAAGGAGGCCGGCGCGGCGCTCCACGCGATCACATGACGCTGTCCAGCCAGCAAAGTGTTCGCCGCCGTTGCCCTGACACACATTTCTGCCACGAATACGACACAATCAACACCTTCTTGCCCCTGCTTCGTATTTGGAGTTGGATCCACAGTCATGAGGGACCACAAGAAGCAACTTTGCGCCATGTGCGTAGGGTCCCCCCCCCCGCCCTCCCATCAGGATAAAAAAGCCCAGAAAGCATCACGAGGTTCAATATCCATTTTGGAGGATGCGCAGCAAATCGAGTAAGCGAGCGCCAAACACAAAGTCATGACTGGCCAGTGCCCCTTCCACCCCCACCCCCCTTGAATGGCAGCCACTTGGCGTGCGTGCGGTCGCCCGTGCGCGGCAACGTATTGCAGTCAAGTTGTCACCACGATAGCGACTTACCGACTTATCCGGGGAGGCTTTTTTGAAGACGACTTGCTTGGGACTCATGTCGACCGGACGGACCTGCAAGAAACTGGGCTACACGACGCTTTTCACGTTAGGGTGAACGCAGATCACATTTCACACAAACGCTTCCATTTGAAGGATGGAAACTTCACCAGACAGCAGCAAAAAAATAAATAAATACACGATGACCACAAGCCAGCATTGGGGAATTGGAGTGCAGCCGAACGACGCACCTGATGAAGATGACGGCGAGGGAAATGACGGGCTGATCGGCGTCAGCCCGCCCGGCTTTATAGCGAGGCGCTAAGCCGCTTACCATCAAGTTTCTTCCTTGTGGGCGACACTTAGGGAGCAAGTCGAGCTGTAGCTTGGACTTGTTTATTCACTCGGCATGTGTACAAAGTCAACACGATACGAACACGTCGACAGTCCCGGTCTCGCGTGACTCGAGACGTCACGGCGCCAGAGTTCGCGTCACATACGCAGGGCGCCGCGGCCCAACGGGGTCCGTCGTCCATTTCGGGCCGGGCCGGGCGGGCCCGCCGGCGATCCGCCGACGTCGGTTAGCGTGTCCGACGTTAAAAACAAAGGGTGGGCGCGCGCGCGGGCGCCGGTGCGAAGGCGGCGTGGTGTCCGCTCCTCTCGTCACATGTCGGACCACAGGATGGCCTTGCTGCCCTTCTCCACGCTGCTCACGTACACGCCCGACGGCGACCACGACACGGCGTTGATGGCCGAGCTGTGGGGGGGGGACGACAGCAGCTTTTAGACAGGGGGGGGGCTGAACCAGAGAGATGGAAATCTTTCACATGGGTCGGAGCAGGGGTCGCCACAAAGAGCGATTGAAACGCCGCACAGGAAGGAAAAAGGGCAGAACTAGGACGAGATTTGGGAAAAGACTGAGGGGCCTTCATCACAGGCATGGCAAAAGAGCAGCCCCCCCCCCCCTTTTTTGACCTGAACCGAAAGGCACGGGCGCTTCATTGCAGTGCTTTCAATTTTGCTCACCCTGAGACAAAAAGCAAATCAAGGGACCGTCTTTTACCAGTACAGGGGAAAAAAAAGGCTTCAGAAGGGTGATTAGACACGGGATTTTACGCCAGGACATTTTTATCCCCCCTCCCCAGTCCTCATATGCCATATCTACGCTCATAATAATGGCCACGAATATCAAATGAGCCTGTTTGAAGCCATTAATCTTAAAAACAAAAAAAAAGATGAAGCAAATTTACAAGCAAATCTCCGACTTCCCTTTCCAGGGTCCAATTTTGTGAAATGTCCTTTTAGGCATCGTCAGGGGATGGCAAACCGGCGGGGTCGCAGCTCGCACGTCTTACTTGTGATTGCGCTCCAGCGTTCGGTCCACCTTCCCCGTGAGAACATTCCAGACGTAGAGCGCTCCGTCCGCTGAGCCGCCGGCCACAAAGTTCCCGTCGGGACTAAAAGGGGGAAGCAACAAACAAGTTGAGAAACCCTCCTCGATTCGCATGAGAAAGGTCCTACAGTCCGCCACCAAGATTCCAAAGGATGCCGCTACTTTGGGCAAAAACAGAGCTTCTCAAGTCCCTTCTTAGTTCTACGGCACCAAAGCGATCCTGATCGATCCTGCAGCCATCGCAAAAGCGCCCTCGAAATGAAGATTCATTGTGCTGTTCCTACTTTGGCCACCAGGGGGGCAGCCATACAACACCGTACTGTCCCTGACTGTACTCAGAAATGTACTATTGTTATTTTTTTTTTTTGGGACTTTGAGAGGGAACCCACCTGAAGGTCACTCTGGTCCAATCGGCGCCGCACTTGAAGCCCTCAGCACTGAAGATGACAAGACAGGTGTGAGCCCCGCGTCCAGTCCAGTCACTTCACACGCTTGACTGGCGTCACTATGCGGGGTCACTTCATAAAATCGAGTCACATCGCGCCGGGCCGCCGCACGTCCAGTCGCGCAATGTCATCGCATCCCGTCGAGTGGCGTCACGCGGTCACGACGAGTTGACGCAACGCGAGTCGCTCGGCCGCGTCCGGTCAGGGGCCGGGTCGTATCGCATCCCCGTACGTTCCGTCACATAGGCATCGAAGAACGGACCTGAGAGTCTGTCTGACAGCGTTAGTGCGCAGGTCGATGATCTTAAGCAGGTCGTCTCGGGAGCAAGTGAGCAGCTCGGTGCGCTCGTGGTTCAGGTCCAACGACGTCACGCGGCCCAGCAGTTCCAGCTCCTGCACGCTGCTCTCCGCCCTGAAACAAAAGCACCGTCCATGCTTGTCCCATTACATTTCCTCCCCCTTGACCCCCCCCCCCAAACAAAAAGGGTGGGGTGGGGTGGGGTGGGGCGGTGGCTCACTGACCTGATGTCCCAGAAGCGGACCTTCTTGTCAAAGTGTCCGCTCATGACGCACTGCTCGGTGCACACGATGTCATTGCAGCTGGAGCCGGTGAACACCGTCTTCATGCCTGCCGGACACACAAACGAGCGCCCGGCGAGTGAGCGCCCGGCGAGTGAGCATGGGCGTGGGCGTCCCGCCCCGGCGGGTGCGAGGCGGCCGGCCAGGCCCGTCACGTACAGACTTTGCTGCGGAGGTCCCACAGTTTCAGGGTTCGGTCGTAGCTTCCCGAGACGATGCGAGCGTTGTCCAACAGGAAGCGGGCCGACAGAACCTTCCCGCTGTGTCCGGTCAGCGTGTGCTGCGGAGAGCGGGGGCATGTGCCGGTCAAGTATTGGACTATCTCGGCAGTTTTGCGAATGCTTGCGTCACCCCATCGACAAAAACGGCATCGATGTTCATCGTCGTTTGAAAAACCCAAGAGAGGATGCGTCTGCTTTCACGGAGGGCGGCGGGATTTGGAAAACAGAGTTAGCGTCGAGAGGCCGAAATCACGGCGAATACACATCGAGCGAGCCCGAAGGGGCCGTTGATCGATTCGCAATTCCAAGTCGATTCATGTGAACATTGATTTGCTTCCACAATGGGAATTGTTGCCTCTCCAATCGTTTGCTATTTTGTAGCCTAGCAGTGACTGGTGACCACCTTAGAGTTTGAGAAGCGCTCCGAAAAATAAAATCTACATCGTCTGCTGGACGGCGGTGAACAAGTAATCGTGGAAACGCTCAAATGGGCGATCGAAAAAACGCTTCAGGTGCACCGGGACAAGACTTGTGTGTTTTTCCGCCACTGACCCTCAGTCTGTAGTCTTCCAGAGTCCAAATGCGACTGGCAAAGTCATTGGAGGCAGCCAACAGGTAGGAACCCTGCACAGACACACACACACACGACCCCCCCCCCTGTTAAAACATGGCCAAGAATCCAATGCTAGCAACTCTTCCTGCCTTGTTTCTTGAAGCGTAAAGTGGCACTCTGAGGTCCAGGAATGTCCAACAAAAGCTCAGAAAGGCCAAAAAAGAAATCCCGACTTACTGCACTGTCAAATTCGATGCTGGTGATTCCGGCGTTACTGCCGGTCAACGCTCCTTTCGGCTCACAGCGACCTGCACATGCACAAGTGCTGTCAATCAATGGCTGATTTCATATTTTTGTCCAAAAAAAAAAAAAATAGTACAGCGGCGGTGCAACAATTCATGGACGAATCGACACATAAATCGGCTATCAAAGTCATTGACAGAGTCTGGGCTACATCAAGTATTCCACAAAAAGCGGCTCGACTATTAAAAAACTAAACAAAAGTACAACTCATCCAATCTTTTCAAAATGGAACAGTTCGGAAACATGACCAAGATTGATTTGATTGATTGATTTGACTTTTGGCAAGCCGTTCATCGGTCTCTCATGTCCCTGCACTCGGAGTGACTTTGGAATCATGTTCCGCCAATAACTCTCTTGGAGTCTGAGCTTATCTTAGTCAGAGTCGTGGTGGCAATAATGAAAATAAATCAAAAGCCGTCAACGACATGACAAAAACCTTTCTGTCAATTCAGGGGATGGGCCCCCGAAGCCCAAGTTTGAGAGAGCCCAACTTCAAATGGTCCGGCGCCAGCAAGAGCGGGGCCTGCACTCGCGGCCATATCGTACATTTCGACGAGGTCAAGATTGAGAGCGAGCGCAGCTCGATTCGCAAAACATTTGGCCGACCGCGAAGACGAACTTTGCTTCGCGGTTAATCATTCCGTGCACTTTGGACCCGCCGGCTGCATAAACGCCTTCCGTCAGACGAGTACGCGGACATCGGCGGCGGCTCGTGGGAACTTTTAGCGCTCGTCGCCGACCTTGGAGCGCAACCCACCTGACACCACCTCCCAAAGCTTCACCCTGCGGTCCATCCCCCCTGTTGCCAAGACACGCGAGCCGGGGCTGAACCGCACGGCGTTCACCTCGCCGTCGTGCGCTTCCTGGACACAACACAGCAGACGGATCACAAACGCACGCAGAGGAAGGACAGCCCAACCCAGAGCCAGAAGTGACCTCGGACCAAAAAAAAAAAAAAAAAGCCCCTTCCCTGGAGCGCAAGCAACCCCGCGAGTCCAAACGAGGGCCGACGGACGAATCGGAGGTCGTACTTACAAAAACGTGCAGCGCCGTGGACGGGACTCGAACCTCCACGCAGGCCCCCGACGGCGCCTCGCTGTTTTCCGGACACTCGCTCAAGGAATTTGCGCCTCGTCGTCTGCTGAGGACAACAACTCTGAAGAGGTCGCGTCCAATCGGGAAACGTTCCGCCACCCCGCGCGTCCGCTCACCCAAAGATGGTGGAGATGGAGTCCAGCAGACCACCGGGGGGCATCTGGGAGCTTTTCTTACTGAAAGACAAATGACTTTTCACAAGATATTGGATTCCTGGGGCACCTTTGACAACAAGTCTGGCTTTTAATCTCGTGGAAGAAGAGAAAAAAAATTGCTTTGCTCTTTTGTGCTCGGGGCAAAGCGAAAAAAAAAAATCTCTCTCTCTCTCTCTCTCCCTGAAGAGATGAACAACTGTTCTGAGTAACGAGAGTGGTGAGCGAACAAATTCAACTCATGTCTCACAGCACCACCGTGCGAATACAGTCAATGCTCGGTTTTGGTCCATGATCCGTTCCAGAAGGCTGTTCAAAAACCGAAATTGTTCGAAAACCGAAAGCAGGCTCTTTTGAAAATAAAAATGTTGACTGAAGACGTCTGCTCACAATGGAAAGCAACACCAGGAAGCGTCACTTCCTCGTGTAAGGAAGGCAAGAGGAGTCAAATGGTGCATTCAAGTGCGCTTAGTTTGTTCGAGAACCCAAACTTCGTTCGTCATCCAAGGCATAAACTCTTGAAATTTTTGGTCGAAAACCGAATTAGGTGAGAACCGAGACGTTCGAAAACCGAGCTTTGACTGTACTTTCATGTGAAGCATTTAGATGCAGAAATCGGAAAGCGCAAAAAATTTGGAGGGGGGGTCGGAATCAGAGGTTACCTGGGCGTCCTGCCGAGCGCTCGGCCGTGCGGCTGCTCTGCGCCCGACTTCCCGGATTCCTCCGGCAGAACTTCAATGTCGTCGTCCCTGAAGGGGAAGAACAAGTCAGCGCGGTGGCCGCCTCCACCCGCTCGACTAGCCACAAGTTCACCGACGGGTCGACAGGAAGCGGCTCCTTGGCGGCGTCGGCCAGCTCCTTCTGCAGTTTAGCCTGTCTGCGTCTGGGAGGGGGGGCAAGGAAGGTGAGCAGCGTCACACGGGCGCGGCGCCGCTCGGGCTCCTCCTCCTCCTCCTACCTGCTGTCCTTCTCGTTCTCGGCGTTGAGCCGGTTGGCTTCCTGAGCCTTCTCGGCCATCCAGCGCGAGACCAGCTCCTGGTTGTCCTCCGTGGTCTTTCGCAGTTTCTCCTCCAGAGCGCTGAAGGTAATCTGCAGGGCGTCGTACTCGTCCTTCAGAGTCTGGTTGGCTCGCTCCAGGTCCTGGGCGGGCGACACACGCTCACAACCCGGACGCGCCGCGAGAGCGGGCGGGCGGGCGGGCGGCTCCTCCTACCTGCAGGCAGTTGTTGAGATCTCGACAGTCCCCCTCCAGGTTGGCCACCTGCTGCTGGTACTCCTGCATCCTGAAAGAGCGGAGCGGCGGTCAGCAGAGACCAAGGGGCCGGTCGGCCGACGACTGGCGCGGCGGCTACCGACTTGGCCTCGTTGCTCTGGATCTCCTTGTCCTTCTGCTGGATCAAGTTGTTGAGCTCGATGACGGTCTGGGCCAGCTGAGGGAGGAGAAAACGAGAGCGGTTGGGCTTTCCGAGCATCCCGTCATCCGCCGTCCCCCTCGACCTGGCCTCGGCGACGTGACGCTTTGCATTCGTGCTTGGGCGACGTCGAGGAAAAGCAGTCTGGCTTTCGCCGCGCACGCACCTCTCCTCGTTTCTTGTGCAGCTCCGTCAGCTCCTCCTGGTGGCGGATCCTCATGTCGGCCATCTCCTGCTGCAGCGCCAGCGCGTCGCCGCCCGCCGCCCTGCGAGCCAGACACCGAGTCAGCCGCGCAAAAAAACCCGCGGCAACGGCGAGACCAGCGGTGACGGCTCGCGGCGCTCACGTGGCTTCGTGTCCCCGCGCGACTTCGTACTTGTCCGCCTGGTAGCGCTCCGACAGGACGGCCTGCAGGTCCGATTTCTCCAGCAGGCGATTGTCTGAAACAGGCGTGCGAGGTGTGACCCCGTTTTGAGAGCGCGTCATCGGCTACGTTCACGACCGAGGTGTTTTGTCGAGTCGCGCCGGAACGCGGCTTAGCGACGACGGCGTCACTCACAAAGGAGTTTGCGGGGTGATGGGGGCGGCTGCTGCAATGTCAAGTTCGCTCCACCGACTCGACCGCGTTCAGCCATCAAAGGGCGCCGGAACGCGGCTTAGCGACGACGGCGTCACTCACACTGATGGACGATCTCCTCGAAGCCGTGGCACTGCAGACGGTCGCGAAGCTTCAGTTGCTCGCAGATGTGCGGCTTCCATGTGCAGGCGCCGCGTGGCTGCGCCATGGCCGCCTGAAAGCACAAACACGAGCGCATCGGTGAGGTCGGAGCGGCGATACGGCGGGATATTGGATTCAATGTGTCGTTCCAATTTTGCTGTGCGAGTACACACGTTGACCGCACCTCCCTTCGCTTTGCACCCTTTTACTTGTACACCCACCCTTGTACTGCACTTGAATAAAATAAGGACCGAGTACCACGAAGAATGAAGTCCATAAAAACGAACAGTACGCTTTGGAGTGCAAAATCGTGCTCAAATGGGAGATTTGGGACAAAGTCCGATCTGAATATCGAATTGGGAAACCCCCAACATATTTCAGAACTTACGAGATTCAACACTTTTTTTTGGTTGGTCTCCCAACGTCACCCAAGAGTATTTTTTCTTTCGATTTGGAAGTGCGGCAAGACCTCACAGAACCCAACGTTGGAGAAATTGTGAGTGTACGATGGTGTGTGTGTTTGGCTGTCGCTGCTCAACCCGCATTGTGTTTTATTGTTTTGGATTGTAAAGTGTCCTTGGGTGTCTTGAAAGGCGCTTATAAATAAAATGTATTATTATTAAGACAAAAGTCCCCCCCCCCCACACACACACACAAAATGACAATCTCCTTTCAATCAGGTGAAAGTGAAGCTTCACGAGCTGAACCACTTTTGAAGCGGTTTGATTTAAAGCTTCAAGCATGGTCGCGTCAGCTTCTCACGACAGAGGACAGAAGCTTCGTTTTGTGTCCCGAGTTGAGATGTTCACCAGACATTTGTTGTCCTGATGGTCTGTCACGTGTTGTGGGAGCAGCAGAAACGTCGTTGACGTCACATTTAGGTCAAGCAACTTAAAAACAAAGAGCGGCCTCTCTTGCGGACGAAAATGACAACGAGACGAAGAAGCACCGAAATATCTTTCGGCGAATAAACATAAACAAAAAGGCAGCGCAAAGTCGTGACTCAACATGTTAGCATGCTAAAATAGCCGCCAATCTCTTTTGGGAGGAGAAATGGCCTCCGAGACTCCCACGACGTCAGAGACCGGCGTTCCTACCTACCTGCGTCGTGAAGGGAGTTGCTGGACTTGGTTCTTTAGCTCGTCAAAATGCTCCGCTGCGCTCAGCTTCCCGGTTGACATCACTTCCCTCACTTGGCTCACCGCGCCTCGGCTCCATTTTGCCTCTGGAGGCAGGAGCGCGTTTTCCGGGTCGTCGCGTCAAAATGACGTCACGAGAGCGTCGTCTCCTTTTTTGGGCGGGGTTTACCAACGCTTCCACACCAGAAATGAGGTGCAATAAAACGGTCCAACTAGTAATCAATGTCATTTTGTAACGCCATGAGTTTAAAACTTTGATTTTTTTCATATCAAATAAGCTCTAGACAAATTAAAATTCCATTTTAAAATCCCCTTACATATTTTAGAAACCTACTTTAATGTTTTCCTTTGAAATGTTTTGAAATGTGTTGAAATTCTTTCAATATACGTTGGAGTCATTTTTTCCGCTTTGCCTGTGAATGCGGTGAGCTCGCTGGTGTGTTTGGAAATGCTCTTCCGTGTTGCATCTTGGCTTCTGCGAAGCACATCGAGTTGACTTGTTTATGAAATGTGCTTGAGAAATAAAGCTGCCTTGCCAGGGCCCCGTGGCTCTGCGGTTACCGGCTTCCGTGTAACCTGTGTTCATAAGAAGACTCCTTGAGACTTTAGTGATCGGATCAAATCAACCCTCCTGGTTCCGCTTCGTGACTGTACTCGATTGCCCGTTTTGTTTGCTTGGAGATGGAGACTGTTCGCCACTGCTACTAACATTTGTGATATGAATGACGCGGGCATCCAATATTTGCACGAGATTGCTCCGCAGTCTTTCTTTGGCGCTGCCGTCTGCGGCCATCATCTGCACAAAGCAAGGTTTCGTGAAAAAGCACCAGCACAAGTCACACTCAACTTATGGCAAGCTGCACCTAGGAGTGGCGCTCCTCAATTTGCTCGACATTTCACTGTGTGTGCGCGCGTCTCTTTCCAAGGCTGCGTCTATTTTCAAACACTTGTGGTAATCCGGGCTTGGAAATATGAAGAAGCCGGTGTGTAAAAGGGGCCTTTTATTGTTGTGAAATCCAGGACGCGTTGTGGCATCGTCACCCCCCTGGCGTTTCTTTCGTCACGGCGACACTTCCCACGTCGGTTTTCTTGGGCGGCGCCGCTTGCCGGCGGGCGCGTGTCACTGCTACACTTGCAAGAGTTTGAGCTCGTCCAGCAGCTGCTGCTCCTTCTGCATTTTCTCCAGCTGTAAAAAGAGCAGCAAGCAAGTCAATGCGGTGCGGGCCCCCCCCTTCCCGAGAGGCCTTTGACGCCATATCGACTGCGACCGGGTCCTTTTTCGGAGAAGGGGCCGAGCGAGCGGGCCGGCCCCCCGAGGTGACGGGAGCTGACCTGGTTCTTCTGCAGAACTTTTCCACCCGCTTGCAGCTCCTTCAGCTCTTCGATCGCTTTCAGCTTCTGCAACACAAACACGTTCTAGAGAAACGTGGGGTTGGGGGGGGGGGGGGCGGCCACCCGGGTCCCTCCCGCGCCAGCGGATTCAAACAGCTTTTCGACCAAAGAACAAGAGTCCGCTTGCCCCCAGTTCAACACAAGCTCGACACACACTACGCAGACGAGTAAGTCGGCGTGGACTCGCCGCTGACCTTCTTGACGTTCTTGATCTTCTTGTCCGTCTCGGGGTCGCCGCAGGTCTCCGCCAATCGGCTGGGGGCGGGGTCAGAGGGCGGCTCGGCCTCGGAGGGCGGCTCGGCCTCGGACTTGCTCTCCTGCGGCGGAAGGGCGACGCAAAGCGCGACCAGTCAGCGCTGCGCCAACCGCAACATTGCATGGACAAAACTTGCCAGAGGAACCTCCGTTTGTTGCCGCGATGACATTTCAAATCAAAACGTCAAACTGGCGGCAACGGGAAATATTGCTCTGATGCATTTGATGCAAAAGTCAAGCATCAAACTTCAGCAATGTCCGCCCCTTGATGCGATCATAATATGCAAAGTTTGGGCAATCGCACAAACCCAACTGTCGTGTGCTAGCGTTAGCATCTGGAAGGAAAACAACAACAACAAAATGGCAAACTCGTTGCCATGGTAACACCAAGAGTATCCAGTAAAAGCTTTCATTTGACATGACCTGCTTGGCGGCTTTTCGAGCTTCTCGTTTCTTCTGATTCTTCAGCGCCGCTTTGGACAAATTCTTGTCGGCAGGACGCGCATTCTGAGGCGCCTCCTCCTCGTGCTGGCATACACACACACACACACACACACACACACAATTTGTTTGTGCACAAAAGCCGACCTTTTTCCTTTCCGTCATCAAAAAGTCAATTGGCATGGGTCACCTGACCAGTTGTCACGCACTTGGCTCTCGCACCCCAGGTGACTTTTGCGCACTCACCAGCTTGGAAGTGGGCGCGGCCGGGAGGTGCCTGAGCGCGGGCGGTCTGTAGGCCCGAGCGGGCGCGGCCTGCGGGGCGCCAGGCCGAGCGCTCGCCGCCTGCTGGCGGACCGGTCGCTCCGGGAAGGTTCCGTTCGGGAAGGGCTGCCAGCGGACTTCCCACAGCTCCGCCCCCCCGCCGGGGGTCTCGTACGCGTGCGCCACGCCGCCCGTGTAGTGGCGCACCTGGAAGCCGTTGCCCACGCGCAGCCGCGGCGAGCACGTGGCCGTGACCACGTGCTCGCCATCCGGACACCAACTGAAGTGAGTGGCGTCCGCGGCCTGAATTTTGGAGACCTGAACGGACGGACGCAAGTGCAAGGATGTGTGCCTTCTTATGACTTTGTTTTGGCAGGCAAACGTGACCCACATCGTATTTGTTTGTTGCTCACATCCGATCTGGATGAGATTTTATTATATTATATTTCTGAATGGCTCAGTTCCAATTTTTTCGAACCCAATTTGGGTCAACCCTAACAGTATTGACTTCATCTTGGACTTGAAACCCGAAGCAAAAAGTGGACACCGGTGGTCATGCAGCCGCAAGGACGCGTCGTTTATTGTGCGCGGCGAATGACACGACATCGTCTTCGCGTCACCAGAGATCGAGAAGCCTTGCCTCAACCCTCCAAAATATTTCTACCTCCTCTCGCATCCCTCCCGTGTAGATAGGAGACGATCTGAGCACATCGACTTTGGCGAATGCTCCCTTGCGAGTGACGTCGTCTCTTCCTCTGCGCCTCGACGGGGACGCATTTGGTTTCCCCGCACTGAGGGTGCGACTCTCGAGGACCGGAGTTGCCCACCCCCGGACAACTCTATCGGAATCGGATGCCATCGATATTTGCGCACGCTCCCCGATCAGATGCAAGATAATTCCCAATTTCTTGCGGTGTGTGTGGGTGCTCCTCACCTGTTGGTACTTCTTGGCGTCCCAAAATTCCATCTGACCTTGAAGATTGCCGAATCCGGCCAGCACCAGGATGTGACCCTGCGGACTGGACCCTCCCGCCGTTAAAAGAGGGTCTCCTCGGGAAGCGGGGGACAGATGCGGTGGCTTGTCCTCACCTGTAGTAGGCGGCGTTGCGAGGGCCGGTCCCAAAGTCGAAGACTGCGTCACACTTGAGGTTAAAGATGGTGGCCTTGGCCGGCATGAAGCCGTAAACCACGCAGAACTCGCTCGAGTTTGGACTCCAGGCCACGTCGTAGATGGGGCCGTTCTTGGCTGACGGAACAAAAGAACCACCAGCCCAGTCATCTCATCTCGCTTGAAGATTTTGGAATGATTTGACCGGAGGTGTCGGAATTTGAAGAGTTTTGTGACGTTTGCCGTCCTGATTGTGTCCATCATTGGCGACTCACGCAGCTGCACGTGCGCCGTCTCTCCGCCGACGTGGAGGTAGTGCAGCGTCTGCTCGCCGTAGTACGAAGCTCCGCTCTTGTCCACCTCGGTGCTCGCCGTCACCAACACGGCCGACGCTGTCGCAACAAGAAGCGCGCGGATCAGACTTGGCGGGGGTCTTGAGACGGGCGGAAATCACGAGTCTTTTCCTCCTTAAATTTGACCCAAGTGCGAAAGCGTCCACCGAGTCAGGACCTGACTTGGGTCAAGCAAGCAATCACCTCCCAGCAGAGGTCAACTGGTACAACCGTGCAATCCTACTGCGGTCGAGTGCCATCTTTGGGAGGTTTTTTTTTTACCGTACAAGTCACAAGTCCTAACATGGGCCCTTTGGTGCGACAGCACACCCCCTCCGCCCCTACCTTTGTTGTTCCACTGCATGTTGACGCGGTCGGCCTTGAAGAAGCTCTTGGTGGCCAGGGCGGCGTCGGGCCCCGCCAACTGCGGGTACTGGAAGATGCGCACAAACGATGGCGCCCCTTTGCTGCCAGGGACGTACACGCACACCTGAGGCGTAAAAACACACACACACACACACAATCGTAATCACCAACGGGGACGAGGGGGCGGGTGGGCGTTCGAGAGCAGACGAGCATTTCATTTTGTCACCTTGCTGGGATGACCTCCTGGCGAAAGCTCAAAGTTGGAAATTTTCTGCAAGTGAAGCTTGTTGGCGATAACGTCTGCACACAAAGATGCTTTAGCATTAGCATGCTAATGCTACATGGCCATTAGAATGTTATGTGTATTAGCGTGTCTAACAGCATTTCTCAGGTTGTGATTTTTACCGTGTTTGCCAAGACTTCAGGCCTCTTGGCATGTGTGGCCGCTCAGGTTTAAGGTTTTTTTTTTCTCCCCCCCCCAAGACAATGAAGAGAAAAACTTTTACCTATGCGACAATTTCAGCTGTCACTTCAGCCTTCATCAGAGGAAGCAGCGACAGCTCCAATGAAGGCTGAAGTGACAGCCCAAACTGCCAGCTCGGTAAGAGTTTTTCCCTTTGTCTGGACGGGGAAAAGAAACCTTCAACCCAATTTAACCATAAGTCGACAAAACGTAAACGTCATAGCTTCGGTGTGGTGACTGCAGGTTCTAAATAAGTGGCTGTGCATTGCAGTTGGGGGGGTCAAAATGAGCATTTTGCACGTGCAAAAGACAAAAAGAACCAGATGGCGGGCGCACACATCCAGCCCATTGAAGGACGAAGAAGCGCCTGTTGTGGAAGCTTCGAAGTGTGTTAGCATGTGTGGCTAGGGTGTGTTTTGGTGCGTCGTTACTGAAATTGTTGTCCTCAAAGAAGTGCAGCTCGTTGCTGACGATCCTGACGGCCATCTTCTCGTCTCGGGACCAGCTGGGACACCTGCGCGAGCGACATCGGCATCAAGCCTGGCCGCACGAGCGACATCAGGGCGGGCGCTCACCAGCCGTCCGCCTTCTTCTGGAACAAGCCTTTGAGCAGGCCGCCGCCGGGCAGCTCCCACAGATGAAGGTTGCCCTCGCCCTGGGCCTCCTGGACGCTCTCTGAAGACACAAGACGCATCTTGCTCATTCCCCAGCACCCCCCCTCGCAAAAAAAACCCCAAAACATTCTGAAAACCCCGATGAAGATCAATGATCGTCTTACTGCTGTAGGGCTGCCATGTGACCAGGATGTTGCCAAGAGGTGACAACTGCAGCATGGTCGTCTTGGGGAGCTCCAACGTGGCCACCGACGAGCCGTCCGACGTCCGCGCCACTGACACGCTGGCCCAATGTGCGACAAAGTCAACTCCGGGCAGCCATTCAAGCTGTTCTCAAATGTAATGCCTCTCCATGCATCAAGGTGCACCCCAAGGTTCCGCTCTAGAACCTCTGCTTTTTCCCTTGATAGGATATGTGTTCCCCTACTGTCCTTGTCAGTGGACCCTCAAGTTACAAACTTCATTGGTTCCATTCCATTTGAAACTTGCAACACTCAGAAATCGAGGTCATATTTCGCGTTGAAATGAATGGAAATGCAATGAATTCGTTCCAGACTCAAAATGGAGTTATCAATGAACTAAACCTGGATTTTTTTTTTTTGCTCCCTTGAAAGGGAAGCCGTCATCTCACGGATACCCCTCTTCAATTTAATTCAATTCAATGACAAGTTTCTTGTCAAATGTGCTCTATGTGTAACATACAGCACAGAGGTTTATTCTTCAAAAAAGAGAATGGATCGGCTGAAGAGTGAGTGACTGAGGTCAGAGAGATTCATCAGAACCAGTGCAGGTGCGGTAGCCCCTTCAAATCTCGGACTTACACTTTTCCATTGCACCATGCCAACAGCGACCCATCACGGCTGAACGTCAGGCAGCGGCTCGCACAAGGATCCCTGCGTGTCTCACACACACACACACACACACACACAGTCACATGCTGTATGATGACATCACAAGTGATGTCATTGATGAGACCACCTGGGGAAGGAGGCGTGCTCCTGGCAGGTAGGGGTACTGGAGAAGAGCCATGTCCCGTCCGACCCCCTCACTGAAACAAACGGATATTCACTTGCTCACACACATATAGATAGATAGACAGACACATTGCAATGTAAATAAACAGTTCACATTTCCATTCATTTTCCCCATATTACCAAGAAATGTGCGGAGGTGTGGAGCGGAAGCGTGTCAACAAAAAGTACTGTATAGCAATTTGGGGGGGAAACATTCTGGAAATTTAATGCTGGGTTAGGCTCGAGTTGATGAAAAAAAATTACTTGCACCGTCTCAAATTCCAGGGGCAAAATGCAGCCATTCAAGGGGCAGTCTGGGGCCCGCGCACACTTAAGTAAGTAAATGGACTGTTACTTGTATAGCGCTTTTCGGTCTCGGGTTCACACACTTCGTTATTAAGTTGCTGAATTGACGTAGAGTACGTGTTAGGTTCGGTTCAAACAGAAAAGTCAAGAACGCTCTACACGAAGCGCATCACGACTCCGACGTTGGAAAAGGTCAACGAGGCTGAAAAATGAGAAATAGGACGAAGTAACCCACCTGCTAACTGCGGGACTGGCGGCGCCATGTTGTTCACGTGCCAGAGGCGGGACACACTCCAACCGGTAATACGTCATTAGAAGGCTCGTCGCTCACTGCCACGTCAGCGTGGAAATCGGGTTTAGGTCCACGTATCTATGGGGTTTATATTTGAACTTGAATGATATGCCCCAGCTGAGCATTATTATGTATTTTTTTTTCAAACAACAATGATCTTTGGGTAAAACTGACTTCATTTCCAACCCTTTTGTGACTTGTTTGATTAAACGGGGCGGGTACCGAGAGAATCCATCTTCACTAATACTCACTCTGTTTTAAAATAAAAGTCTACCGAGTCACTTACAAAGCGCGAAAAAACGACGCACCGAATACATCTTTCCATTAAGTTCGACCACAAAATGAGGGAGTATAGTCGTAATCAACGCGGATTCGTATCTTTTCTCCAAATAGTATCAGGATTTCAACTCTAACTTTTATGTTGAAATCATGTTTCGGAAGTGAAGGTGGGCACGTCGACCTCGATACGCCATGTCGCGGCGTGTGGGCGGGCCTTAGTCTTTTTGAGTACGTCGACGGTGGAAAGTCGCTCCCACTTCGGAGAGAGCCTCAGCGAACCGTCGCGGAGCAGCGAGGAGCCGAGAAACGATCAAACTCGTCAAACTGACACTTGAACGACAAGATGGTGGCGAAGCAGAGGATCAGGATGGCCAACGAGAAACATAGCAAGAACATCACACTGAGAGGAAACGTGGCCAAGTCCACGGTGAGTCCAGCCCAAATCACGCAACACAACACGTCACGTCACGTCACCGTCGAGATTGATCAGGAGTCGGTTCTCGGTTCGCTCCGTCACGTCCGGTCGGAAAATCAAAAGTTGCTGATCGCTGTTCTTTCAAAGTAAAAGCCGATGTTTGCAAATGTCTTATTTTGATGGATAATCGGTCCGCTTTCCCGAATCGCAAGATTTGCTCCTCAGACTGACATCAAGACGATTTGAGTGGAGGGGCAACAATTCGTCGATTAACCAACAAGTCATCGAGTCGCAAATGAATTTGCTATTTTGACCATCGATTCACTTCCAACGCTGTATATTCCGAATAAATTGCTTATTCGAGTCGGTTGCGGCCCTAAATTGAGGTTGGGAACAAGGCATCCAAACGAGGAATCGGTTCTCAAAAGCGTTTCATTCATGTCGCGAAACAATTCGTGCCGTCGGTACAACCGTTATTTTGCACAACTCACTGTCATCGATACAACTCAAATTGTTCTTTTCGAGTCTTGTGAATGACGTTTTGTCATTCGCGGCCTATGTCTCCAAAATAGAAAAGGTTGCAGCAGAAAGTAGAAGGCGCGAGGACAGACGCATGTAAACTCAACCGAAGATGTTTCAAATGGTGCGTGCGTGCGTGCGTGACAGGTTCACGGAACGCTCTCAAAATTGTCCCGAGGTGTGGGGTTGTGGGTGTGAGCGCCAATTGGTTGTTTGTCTGCGCCGGCGATTGGCCGGCAACCAAAGAATGGGTTGAGTGGTTGTCGTGACAACATGATTGCCACTAACGCTCCTGTTTTTGTTTCAGAGGAACCTGACGGATGACAAAGGCGTCGGACCCTGGCTCCTCGCACTCTTCCTCTTTGTCGTTTGTGGATCAGGTAGCTCGGCTCGGCTCGTGCCTCTTTTCAGCCTTCACTTCTCGGTACCCCTCGCGCCGTCCCGAATCGGCTCACCTGGACCGTGGGAAAGTAGCATGCGAGCGAGGCCCCAACTCCAGTCAGGCTTGATACGCGAGGATTTGTCCCAATCTGAAAGGGTTTGATGATGACGTTGCCCACGCATCAACATTTCCAAAGAAAGCCCAAAATCGGGCATTGAGCAGTTGTGGTTTCCCCCCCCCCCCCCCCCAAACCTGGCGGGTAAGAGCCAACCGAGAAGGACTCGGCCGGCAAGCTCGCTGCGTTTGGCTCCTCCTGCGCGCTCCTCAAAATTGGACAGCAGCGTTCCCGGCAACGCGGCGATGGTTATCGTAGCCCGAGACCGAATTGAGATTCCGACATCCGCGGCTCCATCCCAATTTGGGCTGCTAAACACGTTGAACACGTTAAAAGGTTGACGTTGTCATTTTGGGCTCAAATTTTGGGATGGATCCACTCGTAACACGCATCGTCTTTGACGTAAGATTTGAGGGCGTTGACGTCGTCCGTCAGAAGAAAAACGGCCCAATTATCGCGTGGTGCGTGCGGGCTGTGGCGGTTTTTTTTTTCTCGTGCGTGGCCCAATGAAAAAATGGGCAAGCGTGGGCGGCGTCAAAGCGACCCCGTGAGTGAAGACCTTTTGCGAGATGTTTTCAAAGCACTTGAGATGCTAGTCTTTCTCACTGTTTTGCATGCGTGTGTGTGTAGCTATCTTCCAGATCATTCAGAGCATCAGGATGGGCATGTAGTGATGACATCATCACCACGCGGCCCCGATGTCAGCTGTGGCCGCCGCGCAACCGCAACAAATTCCCTTGCCACCCTCCCAGCTGCTGCCCGCCCCTGCCGATACATTCCTGAACTTTGACCTGCCATCATTCCTGACTGGACCCCCCCGCGCACACGCATGGACACGTGCGCGCTTGTTTGACCAACGTGTCACCGTGCACCGTGGACGACCTTCTCACCGTTGTTTGCCTAAGTCCCGCCTCCCCGCTGATGAGACCTTATTGGACAGATGGGGGGGGCGGGGTCAAAGTACACCTGACGACCAAACCGAGAAGGAACACGCATGTGGCTGGGCGTGAAAGAGAATAAAGTTGGATTTCCACACCAAGTGTGTGTGTGTGTGTGTGTGTGTGTGTGTGTGTGTGTGTGTGTGTGTGTGTTTCCACTTGTAATTTGCATATGCAAACAAATGTTCCATATCAGAATTTTTTTTTTTTTTTTTTACCCGTCCAACATAAGCAAATATCTGAACTGATTAAAAGGTGCTTCTTAATCCCAGTAAGATAAACAACAAGCTAAGTTTGAAAAGCCATTTTAGATGCAGTTTGGGATCAATAAAATCCAATGCTAAAAAATGAAATGTCATCTTAAGTTTCTAAAACTCAAATGTCCTTTTTTTTACTTGGTCATCCATCAATTGAAATGTATTCATTTGGCTGTTGCTGTGCGGCCATCCAGAAGGTCATTGAAAAAAATACTGCAGTATAACGAAACATTTTTTTTTTTTTTAAATGTAGCTCGAGGAACAAATGCAAACTGAATTTCAAAAAGGTCAAATCTGAAATCCGAACTGACGACAACGAAAAAGGCTCAACTTTCATCACCGTGATTTGATCACACGTCAGCACACACACTTCTGAAAATCCTTTGGCAAGCGGATATGATCGCGTTTTATTTTGAAGCGGCGTCCGGCGATTGTTTCGAAAAACTCCGCCCGCCGCTCTTCCAAATCAACGCGGAAATGTGAAGTCTGATCCGAGCCCCGGCGGCACAAAATGGGGCAGCTGCGAATCCCGTTGACGTTCTTGCGCGATGACTTGAATGCTCGATGACGACTTCGCTCGCTTCCTCCCGAGGGGTGCTGGGACAACTGGTGACGTCATCGCTTCCTCACGGTTGAGAAACAACTTGATCGGTTTCCCCGTCTTTTCTCGCTCCCCCTTCGTCTTGGCTAGCATCACTCGCAAACAAACACAAAGTTATTCAATCTCCTTTTCTAACCTAAAGAAAAACAAGTCGGGCCAAGTAGAGCATCGCAGATGGAAGTTTCAAATTCAAAGTTTCAGCTCAAACGTGACGTGGGAGCAAGCCAAGGAAGCAATCTTCTGATTTCTACCAGTAGGGGGTGCTACAAAAACCACAACAACGCTCATTTGCGCTTGCCTGAAACGATCGATCCGAACACGGACAAAAAAAAAAAAATTTCAAAGAGCGACTCACTCGCAAAGCGACGTATAATTTACTTTTCGGTGAGGATTTCGCTGTCCTTTTCTTCTTAATTGGCTTTAAACGTTCAAATTCAAATCACTCTTCTTCACGGGCAACATTTTGTGGGACATAGCGCCTGTTAGTGGACAGGGGGGGCGTAGCACTCAATAGGCCTCACCGATTACAATAATCGGCGACATGCCAATCATCTTAGTGGAAACTTGGGGGCGGCGGGAGGAGCGAGAGAGAAAGAGAGTTCTTTTATTTTGATTTTTGGGGGAGGGGGCTCGAGAAGCTAACCTGCAAGCCCACCCTGCTCTGCGTACGTGTCATGGGCCCGCATTGACGGCAGCGAAGACACTCTGGGCGCATTCCGCTGAGACAGCGACGCATGAAAATTGAAATGGGCCTCCTCCGCGATGTCCTCAAATGCGAAATATTTGTGGACCTCCCGAAATGGTGAGATTTGAAATTGTCGTGTTTCCGACAAGCTCGTCGCCCTTCAAATACGTTTTCAATCAAGTGCAGGCTTTTTGTTTTGTGTGCGGGGAGGAGCAGCATGTTTTCGAGCCTTTCCACCAGTGCTCAGCTCACTTTCTTGGACAAGCGCGACGACTTCTTGGCGACCCTTTGACCCGCGCTTGCAAAAAAAGGACCCATTTGCTCCAATTCACTGACATCACGTCGTTATTGATCAACGCTTTTCATTTCTTTGAAGACACCGACCACAATGGTGAGGAAAGGGATTCATGTCACGTCCCGCACTTTTGCTTGGACAAATCTCATCCATCACGTCGTTCCAGTTGGGACAGGATCACGTTCCTTGGAAGTCGCAATGCGCCCGAGTGGTCGGCTACGATTGGAACAGCCCCGTGGGCTCCTCGTGTGGTCTTTTGGGGGCCACCCGGTGCCCACCCATCACGGATGACACATTGGACATTTTGTCTTGATTTGTGACTTTTGTTCAACTCAAAATGAGGGGGGGCGGGGGGGGGGGGGAGCGTGAGTGCACACAAAAAGAAAGCCACCATGTCACCACGGTAACATTCGCCACGGACTTGCCAATTATTATTCACGAGCGTTGTCGGTCTTTGTGCGTACTTGTCAGTTCTTCCTAATGAAAGTTTCTCAGGCGGTTTCCGCGGCCACCGCGTTTTTCCACGGCAACCGAATGTTTGCCACCTGCCCGCCGAGACAAGAAAAGACGTCGAGCGGCTGACAGGAGCTCGCCGAGTGTCAAGTTCAAAGGGCGCCGCGTTAGCGTAGCCTGCGTGCTAACGAGCCGTCCCGCACTGGAAACGCGAAAACGTTGGGAGTTGAAATGAAGCCCGCGTTGAGAAAATCGACCAGCTACTATTTGAACACTCCAGACGGAAAAAAAAAAAGTCAAGAAAGCCAATCGATTTCAAAGTGACCTCAATAGATGTGCTCAAAAGACGCCCGAAAAGTACATGCACTCCAACATTTCGAAATATTGAGCCCTAGGACGTCCTCAAACGCGTTCTTAAAAAGTGAGCCAGCTAGTCTGAAATGGGCCCTCAAAGTCATCCAAATACTTTGCTACGGTGCAGCTCCAAGATTTGTTTCTCTCCCGGGGGCTTTTGTCGTCGTCGTCGTCGTCGTCGTCGTCGTCACAGGGGCGGGTCAGCCGTGGCCCCGGTCCGGGTTCCGCAGGCGGACGCTCCAGGAGTCGGCGGCGGGGCCGCGGCCGCCGAGACGGCAGGTGTAGACGCCCTCGTTGAACTCGTTGGCCACGATGCGGAGGTCGCGACCTTTCAGCGCGATGTGTCCCGGGACGGACGCCGCGATGCGCTCGCCGTCTTTGTACCAGCTGAGGACACAAGCGCAACGGGTCCGGTTGGCGTCGTCACGCGTCTACTGTACGGCGCAGCGGGTCGAGAGCGCGGCTGCGCCACCGCCGTCCTCCGGGGGCCGCCGCATGCCGTGCCGACGGTTTGAATCGGCCGCGGAGGACCGAGAAAGATGCCAAAGCGCCGTTTCGTGGCCCCCGCAGCCGATTTCGAGCAGAAAACTTGCCGATCGCCAAGATCGAAGTAGCCTCGGGCTGACCTGACTTTGGGCGGCCATCTTGCTTTTGGGTTCTTGGGGCTACAGCGGAAGGCCACCACCCTCCCACGCGGGACCACCTTCACCCTGACGCCGGCGGGCGGCGTCGGCGTGGGGACGACCTCCGGGGGCTCTGGAGAGGGTCGGGGGGGGGGGGGGGAGTAAGGGGGGCGTCGTGAGGATGGCGGCGTGAAGGGATGAGTGGGGTGGGGGGGTGGATCCAGACTCACCCGAGCACAGGCGGCAGCGGCGCGGGCAGGTCTTCTGCATCAGCGTTTGCGACGCTCGCACAGGCCCGAGCCCGCCCAGCGCTCGCACGCCCGCTTCTTGTCCACGCAGCCTGAGCGCAAACGCACGTACAGAGTGACGCACACACACACACACACACACACACACACACACACGGATGCAAGCCTTGCCGGTCTGACCGTAGAGCCTCCGTATGGCCCGGACGTCATCGCGCCCGACGTCCCTCTGGCCCGTGGTGGTGGCGTTGGGGTGCATGAGGGCGCGCGGGTCGGCCGAGTGGCGCAGGCCCAGCGCGTGGCCGATCTCGTGGGCCGCCACCTGCACCAGGTCGTTCAGCCACGCGCCTGCGCGCAGAAGCCGAGGTGGGCGGGGGAGAGGGGGGTGCGAGCGCGGGGTGGGGGGGGGGGGGGGCCCGTACCTCGTCTCCAGCTGAACCTGGACCTCCCGACGATCCACAACTCGTCCTTGTCAAAGTGGATCTCGCCGCGCGGCGGCAGGAACGCGTGGGCCAGCTCGCCGTTGACCCCGTCGAAACACGGATGGAGAGGCGATGACCCGCAGTCCGAGTGGTTCAACGCGTAGAAGCCTTTGCGTGTGCACACAAACGCACGCCGTGATGGTGGCTGCCTCACACACACGCACGCAGGCGCAGGCGCAGGCGCACGCACGCTGTCGACAGACAAGAGTTGCGGGCGCGAACCCGGATGCGCAGTACCGATGGTGATGTCGGCGTCGCGCCGGCGGACTTCGGTGAAGCTGAGCGGCGCCACGTCGCTCCACTTGGAGAAGGCCACGCCCAGCGCCTCCCGAGTGGCGTTCACGCTCAGCGCGTCGGGGAACGACTCCAACCTGCTGACGCACACGCAGGCGCACTGACTGACTGAGGCTGTGCGGTCTACCGCGTCTGTTGGCGTTAAGCTCAGCAGGCTAAGCGGCCGGCGTCACCTGTACGTGATGTTGGCGTGCGTCCACTTGCGTCCGAACGGGTCGAAGGCGTCGCGCTTGCTGACGTGACGGCGTGACGAGGACGCGCTCGCGTCCGAACACCTGCAACGGCGCTCAACGTCATCGTCGGCAAGTTCCTGCGCCGGCCGCTAGAGGCCGCCGTTAGCCAAGTCGGCAGCGGAGCCCGCGCCCGACCGCGCGCGCGCGCACCGACTCCCTCGATCACACACGCGCGCACAATCCACGTCATCCATCCCGCTCGCTCCGCCGCACCGATCCTCTTCCTCGCCGACACGAACTCGCGCGATCGCACGCGCCAAGCCTCAAAGTCACGCGCGAGCGGACGCGCATCCGCACTCGCGCCAAGTGACTTGACGAGACGGACGCGCAAGAAACAGGAAGTTAGGCTGACCTGCGACATCGCCATCAGCGCCACCAGGACCTCCATGACGTCAGCAAAGCGGGCACATGACGCTGGCGCCGTCTCTCGGTCTGGACGTCGGCTGAGTTCCACGCGCAAGAGAGCCAAGCCAAGTTCCGAGGCGTGTCGGGGGGGTGGGGGGGGGCGTGGCGGTTCGGGGGCGGCGCCGGGTCAGGTGAGCCCCCGACTTAACGCTTTCGCTTCAACTCTTCTGTCAACGAGGGGACGAAGCTCGTCGCGCGCTGAGCTCGCTCTGACGTCACGGCCAGCGTGCTTCTTCGCGGGAGTTGCGACGTCATCAAAACGGAGGCGGGCAGGGTTTCCCAATTGTTTTGCTGCCAATCAAGCGACGACAAAGTCGTCTTCTGAAAGCCAAAGTCCATCTTCCACCGCCGGTGGTTCGGAAGCCGCGTCGTGGCCCGTTTGCCGGCGTTTGAAGGAGACCAACTCCGGTTCGGGTGGGAAATGAGACCAGTCGAGGATTTGGGCAGCTGATCAAAACAAAGGCCTTTTTCCGTCCCCCGCATTTGGCACGGCCGTCAATTCCATGCAGCTGTTCGCAAAGGGCGGGCCGACAAGGTTGCAAAAAATCAGAACCGGGGCTCCCTTTTACTCAGGAGGACTTCCTTTTATTGAGCACAACACAAATAGCGGTGGCATTTCTTCCATAAGACGGCAAAGACATCCATTTCCAGAACTGTCCCAGGTTGTCCCCACCGCTCTGGTCTTTGACGCGGATGCGCTCTCGCTTCCAAACGTTGACAAATGGATTCGGAGCGCAAAAAAACGCCAGCGGCACTTTTTGCTCTTGTGGGAAAACAGCAGCCATATGGCCAGTGTGTCACCTGACAGCGAGAGTGACCTTTGTGCAAGAAGCCCCCCCCCCCCCAAAAAAATAATACTACTGCATTTGGAAAAGAGGAGAAAGATCCCAGCACGTCAGGAGCACTTTGAGAAAGCAACGCCCCAATCAAGACCTTTCAAAGATGGCAAAAGCCCACTTTGGGCTCAAGGTGACGAGATTTGCCCCCTTTTCCGCTTGCAACAGCGGCAAAGGCTGACGCTGCGCCACTTGAGGCCGCGTAACAATTGCGACCGGTGGAAATGAACCGTTGGCGACGTTTCTGGTGTCAACGGCGAGAGCCCCCAAGTGAGCTTTGATGAGATAGCCGCTCTGGCCCCCTTTCCCCCCACCGCCAACAGCTGACAGATGAACATTTCATGAGCACGCATGCACGCGCGGGGAAGGCTGCGCACGGGGTTTTCACAGGCCTCCGGTCGCCACGGAGACCAGGAGGCCTTTGAAAGTGAGCTCATGGAGCACGTCTGCTACTTTTCTCACCGGAGCGAGCGACCCGACCTGCCGACAGTTGACAAACACATCACGCTGGCCTGGCCGCACCAACTTTGAGCCCCCCCGAGATGATGGGCACGGCGCCGTGAGGCCCGACGCAGGAGGCAGACGCTTTAGCTCGTCACAGCAAAAGCGGGCGGCGCCATCTGTGCCGTTTTTTCTTTAGGTTTGGATTTTCTCATCCAGCTCACAAAAATCAAAACCTAAAAAAACCACGGAGCGCCAGCGGCAGCGTGCGCGGCCTTCGTACCGAGGCGCTTCCTGTCCGGTCGGCGTTTCCATCCACCTCGATGACGGTGCCCTGCAGGACAGAGAAGACGACGGCGTTTACTTCCCGCTGGACATTCGGCCAGGCTGCTTGGCGAGCTAGCGCGCTAACGCTATCCCGCGGGCAGGAGTTAGCTAAACGCTCAATGACGACTCTGCGGCAAAGCTCAGAACTCCGAGCTGTGCGGCGACCCGATCCATTTTCATACATCTGCCTGTACATTGGGGGGGGGGGGGGGGGGGGGTCGCCATCAGCATTTTCAGCCATATTGTGACAGACCAAACCAGCAAGTGAATCGGTTGTTTTGTTTTGTTCCCCCCCCCATCCGATTCACACACACACACACACACACACACACACACACGCAGTACGAATTTCGGGTCAAGCATTTTCCGCCCCAAGCGACTCGACCTCATCCGTGGCTGGAAAAGTTGGGGAGGCCGACTGTCTAACCAGTGAGCGAGCTTTTCTCTATGACGTGGCGGGTCAATGTGTCGTGTCACGTGGGTCCGTTTGTCGTCTCTGTTTCCTCGCTTTCGTTTGAGCAGCGCGGTCGGCACCGCGCATGCGCGTCTCTCTTTGGTTCAAGACGCCAAGAAAAAGCCGCCAACGTCGCGTCACTTTCGCCCGCCAGCTCGTCGCGGTTCTGTTTCCGATCCGGCGAATGAAAACTGCGACTCGTCCTCAAGAAGCTGCTCGATATCGACGAGGCGAACTCGTCCAACGAGTTCGTTCGCTAGCCCGTCGACCGTGTGACGTCACCGTCGCCGCAGCGTCGCCGCAGTCGGCCGGCTGGCGGACGGCGGAACGAGCTCGCGCGAATTCAAAGACGACCGACCGAGGGAAAAAAAACCCAACAGAATAAAAGGCGAGAATGTCGTTTGCGTTTTCCTTACGCTGCGTGGACTCTGCGCGCCAACGGTGACGAGCGGACGGCCGTCGTCTCCGCCTCTCTCACTCGCGATGGCGGCCGGCTTTCGACGCACTTCCGGTCAGAGCGCGCCGCTGGCGCCCCCTGTTGCACGGAAGGACAAACGTTCACTTTGTCCCCCCCATAAAAAGACAAACAAACAAACAAACAAAAGCACTCATCACTTCCGGCCTTGATTGCAATTCGTTTCTATCCAAATTCATCATCGTCATGCTTGCGATGGAAAACTGAACAGAATCAATCCATGGTGACCTCTTTTGCCCAATTAATCTGGAGTCAGATTTCTGTTTGACTGTCCAAGAGGCCGAGCAGCAAATTCTGGCCCCCATCTGTAAGCCCCCACAAGGAAAAAAAACAACAATCCTATCTACAGAAACACTTGCAAAAATGTTCTGTCTCAATTAATTCTGTAACTCTTCTGAAATACGACGTAAAAGTTCCCGGATACAAGAAATGAGTTTTTTGTCCGGCTGAGATAAGGTGAGAAGCTCGGTCAACAAGTCGTCACATTGTGGCTCGATCATTAGAACAACAAGGAGCCCCCGAGGACACGCTGGCTAACCCAGCTGGCCTGGGAACGCCTCAGGGTGTGGCCCGCGCTGCTACTCGCCAGGTTTTTTTTCCGAGTCACTGGCAACCGGTTCAGGGTGTCCCGCGCTTACTGCCACGAGACTGCCGGCAACCCTTCTGCGGATAAAAGCGCTTCGGAAAACGGATGGATGGACTTTGAACAAAGAAGTTTGCAAAACAAGAGAAGATTGCAAAGAGACCATTTTAATCATGGATGAATGGCGCTTTTTCCGCTCTCTATTTCTCTTTTGGATATTCACGAGCATCTGTTTGCAAGGAGTCATACGAACGTTGTCGATCTCTGGATACTCGTGACAGGATGTCCGCCTTCTTGTGAGCGAAATCAAGCAGCGCCGCACAGGCTGAGAGACAGAAGGAGGAGTTCAAGAAGTGAATTTGTGTCCCCATCGTGTACTTGCTGCAAATCCAAAGGCTCTCTCCACTCCCGAGTGGACCAATGAAATGCTTCGGTGTCATCCCAACAACGCGGAATGACGACGGACTCTATTCACAGTGGGGATTCGGGGACAAAACCACGTGAGCCGCAGAGGAAAAACACGCCGGCGCCAGTCGGAACTGGCGTCTGCTGCTCCATCGATCCCATTTGATTGGGCACCTTCGGCTCCGAGCGGCCCCCAAAACGCGCGCCCTGCGGTCAGGACCCTCGGCGGAAGACGTCGCCGACTCCGCGAGCGCCCATCTCGGTGAGGTCTGCGGGAGAGGACTGGCGTGAGCGGCGCCCCCGGGCGGCGGCGGCGGCGGCGGGCGGAAGCGCGGCCGGACGGCCAGTCGGCTCACCTCCCACGACGTAGTAGCGCTCGGGCGAGAAGCGTTTGTGGCCGCGGGCGTTGACGGCGTGCCGGATGAAGCCGCGCTCCAGCAGCTCGGCGGCGTAACACCGCGCGTCCGCGCGCTCGGTGGCGCCCGCCACGTGGCCACGCAGCCAGACCACCGCGTCGCCGCCTGCAGCGACAAGGCACGTGGGAAGGTGCGCGAGGTGGGCGCGGGCGCGCGGCAGGGCGGCGGCGCGCACTGTACCCGTGAAGGCGTCGCGGATGAGCACCTTGAGCCACATGCGGTCGCGAACCGCCACGCCCGAATCGCTCCTCATCATCGCCTTGACGACCGTCGCCATGTCGCCGTCCACGCTCAGATGCTCGTCGTCACCTGATGTGCGATGTGGGCGTGACGACGCTTCGATGGAGCGATTGGGGGAGTGGGGGGGGGGGGGGGCGACGTTACCATAAGGTGGGAGGAGCTTCCCCGTCACCGCCGCCGTGTGGGACACCCAGGAGGCCGGGTCGATCGGACGCACCGGCTCGCCTGGAGGAGGAGGAGGCGCGCGTCAATCCGTGGCCGAGCGCCGCTTTTTGGTGCCTTGGCAGTCACTGACCTCTCGGCAAGGTGAAGAGGCCGTCGGGCGCCGGCTCCCAAAAGCGCAAGAACGTCAGCGACAGCGGGCTGGGCGCGGGCACACGCACACGCACAGGCACACGCACAGGCACAGGCACACGCACGTATGACAGATGCTCAACCGAGATGCTAGGAGGCGCTCGCGCTTACCCCGGCCTCTGGGCGGCATCTCGGAGGATCCGCGCGGCCAGCGAGCCGCTCGCCTTCTCCAGGCTCACCTCGTTCACCTGCCGATGAGCGTCATTGGGTCACGTGTCAGGTGAAGTCGGCGATGAGGTGACATCATTGTGACGTTGTCGCGCGCGCGTTGAACGAGTGGCGGGGATGCGCGCGGCGTCTCACCCGTATCAAGACGTCTCCGCTGCGAACGCGTCCGTCGGCCGCCACGGCGCCGTCCTCCGCGATGGATCCGACGCACACGCCGGCGCCTTCGTCCCGGCTTTGGCCCACCACGCTGATGCCCAGGAAGTCGCGCTTGTCTGCGCACGCGCGCGCGCGCGCACACACGTCCAGGGAGGAGATGCGCTCACGTGATGGGACGCGACAAACCCTGGCCTGCCATCTATGACTTTTCACCCCACTGACTGGTCCTCCCGTGAGCGCGCGACTTGGGCGAGTCACGTGAGTCACGTGAGCCAGTCGGGTCACGTGGCGGGCGCGCGCACTCACCCATGTCCAAAGCGACGCTCAGCACGTTGATTGACATTGACGAGTCGCTCGGGCTGCTGACTGACTCGCACTGGGAGGCACACACACACACACACACACACACACACACCATCGGACGCTTTCATCAGGTCGTCACGTAGGAAGCCATCTGCCAAGGAATATTGACAACACGATGCGTACGTACAGCACGTAGCCTCTCCATCCCTCGTGGATGTTGTTGCTGCGACAAGGAGTCCTGCTTTTCTGCTCATCTCACACACACACACACACAAGTTTGATTGACAGCAGAGGGGGTGTCAGACAACAAGCTAACAGCAACACACACACACACACACACAAACAACCACCCATACATGGATGCAAGCGCACCAGTTCGGTCACACACACTCACACACTTGGTCAAAATCCAATCACTCAGAGACGCCAAGAGGCAGTCGCGCGCACGCAAAGAAAAGCGGAAGCCACGCACCTGCTTGCCAAAGGTCCAACGCGGCCGCATCAAGGCAGCGCCTTCACCTTCACCGCCGCCGTGTCCTTTTGCAGGCTCAACGTTGCCACTCGGATGCGGTGGACAACGGCGCCGCGCCCGCGTAACCCACGGCGACCAATGGCCGAGCGCACTCAGCGATGGCTTGTCAAGAGCTTTACTGGAGCGGAAGATGCGGTCGGCCGCAGCGCCCGCAGGCGCCTTTGCTCACGTTGACGACATTGAAAGGCGACAGCTGTGTGTTTTTTTTTTCCCCCCCACCCCCACTCTTTTTTATTTGCACAAAATCAAAGTCACTCAGGGAGGACGCACCCACAGAAGAGGAAGGTGTAGCGAATCGCTAGCAAGTCGGCGGCAACGGCTTCATGGAAGCCAACCGCGAGGCACGTGAGGCGATGGCGGCGCCGGCGGCCGATGCGCGACTGTCAACAGCGGCGACGTGCTTGAGGGAGGCGCATCCGCCTCCCTCAAGCCGACACGTCGACGTCTCGTAAGGGGACGACGACAGCGGCGGCGTCGGGCGGCTGCGGGGGTGGCGCCGCGTCGGCGTCGCCGTCGGCGTCGTGTTGTCCCCGCGCCATGATTTGCTGCAGCGTTCGCCGCAGGTTGGGGTGAAGTCGGCGCCGGGTCTGCCGGAAGGCGTCGGCGGCCACGCCGCGCATGGCGCCCGCCGACAGGTCCTCGTACAGCGGCACCGTGTACATACGAGACGTCTGCGCGGAGACAGCGGAAGTCAGCCGGAGCGGAGAGGCGCGAGCGGCGGCGGCGGCGGCGTTGTCGGCGCACTGACGTGTTTTTGGAGGAAGGCGGCGAGTCTGGGCAGCTCGGGGTAGAAGAGACTGCGGACCACCAGCTGCAGCCAGCGCACTTGGACTTCCGCGTTCGGGCCGTCCAACAGTGAGGCGTAGCGCGTGCGCAGTTGCGACATCGCCTCTGCAACACAACACTTGCTCAAAGTGGGGCATCGACACTTCATGAACACCAACGTAGCCTAGCTTACCGCGCGTCAGGGGCGCCCGGTCCAGCATGCAGTCCAGAAAGAGAACCACCTGGAACGTGCTCCAGCCCGCCACTTCCAAAAGTGCGGCCGCCTCGCGCGTGTCGTCTGCGCGCCCGTCGCCGTCGCCGCCGCCCCACGCGCGGCACGCTTGCCTCACCGGCCGGATCAAGGCGGCCCCCGCCGACAGGTCCGGCCGGTGCGGCGGCGCCCCGCAGCCCGTCAGCCAGCGCTGGAAATCCACACCTGAGAGGGAGCCGAGGGGCGGGGTCGGAGGGGGCGGGGGGGTCATTTGATGGCACCGGGGGGCGGGGTTTGTGCTGGCCGGACGGTCCCAAATGTACCTTCCTTCTTCGCCGCTTCGGGAAAGGTCGCCAGGAACAGGTCCAGGAAGTCCTGAGCCACCACGCTCTGGAACTTGAAGCGGCCGATGTAGTCCTGTCAACGAGAAGAGACCTCGGGTGAGCTTCCGCGCACGGGGGTGGGGGGGGGGGAGCGAGGACGTGCGCGCACCGACGCCGACCTGCAGGAATCCGTCAAAGAGTCCGACGTCCCCGCACAGCGACGACAAGTAGGACACGAAGCAGAAACCTTTCTCGTACGTGAAAAGATTCATCAAGGTGCTCGGGTTCACGCCTGCCCCGACAAAAACACGGCGAGGCGCGGGTGAGCGGGTGAGCGCGCGGGTGTGTAGCGCGCACGTACCGGGGTCCAGTTTGACTTGGAGCCGAGTGACGGGGTTGTCGTCGCCGAGCAGGCGTAGCTGCCTGTGCAGGGCGTCCAATCGTACGGCGCTTTCCAGGCAGGTGAAGGCGGCGCCTACGGAAGGCAAAGCCGGTCAAGACGGCGTGCGCGGCACGGCGTGCGCTGGGCGCGGCGCCCTACCGTAGGCCCGGGTGGTGATCCTGCGCTGCGCGTAGGTGGCCAGGCCTTCGCTGAGCCACATCTCCTCCCAGCTGGCGTGGGTGACGGCGTTGCCGAACCAGGCGTGGGCGATCTCGTGAACCGCGTCGATCAGGAGGAAGTCGCCGCTCTCCAGGATGGAGGCCACGATGAAGGTTAGGCACGGGTTCTCCATGGCCACCATGGGGAAGGCCGGCGGCAGGAACACCAGGTCGCACCTGGCCGACAACGGCAACGGCGTTGGCTGCTGAGAAGAGCTCGGTGTGCGGGAGCGCATTCCGGCGGAGATTTTTTTTTTCCAAAATGTCCTCCGGCCGGCTCTCCCCGCCCATCGCGTCACGGCGCCACTCACCTCCCCCACAGGTACTGGCCGAAGAGTCCCTCCGCCGTGGTGAGCCAGCGCTCCACGCTGCCCGCTAGCTTCTTGGCGGCGCACGACAGCAGACAGGGCTCGGCCCACACGCGGCTCCTGGAGGGACACGGGAGACGACGGCGGCGCGTGACAAAAGGAGGGGGGTGGGGGTGGGGGGGGGGGGGGGGCGTCGCAAAGGACAAGCTACCTGGGGCCCACGTCGGCGTGTCGCAGGTTCCCGGCCACCAGCGCCACCAGGTAGGCCGGCACGGGCGCGTCCATGGAGAAGTGGAAGACGCGCTCGGCTTTGGAGTAGCGACTGCGGGAGGCGCTCATCAGGACTGTCGTGTCGTCCGGAACCTGACGCGGGGACACACACGGACACACGGACACACACACACACAGTTAGGAATGACTTGTTGCGCAATCTGCATTTCCAAGCACAGGCTCCGAGGGGCCGCAGCCTTTTGCGTTGCTGCTCCCACTCTTTGAAAGCCGCCTCGCTGCCCGTCTTGAAATCTCGTCATTTTTAGCCTTTGGCTTGTGACTCCGCGTGAGACTTGACTTTTAGTTGGACGCTTTTGCTGCTTTCTACCGTCTTCGTTATCAATGTGTTGTTGTTGTTGTGTGATTTCTGTTTGTTTCGTGCTCCGGCACTTTGCAGACAGCGGCGGTTGTTTCGAGACATTCACTTGAGTCGAGTCGAGTAGTTTTGGCTTCATTTGTACGCACAGACCGGGTCGGGTGGGGTCAGAGGTCACTCACGCGAATGGCCGCCGTGTAGGTGCTCTTGACAGCTGGAGAGTCGAAGCAAGGGAAGAAGGAGCGGTTGGACACCGAATGACCTTGAGTGAACACCAGGGGGCGATCTTGACCACACGTCAGCTCGGAGTCCAGCCACCACATCTGGAACACAAACACACACACACACACATTGGCTTCAAATGATAACCCACAGCTGTGTGTGTGTGTGTGTGTGTGTGCAACTCAGTGGTTGCCCTCATTTGGTGTGATCGCGCGCCAGGGCTCCGTTTTGCACCCTTGCAACCGGAAGCTGATCGCAATTGAATTCACATTTTTCCCATAAAGCCGAAATATTGTGGGCGAAGAGCGCGGAAGCGAAACCGCGGCTGGCCGGCGCGTGCCTCTGTGCGTTTGCGCATGCGCGTCCGCGCGTGCTCTCACCGCAGGTCCGTCCGTGGCCGCGTACCTGACGGTGACCCGCGTGGGCGTTCCCACCTCAACCGCTTCGGGAAGGTCGATTTGGAGGGCGGAGCCAAAGCTGGCGAAAGGCTCCAGGCGGAAGGCGAGGCGGGCCGGCTCTCGGGCGCCGCCCGTCTGGCAGTCGACGGCGCGCACCGCCAGGGACGGGTGCGCGTCCAGCACCAGGGTCCGGGCTCCCGCGACGAGCGGCAGCAGGTCCAGAACCAGCCAGCCGCTCATCTCCTTCAGCGCAAAGTTGACGCGCAGGTCCAAGTGGAAGTGACGCAGACCAAAGTCCACAAAGTTGGAGGCGGACGCCACGTCTGCGGGGGGGCGCCGCCGCGAGGCCATGGAGGAGGCGGGGGCGGCGTTGGCGGCGGCGGCGGCGACGGGGGACTCCCCCGGGCAACGCCCTCCGGAGGAGGAAGACTTGCGGCAGCAGCACAGCGAGGCCGGCGAGGCTGCGGGCGCAGACATCTCGCGCCGACTTAGCGAACCAAAGACAGGTGCGACGCAAAGCAAAGGTCCAAAAGCAACATGGGAGACGGGAGGCTACTTAGCATTAGCATCTTTAGCTCAGCCGCGGGGGGGGGGGGCTCAACTCAATGAGGAACTTCAAACTGCATCCCAACAGAACCACGTCCGAAAGTCGACTTGGAACACGCGACGATGATTGGCCGAAGGTTAAGAGCCATCGTCTCCCACGTTAGCTCCGCCGCGGGGGGGTCCAAAGTCAACAACCGACTTCAAACTCCAACTTCAAAAAAAAAAAAAACAAGTCCAAACGCACCACCCGAGTCCACTTCGCAGCAGAACCCGCGAGCGCAACCGCCAATCGACTGGTAGGTTCCGGGGTGATTGACGGCGTGCTAATTGGCAGCGTTAGCACGGTGAGCTCTCGGACGTCCGATCCTCGAGCGCTTTCTTCAACTTCCGCGAGCTGCCCACCGGCTCGCACCTACGATGCGTGCGGCTCCGTCCGCTGCGGTCAAGCGGGTGGTCGTCGTCGGTGCGCTGCGCTCCGCCGCGGGTTGCTTCGTCTCTGCTGCCCTTTCGTGTTCGGGACGCTCGGAAGCCGGCAAACAGGAAGTCGAAGAGGCACTCGGACCAAGTTTGTGGTGAGCGCAAGGGGGCGCGCGAGAGCACGGCGGGGCGGGGTCAAAGGACGTCGTCACGGCAACCCGCTCGACAACTTTTTTTTTCCATTGCGGAGATTCCGCCAAATCGCTCAAAAAGGACAAACATTTGGAGTAACCCATTTTGTAAGTCAGTTAAGACTCTCAATGTCAAATATTCTTGGCCTTTTTATATTTCACAAACCTCAAAGATTGCTATAGGAGCAATACATTTAACCAGTGATTCGGATCAAGTTTTGTCTGAAACTATCTCCATTTAACTGCCTTATAACAACAGAACACAGATAAAGTGTTGGCAGCTCGTGAAGGTTAGCAACCAATTGAGCACGCGGGTCATTTCAAAATGGCCGCCACTGCCGATGGTAAATGGGTGCAGACGGCGCAAACAAGCCACACAGGAGGATGTCCAGCTTTGGATCTTTTTATTGTTTATTTACAAACAACAACAAGCTGCTGGGGGGCGGCTGCTGCGGTGTTGCTCAGACTCGGGACGGGTACAACATCTGAGGGGAAAAAAAAAAGACATCAGATGTCACCAAGCTCGGATGAAAATACACACGTGAATAAGGCAGAAGGAGAAAGGAAGTAGCCGCCTGACAAAACATTTTCTTCTCACTTCCACCAATCTGGATCACAGAGAGTGAAAAAAAAAGAAAAAGAAAAATCACACTTTTTTTTTACGAGGCCGTGCTTTCTGTCGCCCAATGAGCAAGACAAGGCGAGCAAACGGCCACATGAGTTGCCATCCCCACAAGTCACGCTCTCACCCCCCCCCCCCAAGTTGACAGAAATTCATCCGAGTGCGGCGATGTGGTCGTACCACTCTTATGCGGTGTCCGATGGCTTTGGCGGGGAGGTTGCTGGTGAACTTTGCCCTCACCATCCCACTGTTGCCGTGGGCACGCATCACCTTGCCCCAAATCACACGCGTCTTGTTGGGCTTGCCGCCAGGCGTCACCGTGTTCCTGACGCACACACACACACACACACACACACACGTTAGTACATGCCAAGCACAAAAAAAAATATATGAATGAATGTGAATGCCTTTCTGTGACTCTCCCAGTCCCTCTATGCAAGCAGCTAACTAAGCCACGCCTCCTCTGAAAACATCCCCCGAAATGGCCATCCCGTCACTCACGACGACGATGATGATGCTAATGACCTCAACGGAGCGCCAAGTTGGTCAGATAATTCCTTTTGCGATGCGTTTGTGTACTTGAAAATGGAAACACGTCTTGGGACTGGAGAGCACCGTTGTTGGGGTCAATGACCACTTTGCTGTTTTCGGAATGAAGGCGGCAAAAAAAGGGAGACATTGGCCCACTCACCACTTAGTGGAAGATTTTTCATCGTTGCAAAAAGAATGTGTGTGTATATATACAAATAAATGGTCAGGCCCTCTCCTAGTGTGTCACAAGAAAGAGACTGGAAGAGTAACAGAGAGGCACCGCCTGCTGAGGGCAACTTTTGGCCAGTGTTCCACGTAGCAAGGAAGGAAGGAAGGAGTCTTACTTCTTGGCCTTGTAGACATAAGCGCATCGTTTGCCCAGGTAGAAGTCGACCTCGTTGCGGCTGTAGCAGCCTTCCAGCTTGAGCAGCGCCGTGTGCTCGCGCTGGTTGCGCAGGCCGCGCTTGTAGCCCGTAAAGATGGCCTTGCTCCACAACCTGCAAACGCCACACGCGCCGTCAAAAGGCTAGCTCGGTCCTGTCCATATTCAAGTTGGATCGCGGCAGTAATCCGACAAATCGGCCTCATGTTTCGTTCGTTCTTCACGTATTTAAGGTACAGCAGAGCAGCGTGATAGGACGTCACATCGGATTTCTTCAAGGTTATGCGGTTGCCATCTAGTGTTCAGACAGAGTAACTATAGTTGAAACCCAAACGCTACTTGAAACGCCGTTATTTCCCTTTGACATTTTGTTCAGGAAATTAATGACTGGTCATGGTCATTCTCCATCAGGATTGGCAACCCCTTGAAACCTAAATGACATTTCATTCCATTTGGTAAATTTGTTTCATCGTAATTGGACCACAAGGCGAGTCGGGATTGCCTTTGTGCTGAATCCGGATTGGCCGTTGCAAACAGATGCTTTGACTTGGGCAAAATAGCATTTCCCGCGAGTTCCTGACATGTTACAGACCAAGACGGTAACCGAATCCTCATTTTCCGCAAAGTCTATTTGAAACAATGTCCTCTTTTTGAATAGTAAAGTGACAGATATTGAACAAATGTTCTTTGGTTTAATCTGATTCAACAATTAAAGGAAAAGAAAAAAGACAAGAATCAACCTTACCTTCCTGGCATCTTCGCTTTTCTTTACAGGAGAGCTCACCTGCGTACACACACACACACACACACACACACACACACACACACACACACAAGATGTACATTGACATTTCATTTTTTAAGACATATTTCCACTGCACGATGTAACTTAGATGATGATGCAAACAAACAAAACTGCCTCCATGTACACGTTCCACGAGTTGTCAACTTTTAACTTTGGTCGAGTACAAATCGTGTCTGTGTCGCTTTGAACCCCAGTAGAAGGCTCTACACTGTGCCGAACTGCGGAACCATGTGAAATCGGAAAACACGAAAGCTGCAAAGCTAACAAGCTAACGTTCCACTTGACAAACGGGCGGTCGTCAGGCCAAAAGCCACTTTGAGCCTCCGAGATCGGTCAAGAGCTCACGAGAGCAGCCGGTCGGCGGTAGCCCCAGCTAGCATTTGGCAGCAGAATCCATGCTCAATCTGGGCCATCGTAAAGCGCCCCAAAAAGATAAATCCGCACGTGAGGCAAAGACGCCACGACGACGAGTCGGGAGCACAAATTAGTCGCGTTTGTCCAAGACTTTTCGACATTTTCCCAAGCGCCTTCAGCGTCTTACCTGCTCCGCTAGCGGAAATATGGCGAAAAAGACTGCGCGAAAAGAATGCTGGGAAACTATTGCCAACATAGGTGGCCGCGGAGCGCCTGATCACAAAAACAAAAAAATAGACAGACAGACTGCAGTCGTTTGAAAATGTACTTTCCTGTTTGGTTTTCGTCAGATAAATGTTGCCAAAGCCTCACGGGAAGGCGCATATATTTCAAATACGTGCTAAACTTAATTTAAACAGTCAGCGTTTGTTGGTTTTAATGTTTATTTTCACTATTACACTCGGAAGCAAGCACCCCACCACCACTGTGACTTTGATAAAAAAGTTTACACCCAATGTCTTCATTAGCCGCATTGTACTATCACCTCAATTACAATTGGAGTCATTAAACATGTATGCAGGCATTTTAAACATATATTTTTGCTCCAATTCATCGAAAAAACGAATCAAAATAAAGGAATGAGTAAAATAATCGTTAGCTGCATCCTTAATTTACACCCACCGTGTGAACTACCGACGTCTTTTGTCTTTTCATTTTCATGACATTTCGTATGGTGTAAATTATTTTGATGGATCGTGCGTGGCTTTAAAGAGTTTGGTGGAGGTTGTAAATAATCATACACAAGGATATTCCAATATTTATTTTTTTAACAGCAAGAGACAAATAAGTGAAAAGGTGTCCAACACTTTCGCATTAAAAAAAAGTGGAATTTTCCTGGAAGTTCGACCGTTGCCGCGGTAACCAACTCTTCTCTTACACACTTCGTATGTAGCCTGCGAGAATTACATAACCTAGTTTGCAACACGTAAAACGTCACCAGGGGACGTGTAGGCAGAAAGGCCGCGTCATCTTTATATACACATCTACACACGCTTTGTATTTACACAATACATTTGTACACAAAAAGGCAGGCGGCGCAGCCTCATCCATCAAATGTCCCACAGAGCAACAAGGGCCCCGACGCGTTCACGTGACCGACAAGCCAGGCTGTGACCTGCGTCCCCGGGTGTTGTTACAAGCGAACAAGATGAGAAACAAACAAGGTGCAAAATGACACACAAAAATGTGACGGGGACAAAAAAAAAATCAAATAAAAAAAATCTGACACATCCGCATCTTTACAATAGCATAAGTTAGCATTGCACGTGTTGAGCTAGCGCGATCTCACTTTGCCAGCCAATCGCACAAATTCAGATATATTTCAATGTTATTGTTTTCTTTTGGTCTGGTTCAATCCACGTTTTCGCAATAAATTGCACTCGCTGAGACTAACAATCGACTATGAACAAAATAGCTACATTCATCGCACAGATGACTACATGCCAATTAAGAAGACATATGTAACACCAAAACGCAAGTTCCGTGGCGAACTGTTTTCCCCCACGCTAGTTGCTAACATACAGAAACGTATTGCTGGCAAACAAAAAGAAAAACATTCATTATCCATTTATAACATGGTAAATTTCACCTTTTAATGTGACTAATTTCATGGCAAAATGTCACGTTTCACTTGAAGATATTTTTTTTCACACCTCAAGTTTCACATGAAAACACCCGATCACATTTTTCCCCACGATAAGTGATCACTTGTCAGGTCATAATGTGAAACCGATCACGTTTTGACGGCCAGGCTACTGGCAGGCCGAGTCGGGTTTTTTTGGGTCTTGGTAATCAGTTACCAGCTAAGTAACTATGGCGCTCTTCTATAATACTGCATATAAAATAAACCAAAATAAATAAGAGTGAGTGTTTAAAAAAAAAAGACATCTGAGGGCTCCACCAGTGACTGAAAGATACTTTTAGCGAAGGTCAAGTCAAACTTAAAACGTGGCAGCAATACGCTTCGGTACTAAAAAGCAAACATTTTGTCACTCGTGTTAGCACTGTTAGCAACAATGAGGTCAGCGATTGCAGCGCGGGGTCATGTTATGTCGATCGTGCGACGTCACGGACACAAGTGTGTCAAGTCAAAACAAAAGAAAAGCAAATGTAGACACGAAATTGTGCAACCTTGCCGCTGGGCCGCGGTCGTGGGATGCTAACGCCAATGAGTGCATCGAGACGGCGGATCTTCGCATGTGGACTACACGCCGGGGGGAGGGGTCGTCATCGCGGCGGTGGCGACGCCGTGTCTCGGAGGGGCCAAGTGGAGAAGCGCGCTGACGGTGGCGGCCACCTGGGGGAGCCCCTCTTCCTCCAGGATGTGAAGGGGAAGACACAAGTCACTCTGCACGGGTGCGCGCACATACGCAACAGGAAGGCAGGCCAAAAAGAAAAGATGGCAAAAAGATGGATCAACACAAGTGAAATGAGGCAAACGCAAAAAAAACCAAAAAGGACAACCGAGGATGGACGTGACGATGGGCTCAACCGCACGGTCGCCGCTAGCGAGGCGTTTCGCACAGCCTGGCTGAAAGATGCTCGGGACGGGCGCCCGCTCGTACGCCAACGCATTGACAAAAGGACGCAAAAGCGCAATTGTGATGCGGCGCAGCCACGTGAGTCTGAGACCGAGGGCAGGTGGAACTTGGACCGCTTTCTTTCGTTCATTCCAAATTTCAGTGTCATCAAATCAACATCGTCAAGTGTTGAAAAACGACATGTTGTAAAAAGAGTGGCTCATGAGGTCCACGCGGCGAAGGGGTCGAGGGCTCAGCACTTACTCCACACCTCCGTGAGCTCAAAGTGGCCGCCGGGACTTGGCAGAACTCGACATCAACAAAATGCCAGCGCCGGTTCGGACGGATGGCCGGTGGGGCCGAGGATGAGGACGGACGGGGGAGCGTCGGCGCGGGAGCTGAGAGTCGCCGCTTGGAATTGAAACGGATTGACATGGGACACGGGAGGAGTGGGCCAATCTCTTTTGAGCCTCTCGTTGACATTGAAGCTTAGCTGGCAGCCGACGCGTGCACATTTTTGAGCACGACGTCTCCGAGCCACTGCTGAAAGGACACTTGGATTGTGTCGACCCACCGGAGCACTTTCCAAAATTGCAACGCTTGAAATATTTGCTATCTTTCAAGACTGAAATCAGGAAATACTCTCGGAACCAATTGTGGATTCCCCGCTGTCCTTTGGGCACCCTTGGCCCTGTGGAGCGCCATCATCATCATCATCATCATCAACTTTTGTTACCTGAGCGACGCCCATCCTACGACACGCCTCCAGGAAGTTCTCCACGTTCCGCCGACATTTGGCCATGGTCAGTTTGGGCTGAGGGGACACACAGCCACACACGGGGCGGTCGGCGGAGCCAGCGTCGGCGGCGGCGGCGCGCAGCGGGAAGCCGGACTGAAGAGAGCGGCGCACTCACCACAGCGGGGGAGGGCACGTGGATGCTGGGGACCGATCGCGGCCGCACGTGGTTGGCCAGGTGACACAAGACCACGCCGTCCGTCAGCGCCGCCCCCAGGTCGCTAGGCAACGACACCTTCAGCCGGCCCTCGATATTCTGACAAACGCAAAACCGCACGCATCTGATCAGTGACCGGCGACCGGTCCCATGTCGCCCCGCCGAGGGGCAAAGCCGCGTCCCATCAAATCCACTTCAATCGTGTTGCGTTCCGAGCTCGAGCCGGTGTTACCGAGTCTAAAACCCGCTCGACTTTTTGTTCCCCGACAGGCAGATGCCGAAGGGCCGCAGCACCCAGCGAGGTGCACCAAGGTCCCGAATGCGGTCGTCGAGTCTTGTCCCGCCACCAAACTCTCTCGGGCCGCTTTGGACCCCCAGGCCTTGACTTTGACACCCGCGGTCTAAGAAAACCAAGCCCGACGCGTTGGCCCCGGACCGACGTACGCGAGCGCCCAATCCCCCGTCCGCGTGACGCGTCGAAGCAAACATTTAGCCGACCTTCCTGAGCTGCTCCACCAGTTGGCCGTCGTGTCCGAGCGCGGCCGCCGTGGCTTCCTGCGGGTGCTGAGCGGAGGCGGGGGCGTCGCCTAGAGGACAAAGCGCGCAGCAAGTCACCTTCCCGTCCCTGGCTCGCCACTTGCCACAAAAGCCGAGGCGGCGCCCGCTCACCCCTCCTCTTTTCTTCGCGCTGGCTGAGGCGATACAGGAAGCTCTCCGGGCGCACGCCGGCGCCGCGACAGGCGGCGGCGTCCCCCGAGCCAGGGTGGGCGGGACTGGCTGGAGATACAAAGCAGGCGCAGTCAACGCGAGCGGAGAAGGGCCGGCCGGCAAAGGCTTCCCGCGGGCGCTCCCATATCTTACCGCTTGGCGAAAGGCCGCCTCGCTCTTCGCCCTGTCGTCACATGCGCGCACGTTAGCGTCGGCGGCAGGAAACACAACAAGTTTTGCATCAGACAAGCGCTGCCGTTTGTGCACTTTTCTTACATACGTCGGGTTCGGCCCGAAAAAATGTGTGCGTGAGAAAAAGCGGTCAAAGGGCTCCCTGCACTTCACAAAGACGGCAAGCGCTTGTCACCTTGCAAATTCACCCAATTCTTACCATGAAGAGGGCGGAGTCATCCGTGTGGGTGGAGCGTCGACAGGGGTAGATGTTCTACGTGCACACACACACGCACACACACACACACAATTGACAGATGCACGCAGCCACACGCCCCCCACAATGTGAGTGATGGATGATAAGGGGGGCGGGATGTGAGGAGGGTGTGGGCGGGGCTACCTTGGCTTCCGGACCGGGCTTGTTCGGACTCTGCGAACAAAACACACGCGGGCAAACTGGTCAAGTTTCACAGCTTGGAAGGCCCCGTCACACCAAACTAAAGGCCGAGGGGGCACGACGCTGCTAAATTGCTCTTCAAGCTTGCTACCGGTACCTTGGCATCTCTCTGCGGGGCGCGCGTCCTGTGGCGCTCCTCGTCGTACCTGAGGGCGGCCAGCTGAGCCTCTCGCCTCATCCGCTCCACGCCTCTCTGAGTGACACACGCGCAGCAGGTCAGACAGGGGTCGGGGGGGGCGCAGGTCCCGCAGAGGCCGACGCCCGCTCACCTGAATTTGGCCACCGGGGGACGCCGGGGCACCGTCCGCCGCGCTCCTGACAGGCGCACACGGAGGAGGTCATCATCTCAAGCGCAAAGACCGCGTGCGCCTGCGCCTGCGCCTGCGCCTGCCTACCTGCTCTGCCTTTGTCTGGAGTCCTCTGTTCTGGAGAAGACAGCTTTGCCTGGAGAACCCTGAGCAAACAAACAAAAGGGACACCAACGGGGGGAGTCATGCGATGATTAAAACATAAGACAAACAAAGACAAGCAAGCAAACAAAGTCACGATGACTCCGAAAGAAGAAAAGGCAGCGGCTTCATGGCTGGCCGATCGAAAAGGAAACACAGTCGCCTGATATATCGCGGCTCGCTGTCAACGGCCACGTTCTTTTCCCAAATAGCCGACTTGAATGCGGCAACATCTCATGAATGGATACTCAACGGGTTTCTTCGCTTGTTCCAATGATACTTTGTCCGGATAAACGTCATTGAACGACAGGCGTACCTTTGCAAAAAACAAAAAAAAACACGAAAATGGCCTCCAAACGAAAAGAGGCCCCAAAGCTTTGTCGGAGGCGGGACAGAGGGGCCACAATTGCAAACGACGGGACTTGGCAAAAAAGAAGAAGAAGATCCGGCGGCGAGTCACCGTGTTGCCGATGCGTCTCTCGATGTAGGCCATGAACTGCGAGCTGAGGCTGGCCCGTTCTCCGGCTCCTCGCTCTCCTCCTGCCGCCGCGCTCCCGCCCTCCTCCGCTTCCCCCTCCTCGCCGTCGATGAAGTCCATCTGCTCCAGCTCGTCTGCGCACAGCGTCAAGCGGGTGACTTTGCCGCGCGCCGCCCTCCTCCATTCGGGATCAGACTCGCGGAGCGGTGCGCTCACGTGTCCCGTTGGCCAGCAGGGGGGAGCGCGCCACCCCTCGCTTCGGCTCCTTGTGGACGTCCAGCAGGCGAGCGGGAACTTCGGACAGCTCCTTGTTTTACGCACACACACACACACACACACACACACACACACACACGTATAAGGAGGTCATCAATCTATCACACCTGATGGTAACATCCTAAAAAAAACAACCTTATGATCTCTTTATGATGATGTCATCAATCTTAACATTTCTCAAATTAGGATCCATAGTCACAGGGTAGGGAAAAATAAGAACAATAAACCAATTCAAGCAGCTCATTTTCTTCAATTTCTTGTCGATTTAAATGCCTGCTGACACAAAGTGCGTAACAGACGGGCTGGAGGAGCGACTTTTCCAACTTGCGACTAAATCGAGGTCCCTTTTCGACAAACGTGTCGCGTTGAGCCGGAATCGTACCAAGCAAGGGCCGCTCATACTTGTGCAGACATGGAGAATGGAGGTGACGCCGTGTGTGTGTTTCGAACCTCATTTGCGGACCATCTTTTGTCTCCGCTGTCCACGCTGTTGAAGCCCGAATCCAACGCTCCGTAGGGCCGCCCGGGGTACAGCTCGTCCACGCTAACGCGCGCACACACAGACACACAGCAGCAACGCATCTTATTTGTAAGGCTGGCAGCGATGTCCCATGTGAAGGACTGAGAACGCGGTCGTGTGTGCGTGCGCGCCCGCAGGGGCACGTGCACCCGTGGGCGGGTTCAGACCAGGATCCGAAGTTCAACGTTCGTCTGTCGTAGTCCGGGAGGTCGAGGGTCGTCTTGCTGGCCTCCATGTTGAGGAACTTGAAGATGTGAACTTTGCCCTTGATGCAAATCTACACAACACAAGACGACGGACAACCGATGACGATCGTCACGGTGATGGCAGCGACATTTCGAACCCGAGCGCGGAAGAGTGGGAAGCCGCATCGGTTTTTCCAAATAACCTAATGGCAAACGATGCGCGCTCGTCCGTGGCCGTCTTCTTTCAACCGCCTGATGAAACAATCGACGCGCATGCTTCCCCAAGCATCGAAATCCATCCATACGTACGCACGCTTCTTTTTGGGAGAGGAGGAGGAGGAGGAAAAGCTCCACTTTGCTCAGCTCGTCCTCCAACCGGCACGCAAGCAAATTCGTGTCATGCGAAAGTATTCTGACGCGCGACGACGAATGGCACACGAATCGTCCCATTCAAATTGCCCGACTTATTCTCTGGCGCGACGCGACAGCTTCAAGATAAAAGCGCCGCACAAGGAAGAAGCAGGCTCGTGTTGGCCTCCGAGCATCAAAACCGCTGCGACGGTGGGCTCCCAATTGTCGTATCGTTTGCCATTTTGCCGCCCGCAACGGAGCGTCGGAAGCCGCGGTCTTTGCAAGCCGCGGTCTTTGCAAGCTACCTGCGCGGGCGGCGTGTGGAGCGGGTTGTTGTCCAGCACCATGGTGTGCAGCTGCGACAAGCGCGTGTAGCACAGCGGGATGGACGTCACCTTGTTACACGAGAAGTCCAGACGAACCAGCGGCAGCTCGGCCAGCTCTGAAAAAAAAAAAAAACACACATTGATGCCAATTGATTGCGATGCTTTTTCCTTGGCCATGTTGCATAAGCCCTCTGGTGGTACCCCCACCCCCCCCCCACACACAAAAAAATAAAACGCAAAGGGAAAAAATCCGCTAAAGGCATTTTCTTGACAATCGGGTTGGTGAGCCTTATTTTGAAGGTTTCCGGACCCCGTCGGCTGTTCCCTGACACGTCAGAAGGACGCAGCGAGGAAGAGACATGAAAAGCACAAGTCATCTGTTGTACTGCGTACCTGGAGGAAGGGCCACCAGGTGGTTCCTCCTGATGTTCAGGTCTCTCAGCGCCTCCAGCCGGCCAACCTGAGACGGCAGCGTCCTGATCTCGTTACAGCTGACATCCTGCGGGGAGGCGGCAGGGCTCAAGGGGTCGGCCTCACTCGCTCGCTCGCGGGCGCACGTCTCCGGCTACCCACCAGCTCCGTCAGATGCCTCAGCTGGCCCACTTCCTGAGGCAGCGCCACCAGCTTGTTGTTGCACGCGATCAGAACCTTCAGCGGGAGACTGCACAGCACCACCGGCAGCGCCGACAGCTGGTTGCGACTGGCGCGGGCGCAGAGCGGCAGTGAGTGACAGACGGCGGGGGGGGGGGGGGGGGGCGTTCCCTCGCACCTTAGCGTGCGCCTGAGCATTCGCGCACAAACTCCCAGAGCATTTCACGGTGAGCGACATCCGCGTATGACGCGGCCAGAAGCAATTTCGTGCGTTCCATTCACCCGCCGCGCATCTTTTTGGAAATGTGGGAGCAAACCGGAGTACCCGGAGAAAACCCACGCAGACGCGTGGAGAACATGCTAACGGCACACAGGGAGGCCGGAGCCGGAATCCAACCCCGCAGAAACGGGTGTGGAAAGGTCACGTGTGTGCGCGCAGTAGCGTCACCGCGCGTCTGCTGAGAGGGTCGGACGAGTGCGAAAATTGCTCACGGGCGCAGCTTGGAGGGAACGTTGGCGAGCGTGTGCGTGCGTGCGTGCGTGCGTGCTACCTGAGGTTCAGGTAGGTGAGGGCCTGCAGGTTGATCATGTGATCGGGCAGAGATCTCAAACAATTCTGGTAGACGTTCAAACTCTCCAGAGACACCAGCAGGCACACCTCCGGCGGAAGATCCGACAGGCGGTTCCGAGACAAGTCTGCACGAGAAATGCGCGCGCACGCACACACACACACACACAAGCGCTATTAGGCGTACAGCGCAAGCACCAGCACATGACTGACGCCGTCTTCTTGACATGACGCCACACTTGTAAGCGGGCATTCTGAATCTTTCCTTCTGGCTTGATGAAATGAGTTCATAACATTGAGTTTGGCTAATAGCAGGGGTGTCCAACGTACGGCCCGCCGGCGGGCCCAGAACACGATCGCAACACGTGACCTGCAATTTGGTGAGGAGGGTAACTGTTGTTGCTCATTGCGTCCGCTGGGGGGGTTGGGGGGGCGCTGCCGAGCATGTCAACGACATTGGGCAAAGCGTCTGCCTCTCTAGCTTTGAACATGCCCTTGTCAAGGCAACGTGGGAACAGGAAAAGCGACATGACAAGTAAGCACGTTCGCCGACTGCTAATTCAGCCTGGAGGAGGTGCTGCAGCCTGCACTGGATCCCAAAAAAATCATCAAAGACGTCCTCGTAACCTTCAATGGCGAAAAACGGACACAGAGCAGGTGCTCTGCAAACTAGACAGGGGGGAGGGGGAAAAACTGTAAATAAAAAGTCGCGGCACTGCGTCACAAAGTTGTTCATTGCCCGCCGGGAGTCCTCATCCCGGCGAATGACAACATTTTGGCTGCACGGCAGTCAATAAACGTGCGCTTGCCTGCCACCGAGGTTTGTTGCCATCTCGCTTCGCTTTGTGTCATTCATCGTATCCGATTGGCTTCCAAGAAAAGGGCCGGGCTCGAAAACCCGCTGCCCGGTAGGCGGGTTATTATTATTTCACAGTCACGCTGGTTGAACTTTGGGCTCCAAAGAGACTGAATTGATTTCAAGCCACCAAATCGTTTTGGGTGGGATGGTTCCAAATGAAGCAATGTTGTCATTGAATCGACTTGGCAGACAGCAGTCGGGATCCCAATTGAAGGGTCGCGAAAAGAAACCATCGCGCCCCTCACGCTGATGTCTACAATTTGCACGGCAGGGGGACAAAAAACTGCTTTTCTATGGCGCGACGGGTCACCTGAGGTGGTCACGTTTTCCAGACTGAGAGCGGCGTCCATTTAAGAGTCTTTGTAGATCTCAACACGTTGTTCTATGTTTTTGTTTTCTTTGATCTGTAAGTCGCATACTGTCCACATCGTTTTTGTTTTCAGATTGTTCCCAAGTATGAAACGAGACAAGAATTTAAAAACAAAAGTGAAAATGTCCCTTTAGACCGGGCCCATGTGGAACATTTGGAATAGTTGTTATTAGTCGTTAATTTGAGCTCACATTTGGGCTGAATGCGGCCCCGGAACTCAAAGGAGTTGGATTTGACACCGCCGCTTCAACGCACTTGAAGCATTAGCGGGATGCTAACGCGCTAGCATCACCAAAGTTGGCAAAGTGTTCTTCCCTAAAGTGCTCCCTCAAGTGTCCCCAAGGTGACAAAAGCTCGCGTTGTCGCTTCAACGCAACCGAGACGACAGCGAGCCGACGTGAGCGGAAAGTCCGACTTGTGACCGCGATGCTTGGAAGCAACATGTTGTTGTCACTCGGAAGCGACAACTTTAGACTTGGACAACAGCTACAAAGTGTCTCGAAAGCGTCACCAAAGTGCCCCGGGAACAGTCGGACGACTGCTACGGCTCGGGGGGCGGGGGCGGAGGGGTCCCTTGGAGAGCCACCCCTGCGGAGACTCACCGGCCCGGGTGGTGTCGGTCAGGTCGTGGTTGGCGGCGCCGCGGGGGAACTCCTTGAGCTTCCTGCCGCTGAGGTTCAGGCAGCCGGTGGCCGAGGCTTCGTCCAGAGCCCGCTCCAGAGAACGGTTCCACGGCACCGGGCCCGCTACCGACACCAAGCCGTTGTTACAGGCCACGAGGACGCTCCCCGCGCCGGCACCGGTACCGCCGCCGCCGCCGCCGCCTCCAACCGCAAAGCCGAATCCGGTGTTGTCCGCCGCAGAGCCCAACAACACCGAGGCCGCCATTACACTCCGGTCGGTTGCTAAGCTCGCGGAGCTAATGCTAATGCTAATGCTACCACTCCCAGCCCAAACTTTGGACAAGTGCGTGTGCGTGCGCATGCGCATGCGCACAACGCCGGCCAACCTTGCCGCAAAAACTCCTGTCCTCGAGAGCCCCTCTATCTGGCCCGTTTTCGAGGTCTCCTTCCTTCCCAACAGACTTGATTCAAAGGATCAGAATCGTTATCGCATTGCCGCAAAGGTTGCTGATCATTTGACTCAAGCCTGTTGGAGGAGGGAACCATGTAACGTGGGCAGGATAGGGTTTCACTATTGTCACGTTTGTTCCCATCAAGGAAGAGCGCAAAAGCAACACGCTCATAAAGCAGTCCAACATTTGCGTAAAGTTCATCCGAAAGTCGACTTCCACAACGCCGGAAAAGACGCCGTGGAGTTTCTGGAACTTTGAAAGACTTCCAACTCCCACAATTCTACGCGGGCTCGTCTCGTCACTTTGACCCTTGACGCATGCGCGCGCGGCGGTCGGCTGCGTCGGTGTGTGTGTGAGACCATCATGGCGGCGGCGTATGTGGAGATCCTGAGGAGCGAGTTTCCTGACATCGACTCGGAGTTGTTCGACTACATCACAGGTGAGAGGCCGAACCGCCAGTCGCCGCGAGCCCCCGGGTCGGCGGGCTTTTCATTCGGGGAAATCCGTCGCCGCGACTCCTCCGGTTCCAGAGGAGCGGTGGCGGAAGCAGCCGGCTAGGCGGAGGCAGCTATGCGGCTACCCGGCGTGGCTCACCGGGATGCCCGAGTTTGGTGCTCGCTCTTCGGTCCCGCCCGACCGCGTTTGCCACGGAACCAAAATGCATCAAGCGCGATGCTAAACGTGCCTGCCAAGGACAAAGCGATTTTTTCCTTCTGTTACGGCGTTTAGAGTTCCATTTAGAAAAGGCGAGTGAGGAGCAACTGTGACACGTTTTCCAGAAAGGGCATTTGATTTACATGACACCGGCATTAGCAAACAATTCTCTTCAAGAGGAACCCAGCGTGGTGTCATTTTGATGTGTTGCGAGAAATGAACACCGCTTCAAAAGGCACCGATCTCTGGCCCTCTGGTGAAACTCAACAATCAAATCAAGGATTTCTTTCCAGTCGGGTTCCACCTCAAAGCCATTTCATAGTCCGTTCATCTGTGGACCCGCACAAACTGACCCGTGACACAGTCGAGGCTTCCTGTCCCTTTTGTGTGTCCCTCAGGCGTGCTGGACGGCTGCGGGGCCGACTTCGAGGATGGCGAGGAGGTGTTTGAGGCGGTGGGCGGCGTCCTGCAGGAGGTGTCGGCCGACACCAAAAACGAGGACGACGTCCGAGGCATCTGCTTGAGGATGTTCAACACGCTGCGGCTGTGAGCGCGCGTCCGCTTCCGGGGCGTCATCGCCTACCACCTTGTCCTCTTACACCTCCGCCTGCCTCGATGTGTGTGTGTGTGTGTGTGTGTGTGTTCAGGAGCGGGTGTCCCGCCTCGCAGCGTCAAATGTTGCTGGACGCGCCGGTGCAACTTTCCCAGATGTCGCCGGACACCAGTGAGCAACCGCCGGTGTGGGCGTGCGCGCCTCTGTGCTTCTTAGCGTGGCTCACCTGTTTTGTTTTGTTTTTTTTTGCCCCCCTGCTGCTGCTACGCAAAGCCTTGGCCAACGACGACGTTCAGGGCATCTGGATGATGAAGCGTCCTCAGAACATGGTACGGTCGTCAAGAGTAGACTCGAACTCCCAATTTCTTGTCATTCGGTCAAAGCTGAGCCTACCCGTCGCCGTGATGTCATTTCCAGTCGGCAACAAGTGGCAAAATGGCCGCCCCCTGAGATGCGGCAAAATGGCGGCATTTTGCCGCTTCATTCATTCAAACGTAATCTGAATCAGAAAATCTGATATTTGTCACATCAAAAACCCAACAAAAAATCACAAGAAGTCGGGTGTTTCGACAGGTTCTGTTCATAATTCTTCATTTGAGCCGTTTTGAAATTGCCCAAGCACTTAAGCGGCGCACGTCTTGTGGCAAAGCAACTCCCATCTGGGTGCCGAAACGGCGCCGACGGGGAACATGAACGACGTTGTCCCGTGTGTCCGTCAGATGGTGGACACCAAGAAGCTGGAGAAGGCCGAGGCCAAGCTGAAAGCCAAACACGAGCGACGCAACGAGAAGGACTCGAACAAGGCGCCCGGTCCGCTGTGGGTCTTTGTCTCACCCGCTCCGCTTTGCCATCTGCCCTGGCGCTGGCCCGTCTCATTTTACTCTCTTGTCTGCGCGGCCTCAGTGTCCTGGAGGAAGCCTCGGCCAGTCAGGCCAGCAGTAAAAAAGAAGGACGAGCCGACCAGGCGGGAAAGAACCGCACCTACGACATTCGAATTGAGAACTTTGACGTGTCCTTTGGAGAGAGGTGAGCGGTTGTGGACTTGGCGGATGTTTTCGTGGGCGGTGCCCTCGACGCATGCCACGGTTCCTCCGTCTGCTCGCGCCTCTAAGCGGGTTCTTCCCGGAGTTTCAGAAAGCCCGAATTTGACCCAAAGTCAAAGATTGACGGGATGCCGAGATCTCGAGCCGGAGTCCGGTTGAAGCGCCGCGTGTGGACTAACGCTTGTCGGGTGCGTTTGTTCCTCAGGTGTCTTCTTCAGGGCGCCGAACTGGCGCTGGCGGCGGGGCGGCGCTACGGCCTGGTGGGCCGCAACGGCTTGGGAAAGACCACGCTGCTGAAGATGTTGGCGGGCCGCAGCCTGCGCGTCCCCCCTCACATCTCCATCCTCCACGTGGAGCAGGAAGTGGCGGGCGACCACACCACCGCGCTGCAGAGCGTCCTGGAGAGCGACGCGCTCAGGGAGGGCCTGCTTCGAGAAGAAGCGCGCCTCAACGCCCGCTTGGCCAACGGAACGTGAGTGCATGCGGGCGACGTCGCCAATTCCGATACTCGGCGCCGTTCCGAGCGGCCGGTGACATCTTGGCAAATGCCCGCGCGTTTGCTTTCAGGGCCGAGGGGATGGAGAGCGTCCGTCTGTCTGAAATTTACTGCAAGCTGGAGGAGATCGAGGCCGACAAAGCCCCCGCCCGGTGTGTATGTGTGTGTGTGTGCGCCAGTGAGGCGTTCCGGTCGGACTCTTGATGAGCTGTCAGTTTTTGATTGACGTCGTCTGTCATCTGATCAGGGCCTCCATCATCTTGGCCGGTCTTGGGTTTTCTCCCAAAATGCAGCAGCAGCCCACCAAGTGAGTTTGGACACGCACGCACGCACGCACGCACACGCACGTATGCTTTAAATATATCACGTCTATATATATATATGTGTGTGTGTGTGTGTGTGTGTGTGTGTGTGTGCGCACGCAGAGAATTTTCAGGAGGCTGGAGGATGCGTTTGGCATTAGCAAGAGCTCTCTTTGCGCGGTGAGTCCCTTCCAAGTTTTCTCACAGCTGAAAACGGCTCGTGTCACACTTGACCGTCACATCTTCAATTGTGTGTGTGTGTGTGTGTGTGTGTGTGTGTGTGTGTGTGTGTGTGTGTGTGTTTGTGTTTGTGTGTGTGTGTGCGCGCCATCAGGCCTGACCTGCTGCTACTGGATGGTGAGTCCCTCAGTTGTGCTCTCAGTGATAGCTGTGCTAATGGTATGAAACGGTAGGAGCGCGGCGGCGCCCCCTTGAGGTGTCACTCTCACGAAAAATCTTGTTTTTCTGCAAAGTTGTTCACTTTTTTTGGGTTGCTTTTTTTTTTTTCAAGCGACACCGCATCTCAAGTTACATTGCGTACGATGATTGAAAGCGGCGACTTCTCCAGTGCAGAAAAAGTGGCAAATCTCAAATGTTGAGGCCAAGTGAACATGCAAGAAGCCAAAGAATAGAATGGCGCTCCAAGCGCTGTCGCTCCTTGCGTGGACAAGCGTGCGCAGTGTTGCAGACGCACTGCGTGTCGGTTCCAAACTTTGGCTGTAGCTTGTCGCGCAAAGCAAAAGTGGACTGAGCGGCGGCGGCCCGGAACCGGGAAAGAACCCATCGAGGTTCGGCGGCGCTTGCTCTACCGCAGCTAAAAGTGTGCGCCCCTTGCGTGTTTCCAGAGCCGACCAACATGTTGGACGTGAGCGCCATCCTGTGGCTGGAGAACTACCTGCAGGTCTTTGCCGCCGTCTCTGTAAGCCATGGCGAGCGTTCGCTTGGCCCCCCCCCGTGTAAACGCCACCTGCCGCCTCCCCCCCCCCCCCCCACAGACGTGGCAGTCCACCATCCTGGTGGTGTCCCACGACCGCAACTTCCTGAACGCGGTGGTGACCGACATCGTACACCTGCACTCGCGCAGGCTGGACAGTTACCGTGGCGACTACGAGAACTTTGTCAAGACCAAAGACGATCGACTCAAGAACCAACAGCGAGAGTACGAGGCGCAGCTGCAGTACAGGCAACATATCCAGGTAACGCGCGCGGCGCCATTTTTTTTTTCCGGCTTATTTCGACATCCTCCAGGACGCGGGTGTCAAACCCGAGGCCCGGGGGGGCCGGATCCGGGCTGCCGCCTCATGTGAGGTGGCCCGCGAGAACAAATGATGTGTGTCAACTTCCGTGATCCTTGCTCAAATCACTTTGTTGCCCCGTAAACATCCCAAAAAAGAGTGGACTGATTTCAAAAGGACTAATCCATCAATTGCTCGCGTACGAGTCGGAATACAACGAGGCGATGAAGCATTGATTCGGTTTCAGTGTTGTGACGTGACTCCAAAGCAGGGTTCCCACGGGTCCTTAAAATTCATAAAAATACATCAATGATGTTCGTAATTGTCAGGGAAAGCTTCTAAAATCAATACAAATCCTTAAATAGTTGAAAATAAATCGTAGTTTTATGTTTTCCAAATGAAATGTTTTCTTACTGTACTTTTTGAAACTGAATTCAAGTATTTTATAAGTATTACATTTGACATCCAGTATGTCAAATCAAGGGTTATCTGATTGGCCCTAAAAATAAAGATGCGCCCTTCCTTTGGCAGCAACGGTTTGAACACCAGCTCAGTGAGATGCTGCTTTCTGTTCAGCCCACATATTGCTGAGCGGGCATTAAATCCACCGTAAATCCCCGGCTAAATGGAGAAAAGGTCCTTAAAAATGGCCAAATTGGCCCTCAAAAGTCCTTAAAAGGTCAATCAATAAGAAGCAAGTGGAAGAGTGGGAACCCTGCAAAGTGGCCCGCAGCCAAAACCGAGTTTTCTTTTCTTCTTCCTGCAGGTGTTTATCGACCGGTTTCGCTACAACGCCAACCGAGCGGCTCAAGTGCAGAGCAAACTCAAAGTGCTGGAACGATTGTAAGTCGTCGTCGTCACGCTCGCGCGTTTCTCTTGGGACCGTGAGCTTTTTTTTTTTTTTTTTGCCGAGGGCGCGTTGTGACGCCGACGTTTGCTCACAGGCCCGAACTGAAGCCCATGGAAAAAGAAATCGAAGTGACGTTAAGGTACGAGCAAAGCCGCGCTCAACGACGGGGTCGAAGAGGCGGGCTCCCGCTCTGACCTTTTTTTCTTTTCTTTTCTTGGCCCGTCAGGTTTCCGGACAATTTTGAGAAGTTGTCTCCTCCCATCCTGCAGTTAGACGAGGTGGAGTTCTACTACACGCCCGACCAGCGCCTCTTCTCCGGACTCAACCTGTCCGCCGACCTGGAGTCTCGCGTCTGCATCGTATGTCTTGGCCAGGCCTCGTGTGTGTGTGCCAGAGGGGGGGGGGGGGGGGTCTTGAATGTATCGTCAATGAGGCGTAGGCTTCAGGGACGTGTGTCTTTGCTGTGTTAGAGAGAGAGAGAGAGATAAAAGCAGGTCTTCAACGTGTCCCGATCTTACCGCAGACATGTTTTGAACCGCCTGATTGGTGTGTCGGAATCATTTCTTGGATTTGTCTTCCGCGTGTCGTCGGCCTGACAAGTGTCTTACACTCTTCTCAGGTGGGCCAAAACGGCGCCGGGAAGAGCACGGTCCTCAAGCTTCTGATGGGCGAGCTGACGCCCATCGGCGGAGTCCGCCAAGCTCACAGGTGAGACCGCCGACTGAACGGCGCCCCCGGGGTGGTCTCGCGTGTGCAGCGCGGCCGGCGTTTGACTCGCTCAAGTCGGCGAGTTGAAATCGCGTGACGAAAACATGGCGGCGCGGCACTGACGTTGCGCGCGCGTGTTGGCAGGAATCTGAAGATCGGCTACTTCAGTCAGCACCACGTGGACCAGCTGGACCTGAACGTTTGCTCCGTGGAGCTGCTCCTCAACAAGTTCCCCGGTAGGTCACGGCGGGCGTGTTTGACGCGGGGGGCGGCGCCGGCGCCATGTCAACCAAGGGCGCCTTTGTCGCTCGCGGCAGGTCGGACGGAGGAGGAGTACCGCCACCAGCTGGGGGGTTACGGTATCACGGGAGAGCTGGCCACCAGGCCCGTGGCCAGCCTGTCGGGGGGCCAGAAGAGTCGGGTGGCCTTCGCCCAGATGACCATGCCCTGGTACGTGCCCGGCCGAGCGTCCGTCCGTCCGTCCCCCCGTCGGCCCTCCGTCTGACGCGGCCGTCCGCCCTTTCAGCCCCAACTTCTACATCCTGGACGAGCCCACCAACCACCTGGACATGGAGACCATCGAGGCGCTCGCCAACGCGCTCAACAAGTTCAAAGTGAGTCCAACCGAAGAACCGCCGCCGTTTGGTGTGTTCAAAACGTGACTTTGGGGGTCGTGCGCGGCAGGGCGGCGTGATCCTGGTGTCGCACGACGAGCGTCTGATCCGCCTGGTGTGCAAAGAGCTGTGGGTGTGCGAGGGCGGCCAAGTGTGTCGCCTGGACGGCGGCTTCGACCAATACCGGGACGCCCTGCACGAGCAGTTCAAGAAGGAGGGCTACCTGTGAAGCAGCCGCGCCGCCGCTTCCCGCCAGAAAGGACCATGTGACTACCTGCTTTTCAGGTCACCTGCCCCAGAGGGGAAGCCCCCCCCCCCCCCTCCAGCCCCCATTGTTTTAGTGCACAGAGGCTCTATTTACTAAGAAAATAAAACCTCACACATCGTGAGCCACTTGACGTTTTTGCCAAATGCTGCGCCGCCGCTGCTGCAACGTAACCTCGCTAGCCCAACGTGGCAAATAATCCAGAAACGACACGCGTTGAAAGTCAAACGTCTCGGATGGTCTGGCCGAACCCTTGCGAGTCAGGAAGGGTTCCTTGTGATGGCGTCAGCGCGACTTGGAACCTTTGGTCAAAGGCAAGTGTGCCAATCGATGCATTTTGCGCTTTCAGTTTGACACTTCAGGCAGTGGCGACAGGCGCAGGAAAGGAATTGAACGGTTTGTAGTTGGAAAGCTTTGACAAAATCGAGTCATGTGTATGGAAATATGGAATTGGGGGGGGGTGGAGGCGTGACATTTGGGGAAAAGGAAAGCGTTTGGAATGATTGCAATCAGTCACGAGATGAGCAAATTTAGGGTAAAGATGGCAAGGTTGACTGTGGTTCAATTGGAATCTTACCCTCCGTTCTTAGTCAATTATTCCCGGAAACAGTTTTTACCAAGAGGACTACTTTGAGTCATGTGACTTTTGAATTTTTGCCTGTTTTAAAAAAAAAATTCATTTCACTTTGCAACTCAGAGCCTTGCGAGATGTTTTCGCAAGTGCTCCATGGCCTGCAGCGTCATCTGCGCACCCCATGGCCCACTACCCACATCCTGTTTTCTAGTCCGCTTTATGAAGAGTCTAGTTGCCTCAATTCAACCTTTGACCTTGACTATTGACGATCTAAACAGGCATTGGTGGCTATTCGCTATCTCGTGACTAATGAATTGTTGGCAATCATTTCCTGTCGCTTTTCCACTACCGAGGGATTTGGAATGGCCATTTTTGGAACCGTTAGTCTTTCGGAAGTCAGGCATGAGTGAAGCATTTGAATTCGTCTCTTGGGGCAAATTGTGCATTTCCACAGTCAATTTCGGGACACAACGTTTCATCTTTGTTTTATTCTGAGAAAAGGTTTCTGAAAAATCAGTGAAAAACATCAGTCCTCTTGAGCGGCATCAGTACTGGAAGCTTCTCTTGGTCTGGATGTCATCCAGAATCTGCTGCAGCTCCTCGTCTTCAAAGCGTCCCTCCAAACTAAAGTGGACACACGCAAACCCAACGGTCACGGCGCTCGTTCGTTGTACGAGCGCAACGATTTGAGCGGGAGGCCCGGGCGCACCTGGGGATCAGGGACTTGGCTTCCTCGGCCGCTTCGGGACACAAGTTGGCCAAACTGGCCAACTCGAACTTGTGGAGCTTTTTCTGAAGGAGAAGGCTGCCAGCCAGCCCAGAGCAAAACAAAACATCATTCACAACAAGTATTGGCGCAGCTTTGGCCAATAGGAGGGAATGCGTGGTGAGCAAGAGGTCGGCACCCCACCACGGTTGCAGTATAGTCCCGCTGCGTGGACCGACGCGTCAACTTACAGATTCGATACTTTTGAATGAGATTCACTACGAAATCAGTTGGAGAACAAAGATTCTCTCTGGAATACTTGGCACGGATGTATACAAGCCTCTTTGGCCACCGCTTTAACGTCGGTGGAGAAGACGCAGCAGAACGTCTTCCGACTTCACGGCAAAGCGAGCTTGAGGGAAACTAAACATGACCAGTTCGTTTCCCCGGCTTGCGTTGAAAAAAAAAAGGTCAGATTAAAAGGCTCGTTTTCCATTTTTCAATTTCTCAATGAGGTGCGGTAGCTGGCTCGTTCCCGTTCAATGGCGACGGCAACACTGCCTCCTAGCGGACGGAGAGGGAATGAAGGAAACGGCGTGCAATTGGTCTCAAAAAAAGGGCGCGTGCCCGCTGATCCACAAACGCACCTTCGATCATTCACACGCACAAATCGAATGTTTACAATGTTTGCGTCGTGAAGGAAGGCCGGGTCGGCATTTGATGCTGCACCTGCGCACGGCCGTGATGGTCTCTCGGTTCTTGAAGCGGCTGAAACGCACGGTGTAGTTGAGGGTCTTCATGAAGACCTCGGAGAGCTCCTGCTCGTCCTCGGCGCTCTCGTTCTGCTGCTTGCGGTGCTCCAGCAACATGCGCACCTCAGAGTTCAACAGCGTCTCGGAATTCTCGAACTCTGAAAGGGAGAGACCAGAGAGAGCCATCCAATCCTAAAATGCTTGCTGCGTTGTTTCCACAGCCAGCCCTAACCCTGCAGAAGACGACGTCAGCCATTTTAAAGTCCATTCGCATTTCAAGCGCGAAACTGGAAAAGGAATCGCCTCAATGGGTTCATCTTTGAACAGCAAAAGCCGAGTCACTTTGTTCTTCCGAGAAAGTCCCAAGAAAAGAAAACGACCAACAAAACAGAAAGAAATGAACGCACACACATGGAGATGAAGTCGAGTTTCCGAACCTTTGGGAAAGAGCAGTTGCGAGGCGTCTTCTTCCACATCGCCGACATGCGGGGCCGAGCCCGCGACCGCCATCCGACGAGGAGCGACGCCGGCCGGCCGGCGGGAGAGCGAGCCAACGACACCCAAAGCGGGTGAGCGAGCGCCCGAGAGAAGAAGACTGGCTGACAGAGTCGCCGCGAGAAGCCGAAAAGCCGCCCTTAAAATCCTCAACAACGTCTTCCGGTGCGTGGCGGTGAAGCTCGATTTCCGCCTGGTTCCAAATGCAGCGGCGCCCCCCGGCGGTCGGCGGCCACCTCGGCGACACTTGGGCGCCAGCCAAAGGATGGAGATGACAACAACCGCGTTGGACTAAACGTGAGCAAATTGTGAAATCTGTTTTTTCTTGGTGGTGAAATTTGGATTGATAAAACATTCACCAAGCCACGATTGGCGTTTCATAAAATGCACAAACATGACTATGATACGAGAAAAAAAAACAAGACATACGTCAAAGAAAGACGTACAGTAACAACATAATTACGTCACCGCAATGGGCGTGGTTACGCCAGGAGGTCCAGTACTGTACAGTACTGTATTTTATTGGGGAGGTGGTTCCTCCGCCGGCTCGTGACGTCACCCCCACTCAAACGCCCGCTCTTCATTTTTCACGCACGAGCCCGGCGCGCGCCCTTTTGTGTTTGTGTCCGTTCGTCAGCCATTCATTGGCGGCGGGCAGGTAGCCGACATGGGCAACTGTCTGACGGTCGGCCCCAACGAAGCCTTGGTGGTTTCTGGTAGGAAATTGTTTTTTAGTCATCCATTTATTTCACTTTCTTTTTTTCGAATCTGAGCTGAGGCAGGCGAACGAGTCGTTAGCTAAATGCTAGACCCGGGACAAGCTTAGCGGTCGCTGGTGAAAACAAGCCGCAGGACGTCACGTGATTTGTGTTTTGGTTTGCAAGTCGACGGTGTCCAATCAAAGCGGCGCATTTTGCAAAGGCTGCTTTTTATTTTGGAAATGACAACGATCAACGTTTTTTGTAACCGGACCCGTAACTGACTCGCAATCCATTGATGTTCAAGAATGTACTGTTTTGCAACATGGCGATGGAAATTGAAGAAACCAAAATGTCAGCGATTGGTGGGGGAAATAGTTGACAGTTTTTTTTTTTCGTGACCAGAGGCGATTTCGCACAAAATCAAGCGCCCTGACGCTTAGCACACCCACATTTATTCCCCACCCAATCCATGATGAGATTTTGTCACTGGGCGCCGCGTTCTACTCAGGCTGAAGCGTCCGGTCCGAGCAGACTCTGCATTTTGACCGACGGCCATTTGGGGGCAACTCTTGCCAGTGGCAGCGATTGGAAGGACCCGACTGGTGTTTGGGTGCGATTTTGTCTGGTTGCGATCGGGGAGTCGATCGAGACCGCGGAAGGAACGGCGTTTGGCAGTCGTCGCTCCAGCATGTTGTGCTGCGCTTTCTTTCCCTCAGGTGGCTGCTGCGCAGCGGATTCCAAGAGCTACGTGGTGGGCGGCTGGTCCTGGGCTTGGTGGCTCCTCTCCAACACGCAAAGGTGAAGCCGCCTTTCCGCCCGGACGGCCACCCGCGGCCTTTTCCTTCTTTGCTGGCGTTAAAGACGCGAATGCATGGACTCAAACCAAATCGAGTCGTGCCATTGGCAAACGAAGCCCCGTTGATGCGCGGCGCGTGACATCAGCTCGGGGTGGGGGGGGGGGGGAGAGCCGCCGTCTCGGAGAGTTTGACAGAGAGCGCACCGATTGTCATCGCGTGATCCGAGATGCGGTCTTGGCCGCCATTGTCGTCTCACGCTTGCGTGTGCAGACTCACCTTGGAGATAATGACGCTGCAGCCGCGCTGCGAGGACGTGGAGACGGCGGAGGGCGTGGCCATCACCGTCACGGGCGTGGCTCAGGTAAGGAGAAACGCTTCCGCTCGTTGGGATTGATGAATACGCTTGGAACGTGATCGAGGCGGGAACTCCAATGGAGGCCCGGTGGGCAAGGAGAAGACTTTTCGCGGCAAAGGAAAATAAACGTCCACCAGCGTGTGCTGTGCGTCCCACGCAGGTGAAGGTGATGACGGAGCGGGACCTCCTGGCCCTGGCGTGCGAGCAGTTCCTGGGCAAGTCGGTCACGGAGATCAAAGCGGTGGTCCTGCAGACCCTGGAGGGACACCTGCGCTCCATCTTGGGTGCGCGTGGCCAAAAGCACCTCTCGACTTTGGCATCCAACTCGGAGGCGGCGGCGAATGTGACGCGTCTGCCGTGTCTGCGCGCAGGAACGCTGACGGTGGAGCAGATCTACCAAGATCGGGACCGCTTTGCCCAACTGGTCCGGGAGGTGGCGTCCCCCGACGTGGGTCGCATGGGCATCGAGATCCTCAGCTTCACCATCAAGGTGGGACGCGGCTCGCCGGCGCCGGCGCCCCGGCGCTCACCTTTGCTGGCGTCTCGCAGGACGTCGACGACAAGCTGGACTACCTCAGCTCGCTGGGCAAGACCCAGACGGCCGCCGTCCGCCGGGACGCCGACATCGGGGTGGCGGAAGCCGAGCGGGACGCCGGGATTCGGGTAAGCGGCCGGCGGACGCGGCCAGCCTTTCCGTTGGCCTCGGAGGCGGGGCCGTCGTCGCCCGGCGAGTGACGCGTGCGGTCCCTCAGGAAGCCGAATGCAAGAAGGAGATGTTGGACGTCAAGTTCCAGGCCGACACCAAGATGGCCGACTCCAAGCGGGAACTGGAGCTGCAGAAAGCCGCCTTCAACCAGGAAGTCAACGCCAAGGTGGGCGCAAAATACTTGATGATTGGGGGGGGGCAACTTCCTGTTGGCAAAAGTATCAGCCGGCAGCGGCGAATGCGTGCGTTCCTCGCCCGGCGTGAGCGACGATCGGCTTTTCTGTCGGGTGTTGTCAGAAAGCCGAGGCCCAGCTGGCGTACGAGCTGCAGGCGGCCAAGGAGCAGCAGAAGATCCGCCTGGAGGAGCTGGAGATCGAGGTGGTGCAGCGGCGCAAGCAGATCGCCGTCGAGGAACGGGAGGTCCGGCGCACCGACAAGGAGCTGGTCGCCAACGTCAAGCGGCCCGCCGAGGCCGAAGCCTTCAAGATGCTGCAACTTGCCCAAGGACACAAGTGAGAAGCGCTCGCGGGGGATTGGGCTTGACAAACCCCAACATCCCTTGTGTTTGGCATGATGCCGTCCGTCCCTCTCCTTTGGGCGACTCGTGTCGCGTTGCCGAATCGGGGCGATCCGGGAGTCGACAATGATGTCACTGCCTCGGCGATGACTCGCCCCTTTCAACGTTTTGTCGTCGGTTATCAGGAAGAAGCGCGTGCTCATGGCGCAGGCCGAGGCGGAGAAGATCCGAATGATCGGCGAGGCGCAGGCCGCGCGCATCGAGGCGGTGGGCAAGGCCGAGGCCGAGAAGATGAGGCTCAAGGCCGAGGCCTACCGGCGCTACGGCGACGCTGCCAAGACCGCCCTGGTCCTGCAGGCTCTGCCCGAGGTAACGGCCGCCGCAATCGGGTCGGCTCGAGTCCGACTGTCTCGTCAAATGTGCCGTACGTGTCGGGAAGTGATGTCGCTCGTTGGTGCAGATCGCCGCCAAAGTGGCGGCGCCGTTGGCCAAGACCGACCGGATCATCATCCTGGGTGAAGGCGGCGGCGGCGGCGGCGGCAGGTCAACCGACTCCTGGCGGAACTCCCCGCTTCGGTGAACGCACTGGCGGGAGTCGACTTCACCAAGGTACGAGCCGACCGTGAGCTCCGACGACCCCGCGCGCATTCGCAAATCCGGGCCCATCCATGGGGATTTCAAGAGCCCGAAGCCAATTCCAATACAGTCAAACCTCGGTTTTCGAACGTCTCGGTTCTCGTACAATTCGGTTTTCCACCCAAAATTTCGAGTTTTTTATGCCTCGGATGATGAACAAATTTCGGTTCTCAAACTAACTGAGCGCACTTGAATGCGTCACTTGGAACGGATGACATTTTTTTACATTGATTCCAATGGGAAACATGGTTTTGGTTTTCAAACAGTCGAAACCGAGGTTTGACTGTATTTGCCACAGAGAAAAAAAAGAATTGGACTTGCAAAGCATATCATGGCTCGACTCATTTGGTCTTGGTCCCCGGACGCATCCTCCCAACGTACAGGCAGAATATCGCATCTTGTCCCTCCAATTTGAGGACTCCCCTGCACTCTCTCGCTCTCTCACCGCATTCCAAATGTTACCCGGCAAAATAATATCCATGTTTCTTAAGTGCCCCTGTGATCTGAGTGTGGGTCCCCCCCCGTAACAAACGGAATGCAGTGCTCCCTCACTGATGGCGGTCAATGGGGGCCGAGACCCTGCCGCGCTAAGTGAAAAACGGCAAAGTAGGCTGTTGAAGTGTTGTGCAGGGGCTCGCGTCGACGCCGCTGTCTGTTGCTCGCAGATTCCGCTGCTGCAGAAGATGGCCAAGACCAGCGGCTGAAGGACGGCGCTGGAGCTGCAGCGGTGACCAGAAAACGCATTTGGCGCCTTCGCCGACCTTGGAGCGCCTCTCGCGGTCTGCCGCTGCCATGGCGCATTTGGACAGGCATTTCCGCAAATCTCGACAAGCCGGAGTGACTCATCTCGCGATAGCGACTCAAGCGGTCGGTGACTGTTTTTCTTCAGAGGGCGCAACTCCCAATCCGGATCCCATTGCCATTGATTGGCCTCGTCGGGATTGCACACGGACGTCTGTCTGCATGTCTCTGGCACATTCGATATGCCAACACAGTTTTGGGGGAAGGCCTTTTTTCGTCTGATTTTACTGTGCTGCGTTGTTTTTGTTTTTTGTTGACACGTGACTGTTCAGATTCCACTCGATGTGGTCAAATGACACTTTAGGTGAACTCATTTTGGCAATGACTTGTCATCCTCATCGTGGGGAACTGAGAAGGAACGAAAGGTCAGATGTTCGTCCAAGAAACGTTGACAGCCGCTCCGAAAATTTCGCTGAGGACAACCCACTCCAAATAGTGGACACAGCTCTCATTGGGATGCATGACACAACTTTGATGTGACATTGTTCAGCTTCTTTGGGTCCAGTTGGCGTAGGGCTGACCTTCTACATGTCCGTATTGGTAGCCCATACTTGGGAGTTGACAAAAAGTTAATTCGTCGAGATCGATTGAGAATTGAGCACGACGTACAATAATCTCAATGTCATCTTTATTGCTATCATGATTATTCTTGAATTAAAATGTCCACATTGATTTGGGTGGGAATGTCGCCCTCGCCAACAGCCGCCGCGCAGGCGGGTCCGTTTGCCGGCTTTTTTCCAGCATGCAGACGTACGGAGTCATCGCTTCCCGTTCGTATCAACGATGAAATAATTGCTCGCTACCATTCAAATGTCGCTGGTGGTCATCATGTTGTTGGGCTAGATTCATGTCGTCATGTAACCTTTTTTTGGTGGCGACGCCGATTATTGCGCAGGCGTTCTCCACGGGCGGCTGGCTGACCGTTGGCGGAGTGGCGAGGAGGCCCCTCTTGCGCACGCGCAGTGTGCGCCGAGCCCCACAGCAAGTGAGCGACGCGGCTAGCAAGCTAGCGGGCTGCCAAGCGGACACTTTGTCGCCGAACGGGGCTCACGTCGAGAATGTTGTCGGCCTCGTCGTAACTCCTCAAGACGAGCGCGACACGTCGCTCGAAGTGTAAGTCCTCGACTCGCCGGAAGCCGCTTGGCACTGTCGCTAGTTAGTGGCTAGCACGACCCTACCTGTCGGCTAGTACAAAGAACGAAGGGAAGGATGTGCTCGGAAACCGAATCCGAGCGCGCACTGCGTCACTCCGACCGTTCGGAAGCTAGCGTTCAAATGCGTCTTCCGTGCCCCAGTCAAAGTGCCGGAGCGCCGTTTTGGCGTCCCGACTGGGGACACGGAGCCGCAGCCCAGCGCGTCCGGCTGCCTGGGCTAGTTCGAGCTCGGAAATGAAAGCGCACGACACTCGGCCTCCCGATTGGTGTTGCGAACGCACCCAACGTTTACGTAACTGCCGACATTTGTGTTAGCTTGCAGCTACATGCTACATACTGCGTCATCATCTTCGTGACGTTGATGCCCACGTGTCCCTCGCCGGCGGCGGACCGCCTCCGTTGTTTTCTGATTTGTATTTATTTTTTGAAACAATCTTTAACAATTCAAATCACCGGACGGAAATCTGAAATACAAACAAAGTACATAACATGTCGCTAATTTAAATATTAGAAATGGCATCCAATTTTACAAAACACGCCAGGGGGTTAAGGTGGGAGGAAAAAAATCAAGAAAACAGTGGTGCCTTGCTATGTTGCGGTTCACCTCTTTGCATTTGGCCTGCATTATACCACTACGTTTGAAAGTCAAGTAAAGATGGTTTATTGGTCATTTTTATGATTTTGTCTGTCATTTTTTAAAAATCAATAATGCCCCACGGGGGGTGCCCATGTCCATACCCTGCGGCATTATGGGAAAGAAATGCTGTGTCTTTCGCATTTAGCCTGCGAGTACATTCAAGCGCATTGGCAAAGCAAAAATGTCGACCCCACACCCTTGCATACAGTCTGGCCGCAGTGTTGCTGACTGACGCACTTGTTGTTCGCTTGCAGACGAGGAGCCGCACAGCGCCCATCACCAAACGTGCTTCTCGTCCTCGGCGGTCTGCGTCTCAGTCGTCTCGCATCTGATGAACGCCCGACTGGGGAAATGTGAGCGTGCCGTCCGCCCGCAAGTTTCCTCCGGTCGAGCGGCCCCCGTATCACTTGGGCGCTCACTGGCAGCGGAGACCACCACATCCACGGGGCCACCATGAACCCGTACGCCGCCCCCAAGGAAGCGCCGTTTCACCCGCACGATTTGACTCTGCCCGCCTCCTCGCCCCAGACTCACGGGCCGCCGCCCCGAAGGCTCGCCCACGACCCGCTGCTGCAGCAGCATCGAGGGGCGGCGCCAGCACCGCGCGTCGCGTTCCCGCCCGTGCCGAAGCATCAGACGCCGCCCGCGCCTCGCGGCCTACTGGCCGCCGCCCCTCCGGACCTCTGCCACATGTCGGAAGCGGCCGTGCAAATGTGTGGCCGGGGCTTCGTCGGATCGCAGACCCTCTCCCAGACGCCGAGCGCCGCCCCCGGTGGGATCCGGCCGCCGCACTCCCAAACTCTGGGAGCCATGCCGGGCGGTCTCCATCCTCGACGCAATCTCCAGTCGCCGCACCCCCAGATGCCCGGCGCTCTTCATCCGCCGCAGCACCCCCAGACAACCGGCGCGGTAACCGGCGGCGGCGTCCAGACTCCGGGACTCCTGTCCAGCGGCCTCCAGCAGCAGGCCCCCGCCGGGGCTTACGGAGCCTGCAAGCTCCCGGACTCGGACGCGCCCCCCAACGTAACGGTGTCCACCTCCACCATCCCGCTGTCCATGGCCGCCAGCCTGCACCGCCGGGGGGGCGGCGACCTGAGCAGCATCGTGCACCAAATCAACCAATTGTGTCAGGCGCGCGCCGAGGCCGGCGCCACCTCGGTGTGCGAGGGCCAGATCGCCAACCCCAGCCCCATCAGTCGGAACCTGCTCATCAGCGCCAGTTCCAGGGTGTCGGCGCCGGGACCCCCCGACATACTCCCGGCTCCTCCTCCGGGCGCCGCCATCCGATCGCAGCCGGGCCTCTCGGTCGCCAACGCGGCGGCCGCTTTCCCGGCGGATGCCGCGCAGCTCCACCGGGAGTGCGTCTGGAGCCAACAGCGCCTTCCCCCCGAGGGGGGCCACCCCTGCAAGAATCTCCGCTTGGATCGCGCGGCGGAGAGCGCCTTCCCCGCCCGGGCCCTGGGCTACCTCTGCAAGCCGGCCCGGGCGGATCCGCCCGGATCGCCTTCCCCCGTAGGCCCCCCCGGGCCTCGTGCCGACAGTGACTACCTGAACCCGGCGTGGGGAGGGAGCCAGGTCCCGGCGGGCTTCCAGGCGGGCCGCGTCGTCGGAGCCAAGTACCGACCGGGCAAAGAAAGTCTTCCCGGACGCACCGAGATGGCGTCGGACTTGGACTTCTTCAGGGGGCGGGACGTGGTGGTGGCGGCCGGCTTCCCGGATCCCGACCTGGACTCCGCGGGCGGGTCGGCCGCGCGCCCGCCTCGGAACGCCGCTTGCGCTCTTAATCCCGCCTACCGATAGGTCTGGTGTGTGTGTCTACCGGATCCTTTTTGAATGTTTGACCGTTTTGGGAAAGGCGTTCACGTTTGGCGCGAGGACTCGGCAGCGCCAACGCGCCGCCGCCGACTGACCGGCATTGTCCCAAAGCCGCCATCGCGCCCCAAAGAGGAGAAATACTTGTTCCGGGACGTTCCCCAGCACGGGGAGGGCGGAGTCGCACACTGATGGGCCACGCGTGTTTGCCTGCTGATGTCATGTGGCTGCCCTGGCAAAATAAAGTCTGGTTTGTTGACGTGGCCGTTTCTGATGTTCGAGGTTAGCCCGGCAGGTCCCGAGAGAACCAAATCAGGTGAAATAACGGATCGGGGAGATGCCCGCCCGTTCGCAGTCCAAGCGTAAGCGAAGCGGCCCAACGGTGTGGCTCGGAGGCTCTTTGCGCTACCGGTTCGGCCCGCTCCCGTTGCGCAACAGCGGGTCAAAAGGACGAGAAACTACTTCTGCCACCGCACGTAAGGCAAGACGACTAGCTCGTTCGTGGAAGTGGCGTTTGCCAATTGCGCCGACTAGCTCGACGTCGCCGTCGGACGAATGCTTGGCCGGTGCAGCGAATTTGGGGCTTGGCTCAGAGTTTGCGCGAGCGGGCAAAGAGTTTGGCAGAGCCTGTTGACTTGTTGCTGTGGAAGGGACATTTTGAACATGTTGGGGCAGTTTTTCACTCTCTGCGAGCATCTTTGTAACCCTTGTACGAACCCTGACCCAAACCCCCAAATTGGCAACAGGATTTGGCTGAGCGCCATAGCTTACGCTTAAGTGGCAAAGTCATTTTTGTGGCGGGCCACATTGTCGTTACGGTTTCCCTTGGAGTGCCCGTTTTGGGAAAGCATGTCAATGTTTCATCACCTCCGCATCTTAGATACACGGACGCTGCACAACAAATTGACGGCGAGCTCGTTTTAAAGTCAGAAGTCAAGAATAAAGACCGTTATTGTGGATGACACGTGACAATTTGAAACGACGAGGGAAAGTTGTACGCGGGCGGCTCACCGGCCCGGCGAGGCTCCAGCGCCTTTTCAGCCCCCAACGGAGCAAGTTAAGCTGGCCGGCGCCAAACGAGCTGAGGACATCCAAAAGAGACTTCCGCTTTTTGTGTGGGGGGTTTTTAAAAATGTTTTTTTTATTCATTTGAAGTCGTCATGATCGGAGGCAGGCGTTTGCTGTGGGCCTTTCAGGGCGGGGGCCGGGCCACCTTGATGCAGACGTTGCATCGTCCCACGTTGGCGGCGTGCCGGCCGGCCTCGGCGTCGGGCGCCGTCAGCCAGAAGCTGTAGATGTTGGCAAAGTAGTGGCACGTTCCCCGCGGTCCTTGGCACTCCACGAAGGGCTGCGGCCGGAAGTCCCGCAGGCAACTGCCCGACGACGTCAGCGACTGACCGCCGCCCTCGTCGCCGGCGCCCGTGTGCTGGGGATCGGTCGGCAACAAAACGGCACAGCGCGTCAAACAACTCAAATGGCCGCTCCCGACCGCAACGTTTTCCAGGCGTCATTTGTTCTCTCGGGTGAATCGCGAGAAACACAATCACTTTTCATTCCAAGCTCTTCTTCTTCTGAAACTGGACCAGGTTAAAAATACAAAATGGACATTTTTTCCTTAGCGACTGAAAATATTTCCAATTTCTAAATCAGAAAACAATGTCCATTATTCTTTCCAAAAAGGTGTTTACGTTTTCTACCCCATTGATCCAAAAACGGGACCAAAATGCAGCCTTCTAAATTTTCCCGCGTTCACCTTTCTGGTCTGGTTCATAACATCGATCGGGAAATCGCCCCCAAAATGTTGATGACTGTTTTGCAAAATAAAAGCTGCCCGTCGCGACGGGGACTAAGTGGAGTCAGAATTGAACAGGCTCGCCGTCCAACGGAAGGGGGCGCTGTTGGACCACAGCAGCCGCAAACCTGTAGTGACGACCGAGCGCGCCAGCAGGGGGCTGCTCCCTGCTATCACGGCGCCCCACCGACGCCTTTGCCTGACAGTTAGCAGGACGTCTGTTTCTTTTCACCGGCGATGGACCATTCAAGGGGGTTGGAAAATCGCTCCAGGAAAAACCGCTTCACGCTCACGCGAGTGTCGCAAAGGTGCCGCTCGTCTCACAAGAGTTGTGCCCTTTTGTTCAAAGGTGCAACGTTCTGGCCGGAACAGCAGCCGCGTCAGCGGCCTATTCGCTTGTTCGCCGCCATCGCATGAAATCGGAGGGTCCAAAGTGCGGTCTCAATCGCGGCAGCATTTGATGCCGCCATAGGGCCGTTTGAAGGTGGCGCCGCGCGGGGTATGTCGTTGCTTTCCTACTGAATCGGCTTCCACTTTCGGGGGCTATTGGCACGATTGCACGGCGCCGGACTCGGAAGGGAAAAAGGGGCGCCACCCACCATGAGGAAGGAATAGCCGGTCCACAGGCTGGTCCAGTCGGGAGGGCACGGAGGGCGGCTGGACGACTGGCTGTGCAGGGCGGCGGGGGCGGAGGGCGCCTCGCAAACGGCGCAGCGGCTGATGTGCTCTTCGATGGCGGCTCCGGCCACGGGCAGGGCGGGCACGGCGGCCGTGGCCGACAGCCAGTAAGATTTGTCGTTGCGCCCGGCGTACGAGCACGTTCCCATGTTGCACGAGGTGAAGGGCATGGTGGAGAAGACGCGCATGCACGAGCCCGCCTGGCCTGAAACACAACAAGCGCGCTTACACAGCGACAAAACAAAGCGACAAAACAAAGCGCCACGTGGCGCTCCTTCCGGTGCGCTTCCACGCCACGCGCTCGGCCGCCACGCCATTGTCTTCTCTTAGCTGTTGGAATGCCAACCGGTGGGACGGACGTGGACGTCTCACATTGGGAGGCAGCCCGGCGGCCACGTGCCATCAATTTCATGGTGGATTGATTGGATTTTTTAATGTCTGCCCATGGGAGCAAAAGCCATCCAACCTCACACTTCTTGAGGCACTGACGGGCCGTCTCATAAGGACATCAGGAGACGGCGGATTTCGTCCCTGATGATTGCCACCGTTTTCACTTGCCGCTCGGGGCGTTTTCCCGCCTCCGCTTTGGTCACTTCAGCGAGTGAAGGGCGCTCGGTCGGATTCGGGTCGGGTGACGGACTTGGCCTAACGTATAACAAGTCCTCGGTGGCTTTGGCGATACGCTTCGGGCGAGTGAGCGTTCGCTCGCACTGTGAAGAGCCATAGCTCTTTTCAGGGCTTTGGATCCCTCCAAAAGGGGGGGAGGGGGTGGCAACAGTGGCGGGCTTGGCTCACCTTACTCGGATGGAAAGACCCTCAAAGTCTTCCCGAAAGCGCATCTGCTTGATTTCAGTCCAAATCCATTGTGGTGGTCTTTGGAGACGCAAAAGACAACAACTGTGCCCATGTTCTCAGATTCCCAAACCTGACAATGTATTTGGACGTCTATATATTTGCCCAGGGGCATCAAAGTTGTACGGAGCTGTACGGAGGCTCATTTCCATAAGCCCGTCTGTGGCCAATTTTGGTGAAGCAAAACAAAGTGGTTAGGGTGAACATTGGGCTGAGAGTGCCGCAATAAACAGCTGGAAGCAAGCACGTTTTTTTTTCTCCTCTTATCGTGAGAAGAGGTGCTCTGGAAAACTAAAACTAAGCGTTATTAGGCAAGTACCGAGGTCCTGAGTGTGCGCCTTCTCCTGGCCTTCCAGGTACAACAGACTGTATCCCACCCACAGAGTTTGCATCCCCTGCGGACACGATGGAAGCGCTCTGGACTGGCTGTGGAGGACCATTAGGAAGCCCGCGTTCAAGGGTCTGGATGGTCCAGGGGCTCCACGGTCTCCAGTCAAACCTGGATCACCTGAGCACAGGAAGTCAGATCAGTCACAAACATCTTTGTCGGAGAAAATCCTTTCGGCGCGACTGAACTAGAAAGTCGCAAACAAATTGCGGCTGCCGACTGATTCTCACACATCTGGCAAGAAACTGCGACCTCAGGTGTTCTTCTCGGCAAACAACATTTCGAGACGCCACATCTCTTATTTGGTTGTAATACAAACTCGAGGGCTTATAGTAGGGCCTAGTCTGAGTCTTGTGTGAACATGTAAACTTTCCATCTCACCTTTTGCTCCCATCTCACCGCTCTCCCCCTCTGGGCCTGGTCGACCTGGCTCCCCAACAGATCCCGGAGGCCCCCGAGGGCCTTGGGGCGCCACACACCCGGCATCCCCCTTCTTACCTGCAGCACAACATCAGCCGTCGTCAAAATCATGCAAACGCTGACCCTGTATAGGACCATGTCTCGTAGCGTCTCACCTTTGAGTCCCTTGAGGCCACTGTCTCCCGGAAAACCAATACTTCCTGGAAGACCCGGTAGCCCGGAGGGTCCTGGAGGGCCCTGTTGGGGTGAAGGGTAAGTGGGGCAAGGGAAAACTCTCCCTCTCTCCCCCTTTGGACCCTCCTGACCAGTACAACCCTGCGACCCAAGAGGTCCAGTTGGTCCGGGGAAACCTCCCGGGCCCGCATTTCCAGGTATCCCCATCAGGCCCAGTGAACCTCGCTCTCCTATTAGCACAGATTTTCAAAATGAGAAGACCCATCGCAGCCTCAGGCGGGCCAGGACTCCAACAGCCTGAGCCCAAAACGATGACCACTCAGTCACCTTTTAAACCTGGAAATCCACCGATGCCTGCTTGTCCCTTGGGCCCTGGAAGTCCTTTGTCTCCCTTTGGACCAGGGCATCCGTTGCCCCCGTTGTCCCCATCATCGCCAGGCACTGGAGGGTTAGGACCCGCATGGCCCATCTCGCCAAGGTAACCTGAAAGGTAGTCCGAGGTCAGTCAGGTCACTGATCAACTCTCAACTTTTCACAAAGGTTACTTCTCGTCTGACCTGGCTCTCCATCTGGCCCGCGTTCGCCAGGATCTCCTGAAATCCCCGAGGGGGGGTTTTTACAGTCAGGTCCGGATGCACCCGAAGGTCCGATTTGTCCTTGTGTCCCTGGACATGTAAATGAAGAGCGAGTGAGTACCTTAACACAAGTAGCCAAAATCTTTATCAGGCCTGAGAGTTCTGTGGGAAACTAGAGGCCTCGATCACCAACCTCTAGATCCTGAAGGGCCTTTGGGTCCTGGAGGTCCATGCTGTGATGAACCTGGGAGACCCGGAGGACCAAGGGGGCCTTTATCTCCCGGAAGACCTTGAGAACCTTGGGAACCAGGAACACTGAGACCTGAAGAGACCGCACAGGAAAGTTGACAAATGTTGCTGAAGAAATGAAAGAAATGACGTGAACAGACAAAGTCTGTTGTACGTTAAGGTACTTTGGTACATCGGTTGTCATCTCGTTGATCCACACACCTCTGCTGCCAATGTCCCCTTTCACCCCCTTTAGTCCATCCAGGCCGTGAAGTCCCAGTGGTCCTGGAGGACCTGTTCCAAAGGTTGAGTATGCACTAATAGTAACACGGCTGTCAAAACAAAAACAAAACTAGCCATGCCCACCTCGGAGTCCTGAAACGCCATACGGTCCAGGGGGACCGTCAGCACCCGCGTTGCCAGGAAGACCTGGAACCCCTGAGCGGCCTCTGGGGCCTGGGGGTCCAATCACACCTTATGAATGGAAAGGACGAGTTAAGAGTTTTGTTCTGTTTGCTAGGACTTGAAAATTCCTTCAAGATTTTTAGAAAAACAGCAGCATGACCCCTTCGTGGCTGTGATGAGTAGCCTGAGCAGCACATGAAGACTTTAGAGCTAGGACCCTGTACCTGGTGCTCCTTGCCCCCCAGGCTGTCCGAGATCTCCTTTGCAGCCTCTCTGACCTGGCTCTCCGATGAACCCAGGTGCTCCAGGATCACCTCGAGGTCCAGAAGCACCTGATGAAGAACAATTGAATGAGTGGTTTTCTGATTCATGTTGATGGAAATGATTACAAAGGTTCTGGTGCCAGAACCTCACCTTGAGGTCCCGGGGCTCCAGGAGGCCCCCTATCTCCAGGTAAACCAGGTCTACTGCGCGACTCTCCTTGATCACCTGATACACAAAAGCAGAATTTTGACAAATCCTCATCAGCTGTGTCATGGTGACAGGAAGATATGCAGTACCGTACCTTTGGACCCCGGAGGTCCTTGTCGACCGCGTTCACCGGGCCTCCCAGGGCATCCTTGGTCACCCTGTATGACAACATCGCTATTTTGTAGGCATCCTGATTTTCATCAGATGTACGTGATAGACTGAAGTTTTCATTTCGGACGTGCAATACAAGAAAACCACAAAGAAAGTTGAAATAGCCCTTCCTGAATAGTTTGATTGATTGATTAATTGATTAATTGAAACCAAACATCAACTGCCGGTCCGACCCGCAGTAGGAAGAGCGCAAAATGATTTGAATCCTAACGCTTCACATATCATACAACCGGGGACAAATCCCTTGTGTGTTTTTACATACTTGGCCATCATGTTTCCAAATATAGAGCAAACACCTACACACATCTGAACACTTACCACCCAAAATGCAATGCAATTATGTGTGAGATCCAATCAAACCCTGCACAAATAAGCGGGGGATAGGTGCCGTAAGAGAATCAACAAATAGGTGAAATTTGTGACTGACGAAGTAACTATGTGGGGGCTGTAGTTTGGTGTTTTCAGCCTTGAATGTTAGTTGTGCCGTTTGGAAGATACAACATATCTGCGGTGTGTGTTACTGACTTCCTACTTAATGAACATGTTCTTATCTCATCTTACTGGGTCTCCTGGTTCTCCAGGGAAGCCAAGAAAACCGAAAGGTCCAGGAGGCCCAGGTCCTCCAGAAAGCCCCGGTTTGCCTAAAGACCCTTGTGGACCCGACATCCCGCTGATGCCCGGTGGCACATTGTTGCCTGGGGGCCCAGGCTTGCCCACAAGTCCTCGTGCACCCTTATTTCCTGGCAATGAAAAAAAACAAAACAGAAATTCTCTTCCTGAAACACTCATTCAGTCTGTCTCAAAACGTTCCTATTCCTAAATGCTTCACTTCAGTCTAACCTCGTGCACCGGGGAAACCATTGACACCGGGCGGACCAGGTTTTCCTCTTTCACCTTTGATAGGGACACCCACTGTCTCCCCGGTCGGGCCTGGGTACCCTCTCCAGCCTGCAGGACCACAACAACAAGATGCAATGTCGATGGATGAAGCTTTTGTTTGATGTGTCTATGCACCCAGCCGTTTCGGATACTGCTTCTCCTATCATGGTCACAAATGAGCTAATGCCTTTCCCAGCTGACTTCATGGTACACCCTGGACCGGTCGGCATATTCACACAAATGAGAGTTTTTTTTGTTTGTTTGTTTTTTCGGAATGCGGGAGGAAGCTGGAGTGTTAAGATAAAACCTGGGTGGGGATAACAACCGGATTCGAACCCCCAACCACTGAACCTGAAGGCACTGTGCTGCCTGATATTAGTATGATTTGCTTTTGTGCGTGTAATAGTAGCAGTGTTTACCCTTCTCTCCTTTGGGACCTTGACATCCTGGCCTGCCATCTTGTCCATTAGGTCCTCTCTCTCCTGTCCTCCCTGGATATCCTGGGAACCCAATCAATCCTTGCACTCCTTGGACACCGTTCTCACCAAGGGGTCCCGTCAGACCTGATTGTGAGATGACGATGACACGTGGGTACCATATGAACTTAGATGGGTCCGAAAGCCCTTTGAGTTCCGCCTTCACGGTGATGTCCTCAAGGCACTCCTAAGTCCTAGACTAACAAACAGCTTACTGATGAAAAGGTTGATACTGTCAGAAGGCTGCTTACCTTTCTCTCCATCCCATCCAGCAAATCCAGATTCTCCACTGGGACCAGGAGGGCCCGGAAGTCCCGGATAGCCAGGAAAACCAGGAGATCCTGGTTTGCCCACAGGACCGCGGGGGCCATACCCTGGTGATCCTGGATCTCCCATGTCACCTTTCTCCCCAAAACATCCTGAGCAAAACCACAAAGGGGAAAGGAAGTCTTAAGGTCAGGTGTCGCTGACTTGGATCACAAGTTCTCATGGTGAAACAAGAGCCATGACATCAGGATGTTGCTTCAGAACACACATTACCAGAGGGGCCAGTCGCTCCTTGTGGACCGGGAGGGCCTGTGGGACCAGGTTTTCCTCTTTGGCACAGATCAGAGATGGGGCCGGGGGGACCATTATTGCCCGGTGCCCCATCCTGTCCTCTTTGGCCCTTAGGCCCTGGAACTCCGGGCAGACCTGGGACCCCTGAAGAAGATGAGAACATGTGAAAAGAACACCAATGTTTCATGTGCAGACACATAAATCTTGACAACTCCATCAACGATTGTGATGATCATGCAGAGGGGCTGGTTCGGGTCACAGCATTTGTGTGCCTTTATGGAAGGAAAGGTCGGGAATAAGTCCCACAGCAATAGAGCCACCATTTGGATTTCAGATTTTGGCCTCACCTTGGAAACCGGGGTTGCCAGCTTGGCCTGGGACTCCTTTAGGTCCCAGAGAGCCCACTAACCCTGGAAAGCCAACGGGTCCTGAGGTCCCCACATACGACTCACCAGCTGGTCCTCTCAGTCCAGGGGTGCCCGGTGCACCCGGAGAGCCTGGTACACACAGAAAAACATGCACAAGCGCTGAAGGAGCACAGTGGTAAATTTGATATGTGAGTTTCCATGTCTGTAGAGGGTAGGGGCAGTCATCAGAGATTCCTGTACATTTGTCTGGGGCATATGTGCCTTTATCTCCACTTACTGATTGGGGCTAGGCATTCCGCATTAACTTTGCAATACAGTCATCTCCTTTCTATGAAATTACCCATCTTAGACAAGACAGTACCTGGCTCTCCGGCAAAACTGAAGCCTTCAGGTCCTTCAACTCCAATATCTCCAATAAGACCTCGTGGCCCTTGTAGAGGCAGACAAGTTGTCAGCTGTTATCCTTTAGCTACTGGACAAAAGTGTGGTACAAATGCAGCGGTACCTGCTAGTCCAGATGGTCCAGGAAGTCCAGACTGTCCTTTTTCCCCTTTAGGTCCATCAGGTCCAGTGAATCCATTGAAACCAGGAGGACCAGGAAGCCCTCTGAGGCCTGGGCAGTTCAACATTATGTCAAATACACAGGTGAACAAAAACTTGACGGTAGACCATCATGATTGGGTTTACCTGTATCTCCGGCCTCCCCTTTCTGTCCTGGGGCTCCAGGGTTTCTGGGTATACAAGGAAGTGTTTCGCCTATGGAGAGTTCAGTGATCAGTCAAACGGTGCCAACGGCGTTGATTTTTTTTTTCGCCGACAACTTTTGTAATCAGACTGAGCTTTACCTTGAGCACCTTTCAGGCCAGGGAAGCCGGCGAAACCCGGAAGTCCCGGGGATCCTGGATCCCCCCGATTTCCTATTGCTCCAACCACACCGGATCCCTGGGGTCCAGTGGGTCCAGTTAGTCCTTTGGGGCCAGGGAGACCCTTAAGGCCTCCGTCCCCTGGAGAACTGGAGGTATTTTCTCCCTGTAAACAAATGTAAGGTAAGCAGGAAAACTCAACATGCAAAGGAGGGGAGAGTTTTCATGGTCAGGTCCTCTTGTCTGCGGACTCAACAAGCTCATAGGATTTTGTGGAATTATTTGATGCTTCAATGACTGGAGCAGCGAGAGCCAATGACCTGAGGTCCAGGGCTTCCGGGGAGTCCTGGGAGTCCATCCTGCCCTCTTCTCCCAGGGAAACCTTGTCGACCTGCAAAACCCGGCTCACCTCTTGCGCCCTTCTCACCTGGGAACAAATGTTTGGTTAGTGCAACATGCAGATGTGGTTTTATCACTTCACACAATCTTCAGGTCTTGAGCATCCACACTCTGACAAGATTTTTTGAGAGCTTCACCACATTCACATGACTCGATATCAATATCCATGTCAACCTGGAGGTCAAAGTCAGTCAACTTACCTTTGATTTCTACCACAATGAAGTCTCCTTTTTGACCTTTGAACCCTTTGACACCAGGTAAGCCACCGAGGCCCTGCAAACCAGTCCAACAATCAAACAACCACTCAGTCGCTCAAGAGAAGAAATGTGAACTTTTCCTGGAGTTCAATCCGGGTTGAGTGAACGCTGGCGCGTCTGGCTGCCGCTGCTCTCCCACAAACCTTTAGTGTTTTAGGGTTTTTATGGTCGACTGTTTACTGTCTCCACACGAAAATTACTGTCTTCACACACGAAGGTCGTTCCACTCCAGCCCCCAATCTTCTCCCTCTGGAACAGAATCACTCAACCCCCTGTCTCTCTACCACCTCACTTTTATTCCTCTGACACTTGCAACGCTCTCCTATTATTTTTCCTTGAAAAAATCAACAAAATCCACCAGCACCTGGGCTCCTCTATTTCACTCCACTCCGTTGACCACCCTACCCCCTGACAACTGTTATCCTCTTTTGAACTCCCCCATCCCGCATTTATCTCAGATCTCATCATCAAATCCAAGACTTCCTCCTGTCAGCTAGATCCCCTCCCCACAGTTCTGGTCAAATCCTGCTTACCCTCTCTGCTTCCATTCATTTCAGCCATTATTCATTCCTCTCTGTCCTCTGTAACTGTTCGTAACTCCTTCAAAATTGCAGCTGTCACCCCAATCCTGAAAAAAAAACGGTTCGGATCCCAATGATTTCAATAACCTACGCCCCATCTCTCACCTTCCTTTCATCTCTAAAATTCTAGAAAAAATGGTTGCCTCTCAGCTCCACTCCCATCTCACCTGCAATAGTCTTTATGAACAATTCCAGTTTGGCTTCCGTCCCCGTCACAGTACAGAAACAGCTCTCATAAAAATCACAAATAATCTCTTCATGGCAGCAGACTCTGGCTTAATCTCCATTCTCATCCTCCTTGACCTAAGTGCTGCTTTCGACACCGTTTCGCACCCCATCCTTAATAGACTCTCCACCATAGGCATCGCCCACACCCCCCTAAATTGGTTCCACTCATATCTCACTCAAAGCCATCCATAACCTTGCCCCCCCCCCTATCTATCAGATCTTCTTCAGATTTCCATTCCCTCTTGCTCACTCAGGTCCTCATCCTCCCTCCACCTCTCTATACCCTCTGCCCGTCTCAGCACAATGGGGTGCAGAGCCTTCAGCCGCTCTGCCCCCAAACTCTGGAACTCACTTCCACCCAATATTCGTAACATTGACTCTCTTCCCACATTGAAAACCCAGCTCAAAACCCACCTATTCAGACTTGCATATTCTACTTAAATTGATCTCTTCTTATATTTATAATTTTATCTGTGGTTTTATTGTTGCTCTTGGTTGTAAAGTGTCCTTGAGTGCTGTGAAAGGCGCTTACAAATAAAATGTATTATTATTATTATTATTCAACAAACCTGGCAAAGAGAGTCTACTTTTTTTTTTTAACGTATTTAAGACGCTGCCTGCTCCAATTAAGGTACCAAACTTGGGACCCCATTTCAGCCAAACGTTTCCTTACCGGCTGTCCAGTCACTCCCGTGTCTCCCACGCAGCCTGTATCCCCTCTTGGCCCTTGAGCTCCAGGGGACCCTGGATACCCCGCCAAACCGGGCTTCCCCACTGGGCCTGGGGCTCCCCTCACCATAAATGGAGGACCACAGAAGCATTCACCTTGGCGCCCTGCCCCAAAACACATGCTGTTGCATCTTGCTCCACATTTTACATGAATGAAGGGAATCAGCGGAGCCTCAACACTAACCTTTGAATCCGCGATCACCTGGTGGGCCAGAAGGCCCTAGTTCACCAGGTTCTCCAGATTCTCCTGGCAGTCCCGGAAGGCAGTAAAAGCCTATAGGGGAAAACAAACAAATCAAAACAAATCTGAAATGCCCGCATAGTGGAAGGAGGAAGTATTGTTTTCCTAAACAAACACCAGTGTACCTGGCATCCCAGGTTGGCCTTTTGCACCTCTGGGGCCTGGGCTGCCAGGTCTTCCAGTTTCCCCAGGTAATGCTTGACCTGTGATAACCTGACCCGGATCTCCTTTGTCACCTCTGCTTCCAGGAGTCCCCCTCGCTCCCACCACACCTGCTGGCCCTACTCAGAGTTCAGAAAAAAATTGTCTGTCAAGTACAATTCCTGAACGAGTCGAATAGCTCTTGTGAAAAGTCATGCAATGATAGCGCTGCTGTGCTCTGACCTGGTATGGATCTACCAGGGGATCCTCTGGGCCCTTGCGGTCCCATGAATCCACGATCTCCCGGAGGTCCCGTCAGGCCCGGAGTCCCTGGATCTCCAGCGTCACCTTGAGGACAAATGGACATCTGGGTGTCAACAGTCGCACGTGAGGAAAATGGATGGGTGCCTCTATGGATGTGGACATCTACCCAAAAGGGTGATGATAATTTCCCGAGGGAGGCCTTTGAGACCAGGATCTCCCATCATGCCCTGGGAACAGAAACAACGGGTATCATCATATGCCACCCGTGATTCATCTCCATAGCAAGCAGAGGGTGTTTGAACCCGTCACCGACCTTTGGACCTTCTTGTCCGATCAAACCTGGAAGACCGGAGCTTCCTCCAGCGCCCTGTAACACAATCACATATGCTTTCTGGACCCCACAAATCTTGTGCTGGCGCTGCACATCCGTCATTTTTGACATAGCTGGTCTGAGCTGGGAAGTTAGCTATGAACTGCGATTTAGTGGGAGTGCGCGTGCTACTCACCTGAGCTCCTTTGTAACCAGGTAGACCAGGGCGTCCCGGGAGTCCCTGAAGACCACAGACACAAAGGGCCCCATTTGCTGACGTCACCAATAGTGGTGGTGGGGGGGGGGGGGGGGGGTCATTGAGTGTTCACTTACAGTACTCATTAATATTGCACACAGGATCTTCACGGTTAAAAGTTGTGAAGAATGTGATTTTGAATAATGGTTTTGCACTTTACGTTGCACTGTACTTGACGTTAATGTTGATGCTTTTTGGACATTTGGCACAGCACCACGACCACAATACCAACTTTGACATGATGGAATTAGAAGTGTTTGTGGAAGAGTCAAACTAACATACTACCAAGTGACCCAAAATAATTTTTTTGTACTGATCACCTTGGGGAAGCCTCATTTTGTTTGAATGAACGGGTCCCGAGTCCGCAGCAAGTGGCTGTACAGACCCGACCTGCGCACGTCCATCGGTCGCGGAAGCAGCAGCAGCAACATTCACAGTAGCAGGAATTCAACTTCACCGGTAAATGAACACCACACATGAAATGGCAATGCCACTCACCTCTCATGGCCGTACGCTGGAAAAGACCTAAAATAGTCTGGTTTCCAACACCAACACTTTCGTCGGGTTGCGACTGTCTTTATGATGCCCCACTCTTTCATTGCTTAAAAAGCTGCTCGTCATGCGCCTCACCCTCTCCCTGCCCTCTCACTCGACTGTCTTCATGGCAACTTGCTTCCTCCTTGACCATCACGCTACGCTTTGATGGTTGAATAAACATGATCGAGTACAATACACTTTTTGAGGAACTAGCGTTTTTGGCGAAGCTTCAGTCCAAGTCAGGTTCAGCCACGGTCCGGTAGTGCGCCGGACTTGGCAAATCAGGCCCGAGATCTTCCCTTGACACAATACAACCACCATCCTAACACCCACTTTCCCTTCCACATCCTCCACACAGCCGGCAGGACCACCAAAGAAGGATGCCTCACCCTGGGTCCAGGAAGTCCCACAATCCCATTCTCTCCCTTGACGCCAGGGAAAACATCCAGACCCTGAAAGTCCAGACGGGCAGAATTAGATCTGATGAAGCTCAGCCGGAGGACGCAATAGAACCCTGGAGTGGACTTACTGGTAGGCCTTGCGCTCCACAAACCCCTTTGGGCCCCGCCGGACCCTGACAAAACAAACAGAAGACACAAGGTTAGATGCCGCGGTCGAAAAGATGACTGCTCTTGCGTGATTGGCCGAGGCGCAGTCACCTGCTCTCCTTTGATGTACAATTCCTCTGGGGGGTCTACATACTCAAATGGTCCCGGGGGACCCTGTAAACCTTGTTCACCCTGCGGACAACACCAGTTAAATGCCCGCTGTCCTGTCACAAAATGTGGCATTCCTACTTTGTACCTCATCCCCTTTCGGTCCCAGCACAGATCGACCTCGTTCGCCCTGAAACAGATATACAAACAAACTCTTCCGCATCATTTCTTATTTCCTGCGCTCTTTGAACGCTTCTTCTTCTTCTCTTCTGTCCCCAAAAAGAGCTACTGCACATTCAGGGATGCAAGCAAAAGTCATTTGAGGCAATACTTACAGGCAGACCTCTGGAACCTGGCAGGCCAGGGAGACCCTACGCAAGCACACGCGCACACACACATGGGTGCCCACGCGCACACTGTCAAGGTTAACTGGTAAAAGGATATTGAAATAGTGTGTCATGAAAATGTTCTCACATTCACTCCGTCAGGACCACCAGCACCCAAGAATCCCGTTAAACCTCTCGGACCTGGTCCACCCTACACAGAGGAAGTCAGACAGGCAGCATGAGGATTGGACAGGAAGTCAGAGAAGCAAGAAACCACAAAGACAGGAAGAAGTCGGACAGACAAGAAGGCCGGGTGGACTGGCAAATTGTGAGCTCACCGGCAGACCAGGAAGTCCCTCGGGGCCGGCGTCACCCTGTGGGCCATAAGATTGTGAAAAGCTTAGAGACATTGTGTCATTGCATCCGGCAGCCAACAATGTGGGCGGGACAACAACAGCACATAAGACAACTCAGCGGGCACGTGGCATCAATTGGAACATCAACTTGGTGTTGGATTTTGATGTCATATCAATGTTGAATTGACATCACATGCCCACCGGGGATGAGGTCATAAATATTGGAAGTGTGATGTGGATACCACTCACGGGGACTCCAGGATACTGGAGAAAGAAGAATGCCGGATCTCCCGGAAATCCCTTTGGTCCTTGAAAGCCCTGCGACAGAAGGCCAGTCAGCCGGTCAACCAATCAATCAAGCAAATCAACCAATGAGTCTTTGCTGGCTTATTTTGACCTGCGCGTGAATCAAGTCAAAAGAAAATGTCCTGAATGCTCCTGAAGAAGAACCACAAGACCTCACGTGGTCAACGTCTAAATCATAAGATAAGATAAGATAAGAAAACCTTTATTTGTCTACCAATGGAGAAATTCATGTCGTCTACGTCAGGTGTTGCTGTCTTTGGATGTCAGCTGAAGGTTTGCTCATGCGGTCTCTTTCCGGTGTTGCGGTGTAGGTCAGATCTTGTGGTTTCTGTCAGGCGATTTATTTTATTTTATTTTTTCTACCCCCCCCTCCCCCCGTGTCGACCCAAGAGGTCCATTTCAGGTGTTGTGGTTTGAGCCAGGTTTCTTGTGGTCTAATTTATGTGTTGTGGTCCAGTTGAGGTGTTGCGGTCTCGTTCACGCGTTCTTGGTTGTGACCCTAAAATGTAGACCAGTCTGTGGTCCTGACCGTTTCACCACGAGGCCCTAGTTCTCCAGGCTGCCCAGGATTTCCCCGTCTTCCTCTCGTGCCGTTACATCCATCCACACCTGGAAAACCAGGACCACCTGCTGGGCCCGGGTGACCCTGATTACACAAACAGACCAGAGATGGTCATCCAGGAAAGATTTTCTCAATCCTGCAAATTAAGATCCTGGGAATACGGGGCTTCCTACCGGGACTCCCTCTAAACCAGGAAATCCGGGAACACCAACAGCTCCCTGAGAAAAAGAACAAAACAGCAAAGTCAGGTGCTTTTTCTTTGACGCAGTTTGTTTCTTTCTTTTATTTCCTCAAAGTCCTGTGACCTAAGAGTTTCTTTGACAGGGAGAAGAGATCCATCGAAATCCTTGAATATGCGCGTGTTTTACTAGCTTGAAGTCTGTTTAACGAAAAACGTTTGTGGGCGGGGTGAAAGTCTTGCTCGTGTTTATAGCGGATCTTCAACTATCGCGGACAGTTGTGGATCGCGTCGCCTCCGATGAACGGGGTTCACTGTGTCTTCATTCACCGTGTCTCCTTTTGGTCCCAGAGGTCCTGTCGGGCCTTCGGCTCCTCGCTTGCCTTTCTCTCCTGGAGGACCCTGTGGGCCTGGGAAGCCTGGGGGCCCCTGAGGGCCCTGAGGCCCAAGAGACCCCGGAGACCCCTGAGGAAAGCCAGCAAAGAGTCAAAGCTGCGCAAGTGGCGTTTCAAACATTCGCAAACAGCAGGTCATCCGCGTTTTCCAAATGCGTCGGCTTCGGGGGGCAGAACAAAATGAGTATGGCCTGAATGGAGAATAAATGTTTTCGCGAAGACTACGACTTGAGTCACGTCGGGTTGCTGAGAGTCAGCTAGCCTGCTGCAGCGGCTCCGACTCACTTTCTCTTATTTCTTTCTCCTTTGTTGTACTTGTCCCCGCTTTCCTGTTTTATTAACTCGGTTGGACTTTTTGTTTGTTTTCACGCGTGACCCGGTAGGAACGACTGCCTCACGTCCTCCCCTCAGCCAAGACTGCATCCCGGAGTTTGTGAGGTCACGCCGATGCCTCTTCTTCTCTCCCTCCTCTGAACACAAGTTCACAGACCGCAAGACCACCTTCAGGCTGGCTGACGAACCAACTGTAAAGGTTTGGTCAAGCGCTGCGGGTGTGTGTCCATGTGACGACTGGTTTGATGGTTTGCATTGAAATCGGAAGATTGCATTTGGGCGGCACAGTATCGAGTGGTTAACACGTCCCGCCTCACGCGTGTTACGGAGCCACGTCCGGGCTCTGATGCGCCGTGTTTTTCTCCCAAAATGTGAAAATATTTTCAAAACATTTCAAAATAGAAACTTGGTGGCTGTTTTGAATTCGAGTTGGGGTTACGACGGGGCTCCTGGCAACATTTCTCCCCCTGGACCCAAAAGATCCGAGAAGTCCTCTTCGAAGGACTTCACATCAACAACATTATCAACAACAGCAGTAACGAAAATCATTCATGTGACGACGCGCACCGACGTGACCACAAGGGGGTGGGCAGAACCCCCCCCCCCCTCGCCCCCCTTCCCCACTCCAGAGTGTGTACGTGCATGAGATGAGATGTGACAGGTCTGATCTCTGTTAGTTTTTGCGCTCTCCGGCTTTCTCTGGAATTATTGACGTGTGAAATCAGTGAGACAGACGCTTTGCCGCAACGCTCTCTGCCTGTCTGCGGGCCCCGGCTGTACAAACACACACGCGCACGCACACACAAACAGTTGATTTCTGTTACATCGTGTAATACGGTGATGTGACAACTATAAAGTACATGTGCCTGTGTGTGTGTGTGAGAACAAACACACGGACACACACACAGCCCTACACACATTTGAGACAGCTCCTATCACCTCAAAGTCGACTTTAAGTCAGGGCCCCAGGGTGTCCAACGAATGTTTGCCGCGGACCAGATTGTGGCCACGGTTTCCCTCAGAAGGCCGTGAGGAAAGGAAAGCATAGAAATGTTTCATGGCCTCTTTGTATTATCTCACATACACACACACACTCGCACACAACAAAATGATGGGAAACTGGTTTTGAAGTCAGTTCTTACGTTCCGGATAACCTTTGGACTCGGCTGGCTAACTTGTGGTCAAAGTTCTGCACGTTACTGGCTAACTTCTGGAGTCACCACCTTAAGTTCTGGACACTGTGGTGAACTTCTGGATGTCTAAACATGAGGAAGTCCATCTACGTTTTAAGTTTTGTTCGTGACTGCTCAGCTTCTGCATGTCTCAGGCTAAGTTCTGGTATAAGTTCTGATGATCAATGGCTGATTTCTGGAGGTCATTGTCTATCTTCTGGATGGCAGCTTTTAGATGGCTTTCGAAAGTTTCGACGTCGCTGGCTACATTGTGGATGTTAACCATCCTCTCCTTTGTCACTCTCTTAAATTCGGGTCTAATTCCTGAGCTTCACGAGCTAGGTTTTGGACCCGACCGTCTCTGTTCAGAGTCCTAAAAAGAGAAGATTTCCTCGATTGTCACCATGTGATTCATTGCGGTCTCGAGGCGTGCTTGAGGTTGGACGAGCCGCGATTGTTTGTTTTGTGCGGTTGGTGGACTCTCACCATGGCTCCCTTCGCCGGAAAGCATCGACAGGCGGAACAGTCTCGCCCGGCGCACGGCTCCGTGTCGTCGCCCTGGAGACAATCACATCGGCAGTGGCGGCAACATGTTACGTCAATTACGTCATTGTCAATATCACGTGTGACGCATCACCGCGGCTCTGGTGAGCACATCGTCGCGTCATCGTGGCATCACTGGAAGGATGACATCGTGCCTGACTTTGCGGACAGTGCAATACGTTCGCCGCGGCGCCGCCTCGTGGATACAAGGTTACATCTCAACGCCACATCGTGTACGACATCATGGGGATTCATGAATACGATGGTGAATGCGCTGCAGGGGAATGAGCTCGCGGTGAAGACGGCATCGCAGTTTAGTGCGTGGATGGAGTACGTCCGGCGAGTCGGGTTCAACACCACGAGCCCAGCGCGACTCCCGGCAGACTTGATTGTCAGATGGTGAGATTGTCAGCTTCCCAGATCCCCATCATGCTTCGGTGTTTGTGTTGCAGGCTGCATTCCTGCCTCGTTGTGTCAACTAAGTTAGCAGTCAAGCGTTTCTATCAGCGGCAGGAATGTGAAAATCACCGCCGCCACTCGTTGTCCCCTTCACGAGACGCGCGGCCTCTACGTGCGCCGCATACTGTATGTCCAACAGAAGCCGGACCCGTACTGCTACAGGTGTCCTGCAGTATATGCGGTCCACTGCATGTCCTAGTGGACACACTGTACCCTCCATCCATTTTCTGATCGGCTTACCCTGGAGCCCATCCCAGCTGTCTTTGGGCAGGAGGCGGGGTACACCCCGAACCGCTTGCCAGCCAATCGCAGACCCTATTATCCACCATGGGGAAGGAGCCCTACATCTAGCCAAGGTGTTTACCCGTGTCATCAGGGTGACAGTTCTGCCTCAAATCCAGTATCCTCTGAGCTGCTGCGGTGCACAGGCACAAACAACGGTCAAAACAAGGTGTCTGGCAGGGCTGCTTTCCCCGTCATGTTTTGAATCGAGTTTTCTTCCTCCAACAGACCTGATTCAAATGATCAGGATCGTTATCAGGCCCACACAGAACTTGCTGATGAGCCATCATTTCCATCGGGTGTGTTGCAGGTGGGTAACCTCAGAAACATGGAGGAAAGCGGTCCTCAGGGACCACAGTTTCAGGCCCGTGGTCAGGAAGACAGAAGGAGGCTGCCTTTTGTCCCCCATCAAGCCAGCATAAGGGCAATAAATTTGCCCACCCCTGCTCGGCACACCTCACCGGAGGGACCTACCCCTCTGAAGAGGACTGGCACCAGAGCCCAAGCTACGTGTTGAGGTGATCCCGATAATATCTTGTTGATACCTCTCAACCCCTCATACCGGCTTAGGCTCTTTCCCTGCCAGAATGGTGACTTTCCACGTGCCCAGAGGTCAGCTTCCATAGCCGGGAGCGGGTCCACAGAGGTCTGCGCATTTAGCCCGCATCCAACACCCCCTGCCCCCGGCATTGGGAACCCATTGGAATGGGGTACACATGTTGCCCAGCCAACAGGCGCTCGCCACCTCGCCCCAACTTTAGGCCTGGTTCCAGAGGGGACCCCGGTGACCCACATCTGGGCAATGGAAAAGCACCTTCCAAAGTTAGTGGACGTCACGCGAGCCGAGCCTTACGTTGTCTGGTGCCTTGACATGACCCTTTGGGCCAGGGTGACCCTGCCAGGGGCACGAAGCCCCGGACGACTGGGCTCCTGGGATCATTGGGACGCAGAGCCCTTCCACCACGATAAGGTGACAGCTCATAGGGGGACTTGTGCAGCACATACCATGTCTTGCATATTCAAGTATGTTCAGGGTCTGATATTAGCAGAGGTGTCAAATCCAGGTCCACAATGCAAAAACCCTGCCACCGTTTGGCTTTAGCCGCCGCTGCTTCTACCTAACCGGTGGGGTTAGAGAGCTCATTTACCTGCCGCTTGAGCAGAAGCACCGATGGCTAAAGCCAAACGGTGAAAGGGTTTTACTTCTGGACTTGGATTTGCCACCTCTGGAGATAAGAAAGGTTAAGCATCTCGTAACTGGTCTAAGCGAGAGACGCAGATGTTCTGACTTACCCCAAGAACGGCGGTGCAGGTCAGGAGCATCAGGAAGCACCTGAGGACATACAGGGACAACGATAGACACAAGGAGTCAGGGTATTCGCACCGGGTCAAGGCGGAAGTAGGTGGCGTGAGTGAACCCAGGTGGCCAAGGGAGATACAGTCGGTCAAAGGATGGACAAAGGTAGAAAAGGCGGTCAAGGCGGACGCAGGTGGTCGAGGCAAGGCGACACTATTCATCAAAGACGCTTCGGACACAAGGCAACTCAATGTGCTTCACACGGGGCAAAGCACAAGACCCAAGAAGCAGCGACAAACCCAACTGCTGAAGATGCTCTGGCAAAGCAAAGAGAACTAAAGTAGCATTAAAATGACTCCGAGAACCTCCATCGAGCACATTTAAACACTCACACAAACAAACAAAAGATTTCAGCACGGAGATTTCAAAGGAAAGAAATAAAAAGAAGCTGCTTAAAAGACCTTCAGAAGAGGAATCTGTGGAGGGGGGATGACAACGGTTTTAAAATCTGGATTGAAAGGCATTGATAGTTGGGGCTGACTTCACTCGTCTGCAGCATAACAGCTCAATGCCATTGCACCTTGTTTGCTTTGAAACCTGCCAGTTGGCAGACCTCACAGCTTTATTGGCTTGATGTTCAAGAAACATTCTCTGCATGGATTCGGGAGACAGACCATCCAAGCATTTAGCGACCAGTGGTAGGTGTTGAAAACCTCTTCAAAGCCTTCAGGACTGGAGGAATGTGTCCATTAGCCCCCCCCCCCACGATAGAACGAGGCTGCGGCGCATCGGCGGATGTCAACGCGGTGTGTTTTGTGTACCTGAGTCTCATGTTGCTTCCGCAGGTCGAGCAGAGCCCGGTCCGGTGCTCATGAGATGCCCCGCCCTCTCGTCCTCCTCCGGCCAATGAGGAGCCCGTGATGCTGCGCACAAGGTCAACACATCCGATGGTCTCCGCATCAGGTCACGTGACACAACGTCACCCATACGCCGCCCGACACGTCGAACACTTTTTGAATTTGGCTGCCATATCCTCCCTGTTGGCTTCTTTTGGTCGAAAAGGCTTATCGCGGTTATTGCTGCAACCTGGAATAGTCTTTGTCCAAAATGTTGCGACGCTCGGATAGCATGAAATCGCGGACACCCACCACGTGCTTAAATTCGAAGCCTTGCGATCGTTCCCTGCTCCTGAAAAACAAAACAAACCATAGACCGACATGGTTTGGTTGTGTTTTCGGGCTGGAAGCAAAAAACAGCAGCAGCGGCAGCGGCAGCGGCGACGGCGGCAAAAGCAAAACACAGGAGCCCGGATTGGAACGGCCAAAGCCTTCGGTCCGTCGGGCAACCCGCTCGAGCGAGCCGCCGGCGTTGCCCCGCCGCGGGCCGGGGAAACCCGCCAGACGGCAGTTGCTGACCGACTGCGTCCCGGCAAGGAGCCCGTCGGCACCGGGCGGCCCGGGGCTCACTAGCCGGCCCGGGACCTCGTCTGCCAGACTCAAAGCGGATGTATGCAAATGTCTCGGGTGCGCTCGATGCCAACGGTCATCTGGCTGCTCTCACCAAGGACTTTGGAGAAGATTTGCCGTTGAGAGGCTCCGTTGGGAAAGCTCCAGATCAAGTATCAAGTATCAAGTATCAAGAACGCTTGAGTGGCATTCTGGTCAACTTTGACCATTTGGAAAGCCCAAAATTTCCACCACCGGTATCTCGAATTGGCGTTTCATGTCCCTAAATCGGGGCCCAAAAGAGAGTGGGGGATACCTGTGCTCAACTCCTACTGACACTTGAGACTCCCCCACCAAGAACAGTCAATCAAGCAATCAATCAATCAATGAATCCATCAATCAATCAAGCGAGCGATCCGCCATCCACCATTCAAGCCGCCATCCGACTGTGACGTATCCCTTGAGGGCAAATCACCTTTGCCGAGCAAGCGCAAAGCCGGCCCCTGACGTGGCGGCGTGACGTCAGGGCGCCACCAGCGCGATTGACAGATTGACAGCTGTCATCCGGCGGCCTTACCTTGGCGCTGCTGCTGCTGCTGCCGCCGCCGCCCGTCACTCGTTTGTCTTCATGTCGCCGTCCAAAAGTCCGAAAGAAGCTGGAGCGCCTCGGCTCCAGCGACTCACGCGGGAGCGTGCGGGTAAAGGCGCGCGCTGACCTTTCAAAATAAGACCGTGACGATGGGTCGCGCTGTTGCGTTTGAAAAGCCGGCGCCGGGCTTCGCTTGGCCGCCTTGAAGTAATCGCGGCGCGCTACACATCGGTTACACGAAGAAAGCAAAACAACAACGACAACAACAGCAGAAACAATCAAACGGGATTGAGCTCAACTTTTAATGTGAAAGTGTGAAGGCACAAGTGCCAGTGTGAATGTGGGGGCCCCGGGGGCGTGGGGACCTGGAAGGCGTGTATGTGTGTGTGTGTGAGTGTGTGTGTGTGTGTTTTTTTTTTTGTGGGGGGTGGGGGGGGGGTGTCAGAGTCCCACCGTCAGCAGCTTGTCGCTGCGACCCATCATCACAAGCCGGACTGAGCCGGGCCGAGGAGAGGATCCAACCGAACCGGGCCGCCGCTGTCATGCTTGTTGTGTCGGTCTCGCGGGGACGCGCCCTCCCGCTCCCACTCCCGCCGCCACCGCCGCCGCCGCTGCTGCTGCTGCTGCTGATGATGATGATGATGCTCCTCCGCGGAGCTCAGGCAGAAACCGGCACGGTGAGCCGACGCTCGGCGCCTCACTTTTCATCTGACTTTTTTCAAGCTGCGGTCGCGGTTGCACGAGAAACGCTCATTTCTTCCTTCCCACGCCACTTTAGAACTTTCCACTCCTCTTCTATCCGTCATGCGTCCATCTGTCCCTCTGTGCGTCTCCTCTGTTCCCCTTTTCTGCGTGGAGCTTTTTCTCGAGGGGTTTGGGCGCACCAAGCGCCCCGTCGGGCAGGTGGCGCTTCCTCTTTTTGTCCGTTTCAAATGAAGACGGTCTTTGAATCGGATGAAAGGGAAGCTGCTGACTTGCGGTCCAAAATCTGCTTTCTGAGCTGAGCCGCGATGCATCGCGTTCATTGGGATGCGGCGATGCCACCGCCTGCGCATTTCGCTTGAATGGGATCCCGTTGAAAAAGACGTCAGTGGCGGCCCTCTGCTCGCAGTGGCGTTCGGAGCATTCCGACCACTTTCCAACGGTCTCGTTGCGGACATGCGCTCGGATTCTCGGATTTACGCTCTCTGAAATATGAGTGGGGGTCGGGGTGTGGGGTGGGGTGGGCATCACTCACCGCGCTCATACTTGCCGTGAACGCCCCGGCCACTCGTGACACCGCACAGGGGCGACCGGGAAATCCGGGGCCGCTCTCAAACGGCTGCTCCGTTGCGGGTCGGCGGGGGCCCGGCCGTTCATTTGTTTTCGTCTTTCATGGGGCCCGATTCTGATCTCCGACCCGATTCCAAAGTGGCGTTGGACAAACGCAGGCCCGGGTTTCGGCGAGCCCGCATGCCCGCCAACCACTTGGCTGTCAGACACAACAAAAACTCAAGCCTGCAGGTGGCGACGTGCGCCTCGGCTGGGCCCTTTGTTGTCGTGCGACCAACAAAGCGGCACTTGTAACAAGCCCCCCCCCCCACCCCCCCGCTCCCCCCTCCACCGCTTTTTGGCTGAGATCCTCTCCGTGTCACTTCCTTGCAACTCGCTCATCTAGCAAGCGACAGCGACATCAAGAACCGAGCCCGACGGCTGCTGGAGAGCAGCCGGCAAGCGTGCAAAGCAGACGGAGCTCGTCAGAGCGCGGGCGGGGGCCCAGATGCCGATGGGTGGTACCTGCGACTCCCGGGCTAAATGTGGGGCTCAGTCTGTGGATCCCCAACAAATGCCGTGTTGACCTTTGACTGTTGCGTTCGTGCCTTTTCTGTGTTGTCACACGCACTCGCGCACGCGGCGGCGCGGCTGAAAAGACATGAAAGACCGAGACAAACGTGTCCCGACGCGTTAGCGTGACGACGTGACGACAAGATGGCGGCGGCGGACGCAAGCTCAGACGGGACCGCGACACCCAGATAAGACCGGGACCCAGATAAGACGGCCTCGGCCGCGCCGTGAAAGGAACAACGCACGCATGCAAAGATGTTGTTTGCTTTCCACTCCACTTGGAAATGTCTCCCCAAGATAAGAAACACCGCGATCCAGACGACACGAGTCCGCCGGATGTCTTGCTGACGTGTCGCCGTTTGTCCTTTTGCGCAGGCGTACGAGTGCAGCGGGAAGCGGCCGTGTCATTACCACGGGATCAAAGGTCAGAAGGTGAGCGCCAAGAAGACCGCGCCTCAATTCAAAGGCGGCGTTGCGAGCCCCCCCCGTTTGTCAAAGGCGGACGCTTTTTCAGTCATTGCTTGATTTTTAGCCATCCGTCCATTCTTGAGTCACAGGGAAGAAAAGTGCCCCAAAAGGGGGAGTGCGGCTCCAAGAATCCGAAATGTCCGTTTGAAAGCCTCGCCGTGTCATTTCACGAGTCGAGGCGTTCGGCCTTGTCGCGCGTACGCATCCTCCGCCTGATGTTGCGTCATCATCTGCCCGCGCTCAGGGGGAGCTCGGTTACCCGGGATACCGCGGCCTGCCTGGACTCGTCGGTTACCCCGGCAACGAGGGCGGCCAGGGACTGGACGGACCGGAGGTCAGAATGTGTGTGTGTGTGTGTGTGTGTGTTGGATGTCAATCATTCAACCAATCAATCCAACTCGATCATCCCAGCGATGCGAATCCTGCCGCTGAAAATGCTAATGAGGGATGTTGTGCTCATGGCGCTCGCAGGGGCAGCGGGGCTTTGCGGGACGCGTGGGACTCAAAGGCTCTCGGGTAGGAAGCGCCATCGACAAGGAGGAGGAGGAGGAGGAGGAGGAGGAGGAGGCTTCCAGTGTGTCCACTAGAGGGCGGCACACTTCTCTCGTGTTCACTTGACTCCAACTCCAACACAACAATCTCACACACATTACACATCCTCCGCCTCTTGCGATGACCGCACGTGTGTGTTCAGGGTGTTCCAGGCCCTTCGGGTTTTCCAGGCCCTCCCGGCTTTCCGGTGAGTGGGACGCCCCCGCCCGAGCGCCTTCTCCAAGGTGAAAATTGAAAGCCGACGAGTCTTCTGGTCGCTTTTCAGGGACTTCCAGGCGGCGAAGGCGCGACGGGCCGACCGGGACTCCCGGGATGCAACGGCACCAAGGTAGCCGCGTGGGCGATCCGTCGCCGCTTCTTTCGCTGCTGAGGAATTGTGGCAAAACTTCCTGTTTGTGATATTTGCGCTCGCACGTGATACGGCGCTTCCTCTGGACTCCGAATCCTGTGCCATCAATGTAGTCTTCCTCTTCCTCACCGAAGGCTTCCAATGTGGCGCGTTCCCCAAAATTCTCCAGCAAAACGTCTCCCGGCAATTCCCCAGAAACATTGCTGGCCCGCTTGTGACGCCGTCGTTTGTCCTTGCAGGGTTCCGACGGCTTCCGCGGCTCCCCCGGACTCACAGGACCGGTTGGGCAGCGGGTGCGTGTTTTTTTTTCCCCCCGCTAGCTAACACGGTTAATGAATTGAGCTGACGATTGATGTGTTTTCAGGGTGGCCCGGGACCGCGAGGAGAAAAGGTTTGAGGTTGCGCTCTGACTCGTGACTTGCCGACGCTTCCTCGTAGCCGTCGCGCGGAATTCTTTGCTTTCTTCCAGGGAGACTCGCCCGTCTTTCCGGAATCTCCCGACATCAAAGGCGCAGAAGGACCGCCAGGACGAGATGGACTCCAGGTGATGCGGCAAAAAAGAAAACATTTTCTCTCTTTCCGGGTTGAGACCAATTCACAAGGTGAAAGTATTTGGACACACGGACGGATAGAAAGCAGAGAGAAAGTCTTTGGAAAACCAAAATCCGACTGCATTATCAGTCATTCACTCATTGCCAATTTGCGAATGGCCACAAAGGGCTTTTGGGTGAAGGAAGCAAACGGTCGGCCATGTTGATAAATTGTTCCTCCGTCGTCGGCTGCCGGCCTAAAACTCTCCGGCGGCGCCCGCGCGGGAGGCAGGCGGCGCGTTTTCCGAGACAACTTGACTGACAACTTGGCCTTTGTGGCGCAGGGCTCGAGCGGCGATCCGGGCGCTCCGGGCTTCCCGGGACCTTCAGGACCTGCTGGACTTCCTGTACGCTCTTCTCAGCTTTCTTCAGAAAAGGCGCCCGCGTCCAAGCGGATGACGGCTAACGTCTTGTTGTTGTCGTTGTTGTTGTTCCCGCGCAGGGACGTCCGGGGTCGCCGGGCTCGCCGGGACAGAAGGTGGGGCCCGTTCCGAAGAGTATGCCGGCGCGAGCCGCCGCTTTGAATGTGACGCTTACGTATGTGGCTGTGGTGTTTGGCGCGTCAGGGTCAAGAGGGTCCCAGTCCGCTCAGTCCGGGTCCACAAGGCCTGAAGGTGGGTGGGTCCGACGCCGGGTTTTCGGACGTCCGTCCGGATTTTCACCGAGGTTCTGCTTGAAGGGAGATCGCGGACCTGTTGGGATCCCGGGACAGAAAGGAATCAAGTTGTACGCCGAGGGGCCCAAAGAACTCAAGGTCCGTCCTCGCCTCCGCGTTCGGCCGTTCATTCGTCCGTGATCTGGTCCGGTCCGATTTCACAGAATTGAATCGCAAAGTGGATGGCGAGACCGCTGAATGGATGATCATCAGTTCATTCCTCCGTCAAATCCTCCGTGTCACCGTTGGTTCGCGTATTCCTGCGTTCGGTTGTTGTCGTTGGAAGACGACCTCTCCTTCATTCCCTTGTGGGCGAATGAATCGATTCGTGATCCATCCGCACATTCGTTCATTCCTCGATTCGTTGTGGATTCATTCAACCCCCGGCCAGCCCGTCGTTTGGTCATCCATCCAAGCATTCATCCATCCATCCGTCCCTTCACCCGTGCGGTTAGGCGTGCAACCGGCCGTGATTCACGCGTTCATTCATCTCTCCACACGCCGCTTCTTTTGTTCAGCCATTCAAGAACTCTTGAATTCGTGCATGCAATTCTCCCAGTCATTCGATCTCTCTTGCATGGGTCCGCCCGTTGACCGCTGTTGCGGGTTGGTTTCAGGGTGAGCCGGGTGACATTGGAGACAAAGGTTGCCCCGGACGCCCGGTAAGTCTTTCGACTATTCTTCAGCCGTTGCTCCGGTTTCTTGATTTGTGAGGTTTTGCCTCGTCAGGGTCCATCGGGAAGATCGGGGACAAAAGGCGAGCCGGGCCAGCGAGGGGAGCCGGGCTCACCGGTAAGGCAACCGTCGCCGCTCCGGGCCTACTTGAGTGCTCTGGCTACGCTCACGTTCCAGGGTCTCGCCGTAGCCATCGCGTCTGTCGCAACTCGTTTCTAATTTGCAGGGAAAAGCAGGAAAGGACGGCGTCCCCGGAGAACTGGGACAACCGGTGAGGACCGTAACAGTCGCTACCGACTTTGCCAGGCCAGATAACTCAATGGCACATTTGGTGGTATCTGCAGGGAGAAGCGGGGCCCCGCGGCTTTGCGGGCCCCCCGGGCATCGATGGAGCACGGGTAAGTTCAAAATCATTTCTTTTTCTCTGGGTCCTGAGTTTTTCCTGGTCAACTCAGAAGTTTCCTTTTATAACCAAATCGTTTTTGCAACATCTGTCACTTTTCAACAAAACTTTATTCCCCCACCGAAAAGACTTTGTTCCTCTATGCCAAAGTTACTCATCGGCTGGATTTTTTTTTTCCCAACTGCGATGAGATTTTTGGGGTGGGAACCTATCCGCCGTGATTTGCGGCAAGCCCTGCTCATTCACAGTAATCTAACTACTTTGGGGAGGGGACACCAAATAAAACACATTGGTAATGGGTTGTCATGGAAACGATGGCAAGCGTCATCTGCTCATTGCTTTTGGTCTTTGCACACCCCCGCCAAGAGAAGGGCAGTTAGTTTCACCTGCAAAAAAGCCGCGATTGAAGTCTTCTCATTTTATCAGTGATTATTTTGCTTTGATTGTGTCGAAAGCTCGTCGTCTCTTTGTTTTGTGTCGAGGGGGAGAAAGGCGACTTTGGTCCTCCTGGTCTGCCGGGCGAGGTGAGGCTTCCCGGACCATCCCGATGAGCGGCTTGTCTTCTTGTGCAATGCGGGGGCGGGGGTCTGGCCCCAAAGGGGGCGTGGCTACACATGTTCAGAAGCTTTTTCTTCACCAGATGTTCTGGACGCATGCATTGGTGAAAGGCCAGAGCGGGACTCCCGGCTCCCCGGGCCCTCCGGGAGCCCGCGGAGAGCCAGGTACCTTCAAGCTCCTGTCTGTTTTGGATTTGCCCAGCTTGGCCTCTCTAATCTGCTTCTTCCACTTCTTCTGTGACTCTTTCAGGACTTGTGGGCTTTCCCGGACTGCAGGGCGAACAAGGTATCCTGTAGCGACCAATGATATGACGCTACATTTGCGGTAGTCCTCCGCATACTTGATCCTAATCACCTATCTCCTCTCCAGGGGAGGGCCGAGCTGGTAGGCCGGGCCCTCAGGGCCCACCGGGCTTCGCGGGACCTAAAGGAGAGCAAGGAGAAACTGGGCCCGTCGTCATTGGGCCTCCAGGACCTACCGGGGTCCCTGGAGGACCTGGACCTGAGGGAGAACCAGGAGAACCAGGAATACCAGGTGGTGTCCCTCTTTGGTGTACAGTGCTACCATAACGACCTCGCAGTTTTTGCAGCTTCAAACCGTCGCTTGGTTTAGGATTCATTTGTCTTACTTTGTGTGACGAGACAACATCGCAGGTGCATTTTTGACCAGTGGACGTAACGCTAGCTAGCTTAGCGATTTTGACAGAAGTGCAAATAAGAGGCTAACGCTCAAACTTGCTACACAATCAGACTTCCTGGAAGGCGCCGTCGGACCCCCCGGTGCCAAAGGTCCCAAAGGCCCGAGCGGACCCCCGGGGACCAGAGGCCGGGAAGGGCAGGAAGGTGAGCGCACATGGCAACAAAAGAGAGAATTCAACAGTAGGTGGGTATCATTTGCTTGTCAGGTGAGAAGGGGGAGCCGTGCTTGTCCTGTGCGCCCGGACCACCGGGCCAACCGGGGGAACCAGGTGCAGATGGGCTCAAAGGTAAAAAAATAAAATAATAACAATAATAAGATAAATCATCATCATACATATATACAGTCATACCTTGACTTACGAGTTGAACTTGTTCCAAGTTCATAACTGTTTTCAACCATCATTATACAGTCATCTCACCGTATCCTTCCTCCTGCCTCGTAAAAAGCGCGAGTCGGGAGGTTCTAGAAGACAGAATGTCCAAAGCTTGGGATCAGTTGACACTTCATAAAAAGTGCTGAGGTGACGCAATTGCACATCTGTGGTCAATCAATCAAAAGTTTTTTTATACGTCCGAGTTTTTCATCAAAAAATATGCAACTCAAAGTGCTTTATATGAGTGACAAACAAACACCAAACGCAAAGCTGAGGCTTGGCACAGAGCATCCAGGTGACCATCCCAAGGAGCCGTCTGCACCGGGATAGGAACGCAAGCCGTGGCCGCAGGCCAACAACATAGAGTGAACGAGACACAGTGCAAAATTAATGGATGTCAGTTCAAGTAGGTCATAGTTAAAAGCTAAATTTAAGTTAGGTCTTGATCCTTTTCTTAAAACACACAAACATTCTCCGCAGCTCTTCTCAACTGACGTTGGGCGGGAGACAGACTAGATCCTGAACTGGCCTCCGGCCAATCGCAAGTTCCTCGTAAGTCAAGGTACCACTGTAAATACTCACGAGCACATAGAAGACATTTGGTCGTGTTCTTTGGTGGCCCAGGTGCAATTGGGGCTCCGGGGTCCAAAGGCGAAAGAGGTCAGAAAGGTATGGCTGGAGCACCTGGCCCACTGGTGAGTTCAGTTCAGCCTTAGCCTGCTTTTGAACCAAATCCTCTTCAATTTGTTGGATCCTTAGAAATCCACAATCACATCCCCAGACTTGAATACAGCCAGCCAAAGAGTTGTGTTCCCCTCTGGCTCTGCAGGGCCTCTTTGGTATCCCAGGACCGCCAGGACATTCTGGTCTAACGGGGGACCCTGGCATCATGAGGAGGTTTGGGCAGAAGGGTGAAGTTGGGGACCCAGGAAACTTTGGAGCGCTGGGCCTCGAGGGGACAGATGGAGTTCCCGGAATCGCAGGGCCCAAAGGCAATCCGGGACCCAAGGGAAACCCTGTGAGTATCATATCAGGGAAAAAAACCCCTCCCTGTTACAGGTTATAGGGAGACTCAACCACACACCGTACTGGACACACTTGGCATCCTGGCCTCCGTTGCTTTTCCATAAGGCGGCAATCAATTGGAGCGGGATACGGGCGAGATCAAGCCTCCACTGCACAGTGCACACTTGCATTTGGGGTTCTTTCATAACACTTCACCCGAGCCGAGTCTCGCCCACTGGTTTTGCGGAGATTCAAACTATGAACTGCCATTGCATGATGTGGCGACATCCCAAATTACAGCCCATCAGATGCACGGCAGCTTTCACAAATGGATGAAAAATCCCTTTCCAAACAAACACACAAGCAAGCAAACAAACAAACAAACAAAAAGATCAGCAAATGTAGGTGAATAATCCATGAGTCGTGAATAGGGAATGTGCACACTTAATGTGCTCAAAGAATGGATTAAAACTGAGACTGTTCAGGGTTCTACATTGGGTGATGACGTGGGGCACATAATTTCATCATTTGTCTGTAGGGACAAGGTACCAAAGGTTTCAGGGGTCCTGTTGGGTTGACTGGTTACAGAGGGCCACCAGGACAAATGGGGCCACCAGGGGCTCCAGGCATCGGAGCTCCTGGACCACCAGGACCACCAGGGAGTGTGGGAGTTTTGGGCCAGCCGGGAGAACCCGGTAGACCAGGTATGACTGGCCAGGTGTGACTCGAGGACCAAAGGCTGAATCTCCAAGTCCAAACTATGTGTTTCAGGAGAAAAAGGTTCAGCTGGCAAAATCAGAAGCAGCCCGGGAGATCCCGGCCAGAAAGGAGTGAAGGGTTCATCTGGCAATCCTGGTTCAGAAGGTGAGGCTGACATTTGATTTGCCAACTTCAAAATGGACCCAGACAATTTCAACGTGAGTGTCTGAGAACATCAGAGTTTCCAATCAAGTCTTCTTCTTCTTCTTCTTCCTCTTCTTGTTCTTCTGCTGAACCCAGGGGTGATAGGACCTCCTGGAACTCTGGGATCGGTCGGTCTCAAGGGAGAGAGAGGACAAAAAGGATTTACTGTCCAGGGTCATCTAGGCTTTCCAGGAGTCAAAGGTGAGCTTTTAGAATTCTTTGATTCCTGATAGGACTCAAGTGTGTGGATTCTTGTCCCAGGATCCAAGGGCCTGGCAGGAGCTCCAGGTGTTCCAAGTTATGGGAGTAAGGGCCGCCCAGGACCATCGGGACCACCGGGAAGACCCGGCTCCAAGGTCACATGAAATCACTCGGCGTAAGAAATCCCAGCCCCGATCGCTCAACTCATCATGTGTGGATCTTGCCGTAACAGGGCAGTGCTGGTTTTGGTTTCCCGGGCCGGCAGGGCCAAATGGGTCCCCAAGGAGAAGATGGCTCTGTGGGAGCACCGGGGTCTGAAGGGCCCCAAGGATCTGTTGGGCTTCCGGGTTCCACAGGACAAGATGGAGCACCGGGGCCCAAAGGTGGGATGAAGCTGAGATGCGCTGCTTCCTTTTCCCAAATGCTTCCAGTCTTTTTCTCCCGCCTGACTTTTTGTTTACTCTTCATTAGCGGAGGATCCATTCGTGCCCGTCCCATGCTCTGTTCAAATACTTTGGTTTGCTTTTGTGTGAATGCATGAAATAACATATGTGCACACTCAAACAATGACAACATCAGGTTTTGACCGCATGGAAGTCCAGTGGACTCGGGACGGATGAATATCGGCATCGGCCTTTTGAGACCATCTGACAATGGTTGACAATGAATGGAAACTATCTAAATCAATTCAAACTCGATGACAGTTTCCCAATTTAAACATTTGTGCTAACTTCGGGGTACCATCAATTTCAAATCAGTTAACTTGATAATGCCCTGGGAACACTCTCCATCCATTGATTCATGATCTGATCCGCTTATGCTCACGAGGACGTGCTGGAGCCTATCCCAGGTGACTTTGGACAGTAGGCGGGGTACACCCTGTATGTGACACTTCCAGCCTTTGGGAACCCACTAGGATTTTTTTTTTCTCACTGGACGCAGGGCCTCATGAATACCGTATGTGTTTCAGGTTCCCGGGGTCGAGATGGGCTTCCAGGACCACCTGGCCCCTTTGGACCTTGCTTTCTCGGAGCATCTGGACCTGCAGGACAGCCCGGGCCAATAGGAGTCATTGGCTTCTCGGGTATAAAATCCATCAACGTTATTTTTGAGAACTCTTGAGTGTGAGATGTGGCTTGTTCTGCAGGGGGCCGGGGTGTCAAGGGTGAAAAAGGTGATCCTGGGCTGCCAGGCATGGGAGCCATTGGGTCGCAGGGACCATTTGGCGTCCCTGGGTTTGATGGAACTCCAGGTCTGCAGGGAAGCAACGGTATGAAGGGACAGACTGGGACCACTGGTCAGCCAGGACGTCCAGGTATGGAGGAGGGTCACGGTCTTCCCCACTTGGTCAGTCTGTTACCCATCAGGAGCGGACATTGACCATTCCCTATTCAAGGCACAGGAACACACCAAAATAAGATGCAACGGTTTTCCATTCCAACACTGAGTCGTGTTTGTTTTTGTGTGTCAGGTATAAGGGGAGACTCTGGTCCCCCAGGCCCCCGTGGGAGTCCAGGGGACCTCGGGATACCAGGAAAGCCTGGAATTACCGGGCCAAAAGGTGACATAGAATCACTACAAATCAGCTTATCATTCTGTCTTCAAATCACTATCAACCTGCGGCTCTTGGCTCAGGCGAGAATGGTGCCAGCGGTGCCACAGGTTCCCAGGGGCCACCTGGGCCTCAGGGGGACAGAGGGGAGATGGGACCAAAGGGAATGCAGACCACTGTGCAGATGTCTGGAGACCCTGGAGATCCAGGAGCGACTGGTATTCTATTCTCTTCTATTCTCTTCTATTCTCTTCTCTTCCAGTGATTCTCAACCAGTGTGCCGTGGCACATTCGTGTGCTGTGGAAATGATCCATGTCACTTATTTGGACGAACAATTATGGTTCTGTCGTCTACTCAGCCAGCCTGTAATTGAAAGTGAACTCGTCATAATGGCAAGAACAAGACTGATTTTACGAATGCTTGTAATGCCATACTTGAACTACTCTGCCATCAGACAGTCTTGCAATCTTCTCTTTACGATCGTTGGCACCATTCCCTCCCTTTCATCTCCTCACTCACAGGTTCCGCTGCATTCATTTGGATTTTGTCAAGATAATTGAAAGCAAACAAACAAACGAACAAATAAGACAACCAAGAACATTCTGGGCGATGTGGCGGCCACCACCCCAAACACAACAAGTTTTGCCATAGATACAGTTTGCAATCATCTCGACGGTGGCTGTGTGGTTTTCTTCAAGTGGTCGCTTCCTGCCATCCGGAAGTATGGCCAAGCCTATTGTTGACACACCTTCTGAAGTGGCCGTTCCTATTCTCCAGCCATGTCGAGATGGTCTTTATTCTTGCGATGTTCTGTGAATGAGCAGTCCATCTGCAGTGTTAGCACCTCTACAAAATCCTGGATATTCTCACCAGTTTCTTTATCCTTAGGACCTCTCGGTCTGACTGGTGCTAAAGGCTATGAAGGTACCCCGGGCCCTCCAGGTCTCAACGGCGCCAGTGGCAGACCAGGAAGAGCTGGAGCTCAAGGTGTTTTTCTTCCAATGTCAAGTCACTTTTTCCCCTCATGCTTGGTAGGGTAGGGTAGGGTGTGAAGAATTCAAGCTGAAAGACAGCCAAAAATCATTGAAGCGGCCATGAAATAAATCAATAAATAGCAATTATCATCACATTTATCATTTGGCTTGAGGAATACAATACATGTGTATGTTTCTAAGGACCACCTGGAGAAGCAGGCAGAGATGGACAGACAGGTCCTCCTGGTTCTTGCGGTCTCCTTGGGAATCCAGGGGACCTTGGAAAACCAGGTCAGTCATTTGACTTCATGACAAACATGATCAGCAATCGGAAATTTTCCGGACTTTGGACGGCTGCATCTTGTCTCCAGGTTGCAAAGGTGCAAAAGGATCCACGGGGCCCTGTGGAGAACCCGGTTTTGATGGATTAGAAGGGCCGGGGGGACTCAAAGGGACAAAAGGGGAGCCCAGTTTACCTGGACCTGGATCCAAAGGATATCCTGGAGAAAAGGTTGAGCATTTGCCTTTGCTAACAGGAAATGCTTTTTCGAGTTACAAGTGACTTCCAAATAAATCAGTTGGAAAAGGCAACTTATTTCATTGTCAAAAGTCCAATGTCCAGCTGCCAATCAAATCCATCTTGTCATATTATTTTATCCTCAATCACATGAAATTTTCTGAGTAGATGTTTGTGAGCAGAAGATCGGCATAGTCTCGGCTCCCGGCACCAAGGCTTCTACTTTTCCATCTCTTTTTCCAGGGGCAGTCAGCTTGTGCAGGTACAACAGGTCCAAAGGGGGTGCCAGGAGACAGAGGAGACTTTGGTCCTCCAGGAGATAGTGGCCCCTGTGGCCCTAAAGGAAATGCCGGACCACCTGGTTGCAAAGGTCTCACTTTTGATTCAGTCATTATGTGCGGGTTCTTCTGGAAGTCCGGGCGGAAAATATTGTCTCTTTGTCAGGTCCTCCGGGTTCTCCTGGTGAGAAAGCTTGTGATGGACCTCCGGGTGTCAGCGGACCTCCAGGACCTAGTGGCCTGACAGGTGCCTCAGTTTTAGTGGGACGTTAGCTTTTGCATAAAAGTCGAACCAGTGACAACATGACAACCGTGTCTCCATTTCAGGTAACAATGGAGCCCCTGGAAATCCTGGTCCATCTGGTCCCAGAGGAAACCAGGGACAAGATGGCATACCAGGACCTTCTGGAGAAAAAGGAGCCATGGGAGGTGAAAGGACTCAGATTACCCCTTGTTTTAAAGGATCTCACCTGACCTGAGGTTTTTTTTTTCTTCAGGACCTGGAATCGGAGCCAGGGGAGTAGAGGGGGCAAAAGGGCCACCGGGTGAGTTTGGAATGTGTTTGTTTTTCATTGGGAAGAAAAAAAAAGTCATATTTGTCTCCAGGCTGTGTTGGAGAAACGGGTCCTCCTGGTACTTGTGGCCAGCCAGGACCTTCTGGTCCTGAAGGAAATCCAGGTTGCCCTGGTCCACCTGGGCTCCCTGGACTTCCTGGTGTTCGTGGCAGACAGGGACCCTGCACTGAAGGAGAAAATGGAGGAAAAGGACTGCCGGGAGAACGGGGACCAAGAGGTGATTGAATCGTTTGAGTAGATTGTTCATTTTGGTGTGATTGTGATTTTCCTCTTTGTTTGTAGGTCCACCGGGGTGTCGAGGGCCCCCCGGCTCCCCAGGTTCTGGTCTTAAAGGAGAGAAGGGGTCTAAAGGGGCAACAGGTAACGCAGGAAGCCCTGGCTGCCGAGGTGATCTTGGCCTGCCAGGCATGCCGGTCAGTATGCGTTCAATCTCCTCATAGAAACTCGAATGCAGATGCGCTTGTATTTGTGTTGAAAAGATCTGAACGGAATGTGTTCAGGGTCGAGATGGAGTGCTGGGAGCACCAGGACGTAAAGGCTTCATGGGGGATACCGGGGTAACCGGACCTGTCGGTAAGACCGCCACGTGTTGTTCTGGGCTGTGCTGGCTCATTTCAGGATGTCAAGTGTGAGAAGGGAGTCCTATTTGGTGACTTTTGTGAATTTTAAGGCATGAGAGGTGACGATGGTCCAGCGGGCATCAAAGGTTCTCCTGGGCCTGCAGGACCTACGGGGAGACGAGGTACGGCCACTTTGTAACATTCTGTTCACCCCACGTCATACGTTTTACATCCCTTGATGTGTTGTTGAGGGGCGGGGGGAGAGACAACTCATTAGTTGGGGCACTTGTAATTCAAGGTATGCAGAGGGAGCTTGGTCACGGGAACAAATTAAACCAACCAGTCAAGGTGTCACTGTACTTGTGACCACACTGCTGAATACCACCCTTACAGGGCAGAGGGGTAAGGACGTGTCCAGCGAGGTGGTGGTCCTAGCGGGAGACCAAGGGTTGCCTGGAGATCAGGGACTGCCAGGACAACCAGGGACCCCAGGAAGGCAAGGGAGAACCGGAGATCCAGGTGACTCATTTCATCAGTTTGGTGAAGAACCACTTCACACTTTGGGATGTCCTAATAAGCCAACCTGCGATTCTTTGTGACACTTGTAGGTCCCAAAGGTGATCGGGGTGGTGCTGGACGGCCAGGGGGCCCCGGATTTGCAGGACTGAAAGGGGACACTGGAGACAGAGGAGACCCCGGACTAAAAGGTAAGAGAAAGTCCATGGTCTTCCTGTGGTTCATATGTTCATGTCAATAGGAAAATCAGGGATGAGCTCTCGAGAACCTGAGCTCCGTCAGAGAGAACCACACCATAGCTGTACTCGAACCACGTCAGAACCACAGGGGAACAACACCAGATCGACAGCACATCAGAATAACACCGGGAACCAAAACATTCTGGAAACACATTGAAACGAGACCAAAACTGTACCAGCATTCACAAAAATTCCATCAGAAAGACAACAGAACCACTTTGGCACAAAAATGAACAAATACCAGACCGCACCAGAATTGCAACAAAATGACATCAGAGAAAACATGAGATCAACAATAGATCCACAGATGAACCACACCAGAAAGATATCAGAAATCACTTGGAACTGCACCAGAACCATACCAGAACCACCTCAGAGCCACACCAAAACCGCATGGAGATGCCATCCGAACTGCATTGTAAGAGCATGGCACCAGAACTACCTGGGCATCAAGTCATGTCATGTTGCAGGTGTGACGGGTGCACCAGGTTCCACAGGTGCAAAGGGTGCGCGGGGTCCCCCGGGTTTGTGTGCGGACAACCCCGAGAAAGACGGCTTCCTGTTCAGCCGGCACAGTCAGAATGTTCAAGTACCAGAATGCCCGCCCGGATCCGTCAAGGTGTACAGCGGCTTCTCTTTGCTCTTCATCAACGGGAACAACCGAGCTCATGGCCAGGACTTGGGTACGTGGCACTACACCCGCAAACACCCCACGCGTGGATCCCCACGTCGCGTCTGGAAAGTATGCGCCGCCATTGACGGGCCTTTGGCTGTGTTTTCAGGAGCTTTGGGCAGCTGCCTCCCACGTTTCACCACCATGCCGTTCCTCTTCTGTAACACGGACAGCACCTGCCGCTACGCCGCACGCAACGACTACTCCTATTGGCTGTCCACCGAGCAATCTGGAGTCAGTACCACGCCCTTCATCTCGGGACCGCTCCTGAAGAATTACATCAGCCGGTAAGAACGCACGGAAGGCCCAGATTGGCTCGGTATGCATTCTGTGCGTGACGCACAGTGTAAGCCGTGTGTGGGTTTCAGGTGCAGCGTGTGCGAGTCGCCGGCCAACGTGATGACGGTCCACAGTCAGACGCGTTTGCTTCCAGAGTGTCCTTCGGGATGGGACTCTCTGTGGTCGGGATACTCTTTCGTGATGGTGAGTTCCCGTGGGAATCTTGAGTGGGGTTCGCGGCTCCTCTCTCACCTCACTGGGCCGCGGGCCACTGTTAGCTCTGCGGCTTTTCACCACCTTTGCCATGTTTTGGCCCACTACACACAGAAGGATGTTTCAAAGCTTCAACGACCGCCTGTCAGTGACAGAGCCTGCAAGGTGACGATGACAATCCGCTTTCACTCGTGTTGGGAGCGGTGTGTCAACGCAGAGTGCCAGCGTCGATGTTAGCCGAGCGTTCTTCGGAAAATGCTTGCTGCTCTCTGGGGGACCCACTCTTTGACGAAAAACCACTTTGGCTCGGGACGTGTCTTTGATTTCCGTCCATTTCCTTGTTGCTCAGCCGGGTCGCTCCTCGAAATAGCTTCATTCCGTTCTCATCACGGTCCACAAACTCACTCGGCCAGGCCGACGTTGGCCTTCCGCAGGCAGACGCCGCGATTTTTTGCTCAGCAATATAGTCGCTTTAATGTCCCGGACTGTCAGCGCAGCCTGTTTTGTACCCGAGTGTTGCAACAAATCCTCGTCAGTCCACGGGATCTTCTTATTGGACCATCATCTTCGAGCGCATTCGTGACTTTGACATCCTTGGTCGGGAGAGGGCCATATCAGGACAGGTGTCTTGACGTGTGTACCGGGCCAAAGTGAAGGTGAGCCTTGGAAGTTGTCCAAGTGCTGAGCAGCCAGTTTTTGCTCGGCGTTCAGGAAACGGGAGTGGGGGCGGAGGGTTCGGGTCAGCCGCTGTCGTCGCCCGGATCGTGTCTGGAGAACTTCCGCAAGATTCCCTTCATCGAGTGTCACGGCAGAGGGACGTGCAACTTCTACACCGACTCGTACTCGTACTGGCTGGCCGCGCTGGACCCGCGTCACATGTTCAGGTGCTCGCTCACACGGCCCAGGCGCATGAAAACCTTGTCCTGAAACCCTTTCTTCTTGTTTTCCAGCAAACCCGAGCCTCGAAGCGAAGCCGGGGACCTGCCGGAAAATTTGATCAGTCGTTGCAGAGTTTGCTCCAAGCGCCTGTGAAACCCCGTGTGCCGCCTACGCTGCCCACAACAACAACAACAACAACAACAACAACAAACAAACAACAACAAACACAGAAGCTCGTTGTATGATCTCTGCTCAAAAATTCAAGTGTAGCAGTCTAACGCGGTAGTTTGCCCGCTTGTCTCCTGGGCCCTTTGGTTTCGCAGGCTGCTCGGTGAAAGCCTTCTCCGATTGGCTGACAAGTTTCAGTTGCACACGGCCGCCAACAAGCCAAAATTCCAATCTTGGCCCACGTTTGACCAATCACACCATGTGATTTGATCTGTCACGGAGGATTTGACGCGTGTTTTTGAAGGGCTCGTTCGGCGTTTTAGAGAACATTTCCCAAAGATGGCGGCCACTCGTCACGTTGCTTCTCGAGGTGACTGGGACAATTGCTTGACATTTAGCCTTTTGCAGAGAGGATAAAGAAGATGTGTCTGCGACCACGGCGATAGCTGCCCAAGATCTGTCACTTCAAAGCATCTGAGAGCGCAACGCGGGATGCCAACTGTTAGCATGTCAATGACATTTTCCATTCTACGTTAGCGTTAAGCTAGCGCGCTGTTCTTAGGGCAGCGGAGTCTGCTCGTAACGACCCAAAGTGTTACGGTCTTGGTTTTGTGTTTGGTTGTCGAGTAAACTTCCACTGGGTATGGCACGAAACCTTTGAAGCCTCTTTTTGTAACTATTGTTCAGTGTTTGCCAAAGCGACACTTGTTGACCGCCTTCGGTGCCACCTGCAGCGCTCTGATCTCATTTACAAAAACAACACTCATACTAATCAGATGAATGATAGCTGGTGTCCGGGAAAACAACTGTACACGATTGACTTGCGTTGAATGGAAATCACCGAGTCCGTCAATCAACCAATCATTCAATCAATCGATCACTCAATCAAAGCTTAAGCAAAGGTCGCCATTCAAGCTCACGTTCCTGGAGCGCCGAGTTCTCAGAATCGCGGTCTCGGGCTGAAGGAAAGCTTGACTCGCAGTGCGATGTCATCAGCGTGCAGTCGTGCCCGCGGCGAGCGGCTCCTTGGCGACAACGGCGCGTTAATTTGTCACCCTGGCAACGCGCTGCCGTCAGGACTCGCTCATGAGTGCGCGGGGACGAGGGTGGGGGGGCTGATGTGACAGGATCCATCAACAAACGGTCTGCCTTCAAACATTAACCACAACATCAACATATACGCCGTTAGCGACGGCAAGGCAGCTCGAGGAATGCGTGCGACCGCCAGATGTCGGCGCTCCACCCACAAGGTCATTCGCGCTGCGCAAATCACGCTGACCCCCCAACCCCCGGCCCCCTCCCGTCACCTGGACACAATTGCTCCATCGCATTCTAAGCATGTGAATAGTTGGTGAAAAGAATGCCCCGCAGTTCTTCCAGGATTTGCCATTGATGTTCACGCAATGTTCATCGCAGCACAAGATTGCTCCCAAAAGGTGAAATGGACGGACCGGCGAAAAGAAATCGACACCAGATGTGAATATTTCAAACTCTGGCAAAATGGATGAAAAGCAAACCAGCCAAAGTGGCCCTGGCCGGAATGGAACACAGCAAAGTTGAAGGCTTAGGCCCTGCATGTTTTCCAAGTCTCCCTGTTGCAACACACCTGATTCAAATGATCAGATCATCAGCAAGCTCTGATCTTGAACGCGTTCATTTGACACCTATGGCTTAGGGTTTTAAAGTTGGCTTCTAAAATGAGGTTAGAGTTTCAAATGAGGCTTTGAAACTCGGGACAGCGTTTGAAAGTAGGGTTTTGGGTTTTTTCCTCACCACTCGGGTTAGGCCCTAACCCTCACGGGCCGCTCCCCTGACTGTTTTGCAGCTCTGCCAGGGGCAACACACCTGATTCAAATCATCAGGATGGCTCTCATGCTGCTTCAGAGCTGGTGTGTTGCAGCCGGGAGAGCTGGAAAACAGGCGGGACGGTGGCCCTCTAGGCCCGGAGTTAGACATGCCTGGGTTTGGGTTTCCAAGTTGGTTTTGGTTTCAAAGTATGTTTTAAACTAGCTTCAGGGTTTCTTTCAAGTGAGGGTTTTACACTAGGGTTAAGGTTTTACATTTCTGGTTCGCGTTTCGAGTAGTGGGATTAATACTCTACTCCAAGCCTAGAGGTGCGCCCCCCATCAGAAACCGAGTGGTGTTTTGTGACCGGACTTGTGCGCTCGTCACGGATTGTCCATAACGAACAACGTGTTCAAAAATGGGGGTGTCCATTTGGGCATGTGACACCAGGTCAACGCAGTTCGATGATGGACTTTTTGGTCATGTTCTCGGACTTTCCACCGCACGCCTCGGACTCTCGGGTGAAGAGAAGTGCGGAGCTGTCAACCGCCCACCGCCCGGTGCTCAACTCTCAACTCAACTCAACTCAACTGTACTTATCGAGCCCTTTCAAAGAGCCATGGCTGCATACAAAGTGCTGTACATGGCGCCGTGTTGGCTCCGATGGCCGGGAAAGATTCCGATCCAACCTGCTCAAATATGTTGTGAGGGTTTGCTGGGAGTCTCTGGCAGAACCCCCTGTCAGAAAGAGTTTCATCTCCCGTCTTCGGCAAAACCTCAGGGGAGGCCTGGGACATTGAGTTGGGTTCCCCTCTCTCTGGGTCAAGACTAGCAAGGCGGTTTAAAAGCTTCTCCGTGGTAAGGCACCGACGGGAGCAAGGCTCGGGATGTTGTGGGGCTGTCCTGGTTGACATCTCTCTGCATCATTGCATGAGCATCATCTGGATTGGCAGAGCGGGGCGGCGATGTTCCATCTCTCGGGGATCACACCCCTCAGCCTCTCCGGTATTTTCAAAGGCACTGGAGAGGAGAATCCGTCGTCGGCAAGTTGAATCTTGTATTCGGGAGGAGCAGTGTGTCCTCGGTCGATGGGCCAGCTCTGCACCCTCGGCAGGGTCCTCAAGGGTGCAGTGAAGTTTGCCCACCCGGTTGAGGTGCGTTTTGACCGGGTTGCTCGCAGGATTTGGCGGAGGGTGGTTTAGGGTTTCAAATGAGAGTTTTAAACTCGGGTTATAGACCAGGAATCAAAGGTAACTTGAGGCACTGAGTTAGTGTGCGTCGCTAGACTTTTCATGTTTCTCCATCAGGCGTCACAGCAGGAATCCGAGGTCAGCGAGTAGCATACCGAAGTGCGGCGGCGTCTCGAGGTTTGCAGCGGGCAGCGAAATACGGCGTGGGCGAGCGAGCGCACTTCCGGATTGGAAATCTGCTAATGAAGTGCGCTAATGCGCCAGTGCCGGATTAATTGGGGCTGTTTGCTTTGGATTGTTTGATGCCTGCCAACCCTTTCAGGGCCAATCAGCGCTAATGGATTTTAGTCTGGCACATTCCCGCATCTCCGCACGCCCGCCTGTCGACGGAATGTGCGGCCACCCGAGGGGGCGGGGCCGCAGCCTTCAAAAAGACCAACGTCCGCAGCGCAGCCCGCAAACCGGAGCGCCGCCGCCAACCGCAACCGTCGGAACCGCGACCCCAACCGCAACCGCAACCCCAACCAAAAGACCCGAGTATGCAAGACTCATCTTTTTGTCTTTCTGTCCCTTCCTCCTCCTCCTTCTTCTTCTTGATGTTCTTCTTTTTCATATTCTTTTCTTCCTGGCGATCTTCCTCACACGCTCCCCCTTCTGGCGGAGTCTGGTGCAGTGGTTCTTTTTCCCTCTTTGCCTTCCTTGTCTCCTTCTCGCGAGGCACTTTGGAAATGGTCCGTCCTGACCTTGCTTTTCCTTTTGTCTCCTCGCCGCGTTTGTCGCAGCCATGCGCGGAGGCGACCGTTCCCCGCTGGCGTTCGTCCTGTGCTTGCTGGTGTGCAGCCCGGCCGTCTCCTCGCAGCCTGACGCGCACCGGGACCTGGACTGGGACCGGGATCCGGAGCCGGAGCTGGACATGCGCGGCCCCCGCACGCTGCAAGAAGCGGCTCGCGGCACCGGCGACCCGTCGCAGGTACCGAAAACGGCGCAGAAACAAACAGGAAAGAGAGCCAAAAGCAACCTCCCGCTCCCGGACGTTGGCCGGCGGCGGGGCCGCTTGCGGCGATCGCTCGGCAGCGATGGGATGTTGTGATTTTCAAGCAATGTCGTCAAAGTACGAAAGCGGTGCCGCCGCCGCCGCCGTTGTGGCTTTTTAATTGGCAATACTTGTTGGCTAACTGCTAAAGTGGCGGTTTTCCCCAGCCGTGCCCCCCCCCGCAATGTCGCACGGCGCCTGTGGCGTTCGAGGGGGGGGGAAACAGGCTGGCTTTTCGGCATTTAGCCTCCAAGGACCGATGTGCAAAGGCCCGGCGAGGGTCGGTCTCCGCGCGGCGACCGCCTCGTCGTTGATCCCCGCGCAACGTGCTCGTCATTGCAGGAGTGGGGCAAGCGAGCGGTGGAGGAGCTGCTGGCACGGATGGCGCCGGCCGGGGGCCAAAGCCGACGCGCGAGCCATCTCCTCTCGGCCCGCATGACGGCCGAGCGCTCGGCGGAGCCGCCCAACAACCTGCCGCCCCGCGAGCGCAAGGCCGGATGCAAGAACTTCTACTGGAAGGGCTTCACTTCCTGCTAGCCGCCTCGGCGTCTCCTCGCGCCTTCCTGTCCGACAAAGGCCTTCGTCAATAAAGAGACCAATCGCAAAGCCTCGTTTCTTTCTCTTTGGCTCCGTTTGCATGCGTGCATTTCGCACACTGTGTGGGAGTGGGCGAGAGAGAGCGAGAGAGAGAGAGAGAGACGGAGTGTGTGTGTGTGTTTTTCCTAATTGGTCTCACATGGAGATGAGGAAGCACAAATGTTGACACTCGAGCGTGCGCGTGTGTGCTAACGACTCTTAATGGACGTCAAACAATGCAAACGGTGACTCCATTTTGTGTGTGCGCGTGTTGACGTTTGAGTGCGGCGAGGCGCGTGCTTGCGCTTCCACTCAAGTTGTGTTCCAGAACAAGGAGCGGAATGCTTTGCGGGTCCTTTTCGACCGGCACGGTTTCATGTTGTAAGTGAGAAGCGCAAACATTTTCAATGCTGCACCCCAGCGGGGACGGACGGACAAAGGGGGGGCAGACCAAGACTGGCTCCAAAACAAAACCCCTGTGGGAGATTTGGAAGCAAAGTGCATGAAGAAGAGCGTTTCTCCATCAACAACGGCCCGTAATGGAGTGACTTCCTCCTCCGAGAGCTGCAAAATCAGAATGAGTTGCGTGTCGAGCAGCGGTGGGCAAGCAAAGACGCGACGGCTTCTTTTGCTCACTTCCCAAATGCGGTGAAAGCTTTTATTGGGAAGCCGCCGCATCCAAAAGGACAAAATATGCGCTGCCCGCCCCCGACCCAAGAAACAAAAAAAGAACTTGATGAACCTTCATGAGATGGAAGATGAGAGATGCGGTCTTTGTTGCGGGGCCCCCCCAATTTTGGTGGAAAAGGATTTGCAAATCATCGGAATGGGCCTTTGTGCGCGGGGGTTTCCGTGGTCACCACAGCAGCTCGCCGTGGTTTAGGTTCCCGGCGTTTGTCTTTGATAAGAATCAAGTCGGCGACCGGTCCGGGGCGGAGGCCGGTCAGCCAAATTCGGGACGGGGAACCTTTCGCAAAAGGCCACCGTTGACCTGGGTTGGCGCCGGCTTTGCTTTGGGCCATCGCGCCTCGCCGCCCCCTCGCCGCCCCCTCGCCGCCGCTGGTTGCGCAAGCGTCACGCGGCCGCCGATCAAGCGCCTCGCCGGAGGTGAATGTGTCCAGCGGCCCAAACTAATCATGCGGCGCGGAGACGCAGCGGGCGGGCGCGCATGTACGCGCGACGACACCCCCCCCCCCCCACCCCCACCCCCCGCTGCCGCGTGGCGGCGTTCTGGGAAACGCGGAGAGGAAGTCGTGTCCGTCACCGGGGCGGCCAATCAAGAGAGACTTTCTGCGCCGCTTCCTTGATTTGATTCCATTTGTGTTTTCGTTGGAGGCTGCAACTTGACATGGCCCGACTTCTCTCGCCAGAAATTTGTTTCCAGGTTCGGAAACAGGTTCCAGGTTTGCGCAAAGCAAAGCAAAGCAAAGCAAAGCAAAGCAAAGCAAGAGCGCTTTGAAAAAGAAGCAAAACCAAGAAAAAAAAAGAGTGTACTGGACGAGACTTATTGTGTGTGTAAGGTGGCTTTGCCTCTAACACGCATGTACACACACGCTTTTGAAGTCACGCGGTGTGGTCCTTCTTCCCTTCCTTCCTTCCTTCCTTCCTTCCTTCCTTCCTTCCTTCCTTGTTTTCTTCCTTCCTTTGTTCCTTCCTTCCTTCCTTCCTTCCTTCCTTCCTTCCTTCCTTCTTTTCTTCCTTCCTTTGTTCCTTCCTTCCTTCCTTCCTTCCTTCTTTCCTTCCTTCCTTCTTTCCTTCCTTCCTTCTTTCCTTCCTTCCTTCTTTCCTTCTTTCCTTCCTTCCTTCCTTCTTTCCTTCCTTCCTTCTTTCCTTCCTTCCTTCCTTCCTGCCTTCTTTCCTTCCTTCCTTCCTTCCTTCTTTACTTCCTTCTTTCCTTCCTTCCTTCCTTCCTTCCTTCCTTCTTTCCTTCCTTCCTTCCTTCCTTCCTTCCTTTCTTCCTTCTTTTCTTCCTTCCTTCCTCCCTTCCTTCTTTCCTTCCTTCCTTCCTTCCTTCTTCCCTTCCTTCTTTCCTTCCTTCCTTCCTTCCTTACTGACTTATTGTGTGGCCTCGTTTCTCTTGCCTTTCCAATCTCTGGAAAACTCCTGGCAAAAAGTCCACTGAAAGAAAGGCTTTGAGAAAAAGCGCCGTTGAAAAGGAACAAAGGACCTCGGAAAGCTGCTGGGAATGAGCGCCAATTCCCAAAAGGCTGCCGGCGCGTGTGAGAAAGTGCGGCTGCGCGCGCAAATGTGACAGCATCCTGGTGGGAAAGAAGACAAAGTGCATGAAGATGCCTCATTTCACTAAAGTGCTGGTGGGGGGTGCCGGCATCACGCATCATCACCAGCACCAGCGTCCTCCTCATTATCATCATCATCATCATCAGCGTGTGCGCGCCGTGACGTCGGCGTGGCCCTATAAGAGCGGCCCTGGCGGGACGGAGCCCCTCACACGCGCTCACTCTCGCTGTCCCGCGCACGCACACGCACACGCACGCAAACACGCAAAGACGCGTTCACAGGTCTCGAGGATGAAGACGTGCGGGTCCTCGTCGCGGTGCCTCCTGGTGCTCCTGCTCGCCGCCTGCGCCTCCCCCTCGGCCGCCCTGACGCGCGCCAACCCCGGACGCGGCGCCGCACTCGGCTCCTACAAACAGGTACCCGCGGCCCGACCGCAAATCGGGGCCGCCGTCGCTTACGTGCGCGTCTTTTATCGTCGGGACGGACTTTGCGATTTTGTGCGTGCGTGTGGTGGCGTGTTGGCGTCTGTCTCCATTTGCGACGGTGTGTGTGCAGTGGCGATTGAAGTGTGTGTGTGTGTGTTGACCAAAAAAAGCTCACACGCATCCGATGACGATGACATCGATGATGACAGCAATGTTGATGACAATGACCCCCGACGACGACGCCGATGCCGATGCGACGGCGAAGGTGACGGTGACCTTTGCCTTGCATTTCAGGACTGGCCGGGCCCGTCCCTGGCGGAGGCGGTCCTTTGGGACCTCCTCCAGATGGCCAACGAGGCCACGGACGAAGACGAGTGGCGGAATGGCGCCGAGGGAGCCGGCGGGGAGCGCGCGGCGGCGCTGACCAGGTCCGTCGGCGGCGGTCTCGGCGACGGCGCCGTCGACGCTCGCCTTCCTGCGGCGGTGGGCCCTCGGGAGCGCAAGGCGGGATGCAAGAACTTCTTCTGGAAAACCTTCACGTCCTGCTGAGCCGGCGGCTCCTCCTCCTCCTCCTCTTTCAGCTTTTTCACGTTAACTCGCAATAAAAACGTTTGGAGGACATTGGGGCTTCTTCTGGGTTTCTTGGCACATGCTCCGCCCCCTCAGCGAGCGGCAGCCGATCAGCTGCGTGGGAATTGCCGCCACCTCAAAACGCAATCATGCAAGTGTGCGCAACCCCGCGCACGCTTTCTCACGCTTTCACACACACCACCTTGACTGATGAATTGATAGATTGATTGACAAAAGGGGAGGGGCCACGAGATGAGCGGAAAGCCCGGAGGCCGTCGATAGCGTCTCCGAGGCAACGCGCTTTATCTGCTGCTCACTCATTGGTCAACCATCAGGACTCTTGACCTCTCACCTCCACTCAAAATGTCTGCATTTGTGTGTGTGTGTGTGTGTGAGGTGCCTTTGCCTCTAACACGCATGTACACACACACTTTTGAAGTCACACGGTGTGGTCGTGGTTGATAGGTGCGCTTTGCCGTCAAGCGATTCTGGGTTGGAAGGCCGCCTTCCTTCCTTCCTTCCTTTTTCCTTCCTTCCTTCCTTCCTTCCTTCCTTCCTTCCTTCTTTCCTTCCTTCCTACCTTCCTTCCTTCCTTCTTTCCTTCCTTCTTTTCTTCCTTCCTTCCTTCCTTCCTTCCTTCCTTCCTTCATTCCTTCTTTCCTTGCTTCCTTCCTTCTTTCCTTCCTTCCTTCCTTGCCATCACTCCACCTGACAGATGTTGCTCTCCCTCGACTGAGGTTTTGGCTGACTTTTGGTTTTGACGGCGCGAGTCGCGTTCTGTTCGCTCTGTCGCCAGAGCGTTCGCGGTCGAAACCGATGGAGCGCGAGCTAGCGGGCCCCCTCCAAAAGCGGCGGCGCGCCACAGCGCTCTTGCTTCCGCCGCTCGGCGGAAGCAAATGGGAGCGGGGGTCGACAAGGGCGGGAGTGGCCCTTGATGCGGTTCCGACCCCGCATTGAAAGGGACGATCCATACAACTGAGAACAAAGTGCAGCACATCTGTCTTGCTTTTTTCCATCTGACTACTCTCGAAACAGTCAGGTGCTCAATTATTCGTTACCCCCCCCCCCCTCCATCTTTCCCCAAAAAAGGGGCTTGCACTCATGGCGACTGGTCCCTCGTCATGCTGCCGACCAGTCCAGGGTGTCTCGCCCCTCCCTCTTGGCCGAAATCTTACTCGACTCGGCAAACAATTGACACAAACTATCAACCCGTCCCTCCGTTTTCAAATTGCACACACACACAGGCAGGCAGGTCGACGTCGGGTGGGCGGGGCTTGTGTGGTAACGTGGTCGCTGACGTCAGCCAGCGTGTCGGCCGGCCGGGGTGTGTTTGTTTTTTCGAGGGGAAGAGGAGGCAGGCCGGCTGGCGTCGAGAGAGCGAGAGAGCGAGAGAGCGAGAGAGCGAGAGAGCGAGAGAGCGAGAGAGCGAGTGAGAGGGAAGGAGGGAGGGCGGGGCCGCCGCCGCCGCCGCTTCTGCCGCTGCTGCCGCTCGCACAAAAGACGAGCCAGAGAGGAGACGAGGACGAGGCGAGCAACGACAGCACGACGAGGACGCACGCACGCAAGCGGACGATGGCTCGGCCGAGCGGCCGTCGGTAGCGCTCCGCCTTCGGCCGCTTCGGCTCCACGATGAGCGTCGCGCTGCAGGACCTCCGCAACACCGTGAGTAGGCGCGCGCGCGCGCGCGCGCGCGGCGTGACGTCACCACACCAGCGCGGGGAGGTGACGTCACGGGCCGTCACCGTCGCAACGAGCGCTCCGGGATGACGTCACGTCACCATCACTTGACCTTTGCCACGCTGTGCGTGCGAGCGAGCCAACCAACGTCTTTTTTTTTCTTCTCTGTTTTTGTCATGGCGACCGGCGGCCCACCAAGACTCTCAACTGCTTGTGTGTGTGCGCGCGCGCGTGCGCGAGCGGCGGGAGGAGCTGCATGGCCTGCAGCTGTCACTCATCTTATTTTGACTGACACTATTTGCTTTTTGTTTCGTAAGATCGGTGTGTTTGTGTGTCATGGGAGGGGCACGTCCTGCTGCTGTCACTCATCTTCGTTTGGCTGACAGTTGAGTGGCTGCTTGGTCAAGTGGTGTGTGTGTGTGTGTGTGTGTGTGTGTGTGTGCGCGCGCGTATTTGGGGTCGGGCCTCTTGAGTTTCCTGTCTGCAGCTCTCCAACTTCCTGTCTTAAGATGCCCACCCAACTTGCACGAGAACAAAACAAGAGAGTGGCCCTCGGCGTCCTCCTCCTCCTCCTCCTCCTCAGCGGCAGCAAAGCGCTAGCGCCATGTTTCTTTGCCTAATCTGCGCATTTTTCGGGGATATTTGCCGAGCCGCGTTCAGGCGGAGTCATTTGCGAGCGCCTGTCGGCATCGACAAGTCGTTTTGCTGCCACGGTGAATTTGAATTGATGCGTCCCTCGCCCCCCCCCCCCCCCCCCACATCAATCAACAGATGACAATTACAAGTCGCAAAACATTGCAAGTGCGGCGCCTCGCCATACGAGTGACCCGACTTGGGAGATTTTCAAGTCACTCCGTTCGCAAATGGCGGCGGTTGAACAAAATGGTCTTCCGCAAAGTGGCCGTCGACCGCCACTCCCGCCACATCTGTTCTTGACCCGCCGCGAGGAAGGAGCCGTACGGGAGGAGCTGAGCGCCGGCGACGGTCGCCCCCTAAATTGCTGTTTGAGATGGGGGGGGCTTCTTTCTGCCGCGCAGATGTCCAGCTACAAGCGAGCCACGCTGGAAGAGGACGAAGTGTCGGACGCCGCGCCCGAGGCCTCCTCGTCCCCGGACAGACTGGAGGTCGCTCAACGCCGCGCCGCGCCGCGCCGCGCTCACGCGGCCTCGGCGCACTGACGTGCTCTTTGCGAATCCCCCCCCCCCCCTTCAGGTGGGCTTCACGAAGACCGGCCCGGAGTTTCTGGGCAGAAGAACCCGGACGGAGCTTCTGCTGGGCGTCTCGCTGCTCCTCAGCCTGCTGGCCCTGACGGCTTGCCTGCTCGCCCTGGGACTGGCCTTCGCTCCGGGTGATTGCATTGATTGCGTTTCCGAGAGCCGAGCGTATTCGGGCTTCGCCCTTTTGCCAATCGACCCCTAACCCTCTGATCTGCGGCGTCCAGCCGGCGGCGGCGGCGGCGGCGGCCATCTGTGTCTGACGGAGGCCTGCGTGAAGGTGGCCGGCCAGATGGCGGAGGCCATGGACCGCGGCGCCGACCCCTGCCGCGACTTCTACCAGTTTGCCTGCGGCGGCTGGATGCGCAAGAACCCGCTGCCGGACGGCCGCTCGCGCTGGTCCACCTTCAACAGCATCTGGGAGCAGAACCAGGTGCTCCTCAAGCACCTGCTGGGTGAGTCCGAAAGCGCCGCCGGCCGCGCTCGTGCCCACTTACTTTTTTCCATGATTGCTTGCACCTTTTGGTCCGGATCTGAGCTGGTGGATTTGGAAAAGCAAGTCCAGATGAGGGAACGTGTCTTTGACGCAAGGCGAGCGCTGTGCCCATTTGACCTTTTCAGAGAACGCCACCTTCAACGGCAGCAGCGAGGCCGAGAAGAAGACTCAGTCCTACTACTTTTCCTGCCTCAACACGCAGAAGATCCAAGACTTGGGCGCCCAGCCGCTCGTCGACCTCATCGCCAGGGTAACGCTCCTCCTCCGCCGCCGCCGATTCCCGATGTCGATTCCCGGCGGATCGGCGCCTTCAACGCCGGCCGTGCGCGCAGGTCGGGGGCTGGAACCTGACGGGAGCGTGGGACAAGGACAACTTCATGGAGGTGCTGAAGCAGGTGTCGGGGCCCTACCGGGCGCAGCCCTTCTTCAGCGTGGCCGTCAGCACCGACCCCAAGAACTCCAACAGCAACGTCATCCAGGTGGGCCGGCCGGCCGGCCGTCCGCCACGTGGGCCCCCCCTCCCCGCTTTGTTCGGTCCCGTTTCATTCCTCGCCCGCAGGTGGACCAATCGGGGCTCTTCCTGCCGTCCCGCGACTACTACCTCAACAAGACGGCCAATGACAAGGTGAGCGGCGCACGCCGACGCCGGCACGCACGCACGCACGCACGCGCCTCCGAGCGCGTAGTGAGCGGCGGCCTTTGCGCAGGTCCTGCGGGCGTACTCGGACTACATGGTGGAGTTGGGCACCCTGCTGGGGGCCTCGCCGGCGGCGGCGGAGGAGCAGATGCGGCAGATCATGGACTTTGAGATGCAGCTGGCCGGCATCACCGTGCCGCAGGACCAGCGGCGAGACGAGGAGAAGATCTATCACAAGGTCACCGTCGCCGAGCTTCAGGTGAGGCCCCGCCCACGGCCGTCCCCCTCGCCCTTGGCGCGGCGGAACGAGTCACGGCTAACTTTGCGTTCCGGTCCGCGTCTCACGCGGAACGGGGCCGATAGGGCGGCACGGCGGCCGAGCGCTTAGCGCGTCCGCCGACCGCTTGACGCGTCCGCCACACAACGCGGAGGTCACGGGTTTGATTCCGGGGCCCCGTCGTTCTGCGTGAGTTTTCTCCAGGTGCTCCGCTTTCCTCCCGCGTCGCCCAAACGCGCAGGGCGGGTCAACGCTAACCCTAACGCCGACGGACGACGCGTTCTCCCGCGCTCTCGGCAATCGAGCGGCAGCCGGCCCAGAACTTTTTCGATGGGCCATCGGCTGTCACCGCGGCAACGGTTGCTGCGTGCAGTTGCTACATGAGCGCATCGCCCTTTGAGGAGATGGCTTGCGTAACCTGCCGTGCGCGTGCCTGTGCCCGGATGATGAGGGATGAGGGATGAGGGGTGATGAGCGGGAGGAAGAGAAAGATGGAGGAGGAGGAGGAGGAGGAGGAGGATGGAGAGCAGAATGAGGAGCAGGCTGAGGCGAGGACCACAACGCGGGGGGCGACCGGCGCGCATTCTCCAAAGCTTTGCGCGTGTGCGTGCAGACGCTGGCTCCGGCCGTGGACTGGCTGGACTTGCTGTCGTCGTGTTTGTCGCCGCTGGAACTCAACGACAGCGAAGCGGTGGTGGTCTACGCGCGGGAATACCTGCAGCAAGTCTCCCAGCTCATCAACAGGACGGAGCGCAGGTGAAGCGCGGCCGGGGGCTCGCTTGCCCCCAAAATCGCTCGGCGTGGCATCTTGCCAACGGGCTGTTTGATGAGGGCGAGAAATCTCTCGTCCTCATGAAATTCTCGCCGCTCTCAATCGTTGAGTTTGTCGCAAATGAGCGCCTGCTCAAGTCGACCGAGGCCGTCTCTTTGCGAAAGCTTGCCGACCCTCGCCCTGGTGTGTGTGTGTGCGTAGTTTGTTGAACAACTACATGATGTGGAACCTGGTTCAGAAGAGCGTCTCCAGCCTGGATCAACGTTTCGAGAACGCTCAGGATAAACTCCTGGAAAGTCTCTACGGCACCAAGAAGGTGCGTCGCCACCCAAGTCGCACCAACCCGCAGTCGCGTTAATTGACGGCCACTCGCCGAGCATTTGTTTTGCAAGCCGTCCCTCTTCCGACGAGTCGCCGTTGACCTTTTTTTTTGGGGGTGGCGCGCAGTCGTGCACGCCGCGCTGGCAGACGTGCATCGGGAACACGGACGACACGCTGGGCTTCGCGCTGGGCGCGCTCTTCGTCAAGGCCACCTTCGACAAGCGCAGCAAAGACACGGTGAGGCGGCCCGAGGGCGACAAAACGCAAAAGTCACTCATTCGCGGCTCCTTTGGGCCAACGGATTTTGGGCGGCGTTCTCGTTGCCTTCGCTCATCAGCAACGTCCTCGTCATCGTCAGATCATCGCCGCCCCGTTGAGCTCGTATTTGCTGGCCTTCGTGCCGTCGCGCTGCAAAGTTTCTCCGTTTTCGTGACAGGCTGTTGCCATGGCAACACATGTGCACCAAGCAAACGACGCGACGACAAAAACTGGGCTGGAAACAGACTCCGCCTTTTCTGAGGTGATTGGGATTCCTTTTTAGAAATTGGGAGAAAGCTCCCGGCGCCGCCGCGTCCTGTCATCTACTGCTGGAAAATCATTTCGGATCCAGTCACCCGTTGAATCCGACTCTCCGGATTTGCAGAGAAGGCTTCCCCCGGCGGCAGCCCAAAAGTGGGCCGAGAAACCTTTTTGCTCTCTCGTGTGTCCGGCGTTCAAAAGCTCCTCCGAGAATGGGTGACTTTTGGGGTTTGGGGATCTTCCGTCGGCGCTTGAAAATGGACGAGGGGGGGGGGGGGGTGGCCTTTCCATGTTGACGCCCGCGTCGGGCTTCGGTAGGCCGAGGAGATGATCAACGAGATCCGAGCCGCCTTCAAACGAACGTTGGACCGACTCGCCTGGATGGACGACGACACCAAACGAGCCGCAAAAGAAAAGGTCGCCCTCGCCCGCTCGCTCGCCCGCCCGCCCGCCCGAACGCGGAGCCGGCGTGCTGACGTATGCGCTGTGGACGCTGTCGTTAGGCAGATTCCATCTACGACATGATCGGTTTCCCCGAATTCATCACGGACACCAAGGAACTGGACGACGTTTACGACGGGGTGAGCTTGTCCTCCGCGCTGAGCGCCGGGCGGTCGCCAGCCGACGCTTCTGCCTCCCCGTGACCCGGTTTGTCCGTCTGTTTGCGCCTGCGTTTCAGTACGACGTTACCGAAGAAAGTTTCTTCCAGAACACGTTGAACTTCAACAACTTCTCGTCAAGAGTCATGGCCGACCAACTCCGGAAAACTCCCAACAAAGACCAGTCAGAAGACACGTCTCGCGCCATATCGCATATCACAGAGTTTGACATGGGGGGGCAAATCACCCTCCAGTCAGGTTGGAAAAACGCCACGGCGCCGCTGTGTTGTGTCGTTGCAGGTGGAGCATGACTCCGCCCACGGTCAACGCCTACTACATGCCCACCAAGAACGGAATCGTTTTCCCTGCCGGAATCCTTCAGGCGCCTTTCTACGCCGGCGACCATCCCAAGTCAGTTGCCGGCCTTTTACCGCGCTTTGTCGTCGCGCCGCAGTGTCCGTTCAAGGGTGTCCGCTCGACGGTGGCATTTGCGCTCTGGTCGTTTGTCCAAGACAATTGTTGCCGGTTTCCTCCCACATTCCAAAAACAGGCTGATTGAACACTCGAAATTGTCCCCAGGGTGTGATTGTGAGAAAAAAAATGATTGTTGGTCTGCGTGTGTGCCCTGCGGTTGGCTGGCAACCGGTTCGGGGCGTCGCCCGCCTATTGCCCGAAGCCGGCCGGGAGAGGCTCCGGCCGGGAGAGGCTCCGGCACGCCCCGCGACCCTTGTGGGGATTAAAACGGTTCAGAAAAGGGACGGACGGATGTCAAGAACCGTCACCGTGGAACGAGGGCACTGGAATGGGAGGGGTAGAGGGAGCCCGGTCGCTCCGCCCGCCAGCGAGGGGCCTGCGGATCGAGCCTTGCTAATCTCCAGGCCAGTGAGAGAGGTCCTTCAAAAGCCGGCGGCCCTTCGGGAGCCATCGGCGGCCGTGCAAAAAAAGCCCGTCGGCCAGACCCGTCTGACGACAAGCGACCCCGCCCGCTCGAGACACGCAAGATTTGTACGGTTTCGCGGAGAAGACGTCTTTGGTGACCGAGCTGTCAAAATGCTACCTTGGCGGCTTCGCTCCGTCGTGGAGTCGTCATCCGGTCGCTGTCTTTGTTCCAAAGGGCGCTGAACTTCGGCGGCATCGGAGTGGTGATGGGTCACGAGCTGACGCACGCCTTTGACGACCAAGGTGAGCCCGACTGGATTTTGGCCCGCCGCGGGCCGACCGGCGCTGACGTGGCCCGCGCGTGCGCGCAGGGCGCGAGTACGACAAGGAGGGCAACCTGAAGCCGTGGTGGCGCAACTCGTCGGTGGAGGCCTTCCGCCGCAGGACCGAGTGCATGGTGGAGCAGTACAACCGCTACGCCATCAACTCGGAGCACGTCAACGGGAAGCAGACGCTGGGGGAAAACATCGCCGACAACGGGGGCCTCAAGGCCGCATACGACGTTAGTCCAAATACACGAAATGCCGTCCGCGCACCAACGCCGTCGCGCCCGACTCGCGCGGTGGGGGCCGACACCGACAGCGAGAAGAACGAGAAATGGCCGACAAACTGTGGGACGGGCGGCGATCCGCCGAAAGCTCGGCGCCCGTCGACGTCCCCGCAAAACACGTTTGTTGCGGCCGCTCTTGTGTTCAGGCGTATCAGACGTGGGTCGGCAAGAACGGCGAGGAGAAGACACTTCCCGCCGTCAACCTGACCAACGAGCAGCTCTTCTTCGTTGGTTTTGCGCAGGTGAGAAAATCGCGGCGACGAGCAAAGCTGGCAGCACCGCTCGGAGTTTCCCCAAATTTGCGCGCTGCCTTTTCCAGGTGTGGTGCTCCGTCCGGACCCCGGAGAGCGATCACGAGGGTTTGGTGACCGACCCCCACAGTCCGCCGCGCTACCGCGTCATCGGCACGCTCAGCAACTCGGCCGAATTCAGCCGGCATTTTCAGTGCCCCGTCGGGACCCCCATGAACACCGGGAGGCGCTGCGAGGTCTGGTAGAGCGGGACGGGGGGGGCTGCCCGCCCACGTCCGATCCTCGAGGCCCCCCCCGTCGGCCCTGCTTTACACGCCTCCCTCCTCCGGCGCGCCCGATTCAAACGTTCCGCATCGCGATCGGGCTCTGAGAAGGCCGATCGCTTGATTCGGCCGCGTCGGAAGAGGGAGCAGTTTGGCGCAGGCTCGATCGGGGCACTCCCGCTCTATCTTATTCGCTTCCTGGATGGCATCGAGATGGACGCCGCTGACTCGGACCGAGGTTGAAGATCGCGCCTCGGATTGGAATCGGATGAAGAAAATACTCGGCCCGCGCCGTGCCATCGCTCTCACTTCCGGTCAGTCGGGTCACTTCCGGTGGCCGGGAAGCCCGTTGTCGTTTTCTTGTTGTTGTCGTGGTAACCAAGGGATCGACGCATCCCGTTGACGCCGCTTCACCGTCACGTCCATTCCCCCGCGTACTTGCGGGTGGCCCAAAAGTTCGGCTGCGCGACTGCTCGTACGCGACACCTTGAAAATGGCTTTGAATGTGTGAACTTTCCATCCCAAACAAGATTCTGGCTGAAATAAAATGCTTGCAAGGAGCCCCAAATCTGGCCGCATTTCAAGAGAAACCGTGATTCAAACAATTTAGACGTGGTCGAGTCCCAGTATTTGCCTTGTACTGCTTCTTGCCGTCGACCCGAAAACGACACGAGGGTGCCGGGAGGGCTCGGCTTGCCAATTTGACCTGACAAACCCAGAAAAGACGATGGCATTTTCAGTCGACAGCAAAATGGCCGCCCTCCGAGGAGGATCCAAACCCTCATTTGAATGACTGGCGGCCGTCACCGGCGTGGACGCGTTCGGGTTCGGGGGCGAATCCCCGAGAAAATGTTGCAGGAAAGGAAGGCACGGAAGAATTTGCTGGACCAAAAAATAGAAAGAAGCACATCCTTGTTGATACAAGTACTGGTACATTTGCCTCCACATTTTCAGCCTTCCCAAGAGTACGCTTGCGCGGAAACATCACAAGATTGTCGCCGCCAAGGGTCCGGGAGACGCTCCGCGTCATGGCGCTCCATCTCAGTCGTGTCTGGCGGAGGAACGGCGACGGCGGAAGAATCCTGGCGATGATCTCGCCGCCCTCTCTCCGCGCTGCCTGCACAAGGTCCCAAATGTCCCGCCAAAGGATCCTCAGCAGATCCCCGGCGGCTCATCCGCTTCTTTGGAGATCTTCAGCACGGTGTCGGGCGGCGGCGGCGGCGGCGGCGGCGGCGGGCGAGATTTGCGCTGCCGAGGTTCGCCCGACCAGTCCGTCGTCTGCGTGGGAATCATCGTCCTCCCCAGAGCCTGCGCAGGGCAAACGGCGCGTCGGGAACAAAACCCCCAACGGAGCGAACTTCCGTCCCGGTTTGAAAGGCCAACCTTCCGTCCTTTGCTCGCCGCCTACCTGGTTCTCGGCCAGGGCCTCCTTGGCCATGTAGTGCTCCCTCTTCATCTTGAGCTCCACCTCCACGGGGATGTCGGGAACCATGGTGTCGATGAGGCGGCCGATGACGAAAACCACGTGCTGGGGAAGGAGCAAACAGGCCCGAGGCTGGGACCCGTGGCGCCGCGCTCGCTAACGCGTGACAACGCCAGCGCGACGCCACTCCAGCAGCCGGCGCTCGCCGCGTTTCCCAGCGCACCCTCGCGTCACCGCAGATGCCGAGGCGATTAGCGCGAGACGTGCGGAGAGAAGAGAGACTGACCTCAAAGATGATGACGAAGCTGAGTCGTATGGCCAGCAGGTGAAAATACTCGGGCAAATATTCGCCGTTTTGGTCCCTGAAGCCGCGGTACCTGAAGAGGAGCTTCACGTGAGAAAGACGTCTCGTCCGGGGAAACCGAGACGGCGAAAGGACGATGAGTAGGAGATTTCTTTGAAGGGGGAAAACATGGAGGGGACACCGTTCGCGGGAGCCTCCTCCCCGCCCCCGCAGTCGGGCGCGCATTTTTCTCCTCTTGGGAGGGGTTAAGGTCAGGCCACGCAGCACAATCGGCACTTTGGCCATGCGCAAGCAAACGTGCTGATCTGCAAAATAACCATTCGATACGTTTTAGCGCCGTCAGATGTCAAATTCCCACGGCCAACGGCCCATGACAAACTTTGGGTCTGCCGACTGCCACCGAGGAACCGTCGGCCGCGCGTGCGCGCGAAGCCACGCGGCGGCGGGCAAAAGTCCGGCTTAACAAATCAACGAGCGGTCGGGTCAGCGCATCACTTGCCGAAACGTGATTTTGCGCAAAGGGACCTTGCGCAACTCGCCGACCTCCGTCGCAGCCAATGTGTGGAGGTGATTGTCCAGGTGACCGAGTGGCCAGTCTTTGAACTCCACGCGCTACCTTCCGACTCCGTACCTCAGAACCTTAGCCGTGCAAATCAGTTCAGTCACTCATCGGTTCATCTGCGTGCGGCGGTGACGGCGCCCGCTTCTGCCTTCGGCAACGGACGCGCCGGCGTTATTGCTTCTCGTCCGTGACTGAGCCTCCCTCACCTGCAGGTCAATCTGTGCTCCAGACTGTGGTTGCGCGGCGCCGTGGCCAGGGTGAAGTTGATGAAGCCGCTGAGCTCGGGGTCGCGGGTGTAGCGGTAGTACAGGCGAGGCAGGAAGGACGACGTGAAGGCGATCAGGAAGGCCTGGAGACCAAAAGTCCAGAGTGAAGCGGCGGGCAAACGCGCAGCGCCCACGTCGGCGAGGATCCTCCGCTTCGTACGTTGACGAGGACGGCCGTGTACGCGATGAACTGCAGGATATCCAACCAGATGCCGATGTCCTGCGCCCGCTCCACCACCGGTCGCCGATATTCGGTGACAAACTTCTGCGCGTCCAAACGGATTTCCACCCAGTTGTTGATCAAAGCGAAGAGAGGAGCCAAAGGGCACGCCGCCACAAAGATGGTGATGAAACCAAACTGAATGACTGAGAAGCACAAGTGGGAAAGGGGGAAGCCACCAGGAGACACATGATGAGTCTCAACACGGCCATACAAAACAAAACAAAACAAAACAAAACAAAAAACCCCTAAACAGCCTCGACCAGCCTGCCTTTGTTGCGTTTCCGTGCCGGTCTTGCGTTGGGCAAGTCGGGATGACTCGACTGCCCTGCAAGACCACCCCGGTCAGTAGCAATCGCCGGCAAAGATGCTGTCCCTGCTGGACTGTTCTCTTTGAATTTTGCCAGCACAAAAACACACAAGAAAACACAACAAAACCATGCTGGTCTCTCCTTATCCTTATTATTCCGATTCTTATGATTCTTCTTCTTATTATTTTTTTTGTATTTTGTGGAAGGAGGGGAGGGGTGTCTTAGTCTTCAAGTTTTTAGGTACAAGGAGCGTACCCACTGCATATCAGGCAGGTGCAGTCATGTCATGAATTGCCCTACGCGTCAAGTCACACCATCGTCCTCGGTCAGCGTACGTCGTCGCACATTAGCCGCTGGGCACGCCATATCTGACACATTCGTAAAGGTTCCAAACAGTTCTCCGAATTGTATCTGACTTTGCTCTCTTGCTAATGGAACGCACGACCGACAGGAAGCTCGCTCCTTGCTTCAGCTAAACGGTCAAGTTCATCTCGCTTCCCTTTCTTTGGGGCTTTCCTCGTGAGCCGTCCCAGTTTAGCTTCCACTTGCAAACCTTGCGTGTTGCCATTCATTCGTAGTACAGATGTAAAGACTCGTCAAATCAGCAAGTCGCACCATCGATTTGAGCTCAAAGGCGAGAAAAGAGAAATCACGGTCGTAGCACCCGAGGCGCCGCTCCGCCATCGGCCGCACGAGGCCACGCACCTTTGCGGACGGAAATCCGCCAGCTGTCAAAACCAAATCTCTGCAATTGCCTTCCCTCCGAGATAAGTGACGCCCTGACCCTGGACTCGTTCAAAACTCCACCTGTTTGCCCAGGCAGGACTTTGGCCACAGTCGGTCAGCACAGTTTTTGTTTTGGTTTTTGGTCGGACCTGTAAAGAGTCCTCGGCTGTCCGACAGTCTCGAAATGGATGACGATCTCATCCGGTTCACGTTAAAGTCAAGTGGAGTCTAAATCTAAAGATTGCGCCGAGCGAGTCCCGACTGGCTTATTCGATCGCCCGCCGCTGCGATGTCCAAGCAGGGCCTGCCGGACCGGAGGGCGTGTCCACTCACCCATCTCCAGGTACTCGCTGAAGAGCCCCTCGCAGAGCAGGAGCTGGTAGTCCACCTCCCAGGGGCAAATGTCCCGCTCCGTTCCTTCCTCCTCCTCCAGCACCTTGGCCTTCCCGCTTCTCTTCCTCTTCTGCCACCACGCCCTCAACTTCCTGCCGAGCCCGTAACAAAGCGGTAAGGCAGGAAACGGTGCGGCGGCGGCGGCGGCGGCCAACAGCCCTTCGAAAGAGCCCTCTGTGTTTGGAGGAGCTTCTCTTGGTTTGGGTGAAGTGTGTGCCAGGCTCTGTCCCGGCTGAAATTGGGGCGAGAGGCGGGGTACGCCCTGGAACGGTCAAAAGCGGTCCATGTTCGATACGGATGGACATACAATGGCTCGTTATCGTTCGTGGCCCGGAGGTGGCATTTGGGTTCAAGGAGACAGTGCGCGAGTGAGCTAAGGCAGCCGAATGAGAAGAGTCGGGTTCGGCGGAGTGCTCGGAGGTGGATGTTGTACTGCGTTCGCTCGGCGTAGGAGCTTACGGGCAGATGAACTCCTGGATGTTGTTGATGAGCTGCTTTCCCACCATGATGACGAGCAGCTCCTGGGCCAACTCGATGAGGCAGCCACCCGCGCCGCACTGTTGTCACAACCCGCAAGTCCAACGGTTAGTTTGAGCCGTCGAAAAGGCGAGCGGCGGTGGGCGGCGCTCACGTCTTCGTTGCGCACTCCAAACAGCGTGACGTACTTCCCCGGGTGGCCGATGAATCTACGCGCAAGCCACAGAACCCGAGTCAGGGTACCGCGCCGAGGCGGCTTCACCGGTAACAAATGGCCCGAGGGCAACCCCGACGACCGCCTGGCCCGCGCGCTATTGGCAGCTCCTCAAAACCACAAAAGGCCAACACCGCCGGCCAAGGGTCGACAAGCGCACTCTAAGAAAGAAGGCCCGGCCGCTCAGACAACAATTGAAAGACGTTTTTTTTTTTGCTTACCTGCCTTTGAAGAAGGCGATGTACACCGGAGACGAGTAGAAGTTGACAAACTGGAACACGAACACTTTGAGGATGAACATGTCTTCGTATTTGGTCTGAGTACGATGCATTTCTGACCCACACGCAAGCACGGGCAAAGACACACACACACACGCACACACACACACGTACGGCACATACGTGATCTGTTTCGGACTCCGGCGTTTTGTTGTTGAAGACGTTTCCCGTTGAATCCAAACGGCTTGTTGGTTGCGGACTTTCCCTACTTTTGGACTTTCTTGAGGTCGGAGCCTCGGCTGGGGCCACGTGCTTGTTGTTCTTGTTGTTAGTTACCCGAACGGATCGCTCTGTGGGTTGTTTGATGAGTCGACTGACTGATGCGTGGATGATTTGACGACAGAGTTGCCAATTTCTTTCTGTGGCGGCTGTGCCCGCGGGGCATGCGGCCGGCACGGGCATTGTTGTTGTTACTGCTGTTTTTGGGGTTTGTTCTGAACAAGCCTTTCGGATGCAAGGTGTTAACGTCTTCAACGAGCGACCGGAGCGGAATTGGGCACATTGTGCCCGTGGGCCAGGTGCAAAGGACTGACCCCATCTGGTGAGGATGTGCGCCAGGGAGATGTAAACGCGAGACAAGATCAGGATGACCAGCAGGTTCAACACAGATCCCGTCAGACTGGCAATCCTGGCGGCCTGGAAGCAGACGGCGAGTCAACGAAGCCCTCGACAAGGACCGAGACCCTCGGGGAAGCCTTGCAAATCCTCTACATTTGAACCCTTTAAAAACCCACACCAAAAAGTTCCTTTGGGCAATTGCAGCAACAACAATGGAGTTTAGATCGCATGGTCGAGATGTCTCTCGACGGTTCAAAAGTAAAAGAGCATCATGATGGCAAAGACAGGAGGAAACGTGACTTCCTAAGAAAAGTCCAAGACAAAGCTTGAGGCATGGCTGCTGTTTTTCTCTCTATAATGAATGCTGGGTTTTTTTTCCATTTGGGGAAGTAAAATCTTGAGCTTGTACCACGGTGAACACGTCATCAGGGCGGGACGCAGCAGCACACCGGGATGCAGCAGCACACCAAGAAGAAGAAGAATGTGAATGTGAAAAATGATTCCATTCAAAGCCAAACAGTCGAGCGGGCATTTGTGGTCGAGGCCTCCCAGGCTGTGAATGCGCGCTAGCGATTGGTTGGGCGGTTGTTAAAGGGTTCGAGCAACACCTCGGTCACTTTGCACTCGTTTAGCGCATCGACCCTCACGGAGAAAATGAAGAAGCTGAGATTGGACTTGGAGATGACGATACTCAGGATGGAGCGATACAGGATGATGGCGATGAGGAACATCAGGACCACCACCACCTGCAAGCAGCCAAGTTGAGCGTCTGTGCCCCCCTTTTGCTTTCCAAAGACCCCCAAAGTCTCACCATGATGACGATGATCATGCAGCCGGTCAGCACTCGGTTAAAGCGCTTCTTCTCGGGGAAGTACGATTCCTCCGCACCCGTCAATGGGTTCCTCATCGTCATGGGCGCCATGGCCGTGAACTCGGGTCGCGGCCGCTCCTGCCAAAGATCGCGGAGGGTGACGGGCAAAGGGGGTTACGCGCAGGCCGATTCCGCCTCGGGCAAAAACGGGACAAAGCCCTTCCTTCCGCTGCGGGTGACTGCCGGTGTCTTATGGCGGCGGACTGGGACAAAGGACCAGCGGAAATATTCAAACGTCTGCACTTTGTCTTTGGTTTTACACCGGATGACTTCTGGAGCTACCAAAGTTGACCCTTTCGGATCTTTTGGATTTGTTTGCGTTGACATATATCGGATCCCACCACAGACGCCAAAGATGGCCGTCTGCAATGCTTGCGTCATTCCCCACGCTCCTACACGGGAGCGAGTCACGGCCCGCCTTTGCCAAGTGAGAGAAGACACTAAATCCTTTTCGCATGAGGTGGAGCCACTGCATCCTGGGCGCATGGTGAAAGGACAAAGTACTCAACACTCAAGTTCTGCAAGAGGGACAGGAAGGCTTTTGCGATCAACAGCGACCTCTGGAAGGATCCCGCGGGTACAAATCTAATGTCAGCAGGGGGGGTGGAGGGGGGCGGGGCGACAATCAACACAGCAGAAGACAAGCAGACCCGCGGAAAAGAGCGCTGCAATATTGGCGAGACCGATAATTCACAGGTATGACCAGAGAGAGAGAGAGAGAGAGAGAGAGAGAGAGAGAGAGAGAGAGCCCCCTAGCGCATTGGCCCGTTCAGCCACAGGCGGTAATGTTTCAGGACAGGAGAAGGCGCGGATCAAAACCATGGTCATCTTTGACTGGAGCTGGCCCTGGATGAAACTATTTGTGTGCGTATATTCCAAAATTCAAATAAATGTATTCAACTTGAGTCTGACGATACCAGCGATGAAGAAAGTTGGGGATCAGACCAGTCTGGTATCACCCACTTGTTATGGCTGCGCACACGTGAACGCTTTTCCGGTTTGCTCATGTGACAGTCCGCATAAGGCCAATTGCATTTCATGCTGATGCTAAAGTGTGACATGCGGGTGTGGTCCAGTTGTGCTGCGGGTACCTCTATGTCCTGGAAATCGGTGCAGTCCCAGCGGTGGGACAGAGATGAGCATGTTCTCTTCCAGTACTCCAAAAACGTGACGGCCCACAAGGACATGAAGACGCTGAGAAAGACCGTTCCCCCGTTGTCAAAAAGAATACCCGCCTACAGGCAGACCGTCACAAAGACGGAAACTCAGTCAGGTGATCGGTCAGACAGTCAGATGGACAGGCAGACGGCTGATCAGACAGGCAGAACCTTGAAGGTGATGCAGATGCTGGAGTAGTTCCAGTAGGAGCAGATGTTGCAGATTGGACACATCACAAAGCTGCCGCCACTGTTACACAACTCCTTTCTTCAAGCACGCACGCGCACACACACACACACACACGCACACGCACACACACACACACACACACACACACACACACACTAAAGTGAGTGGATTGTGTGTGGCGAGAATGGTGTTGTCAAAGGCGTTGCTGTGTCTACACACGCTGGAACATCCGTGGTCATCAGCCAAATACCGGTCAGGAAGACCACAGTCCCAACAAGCGAGGCTGGCACCAACCATCCCGTGTAGAACCCTAAAGACCATTACCGTGGAAACATCGGGCCAGTTACCATGGAAACATCTGCTCAATAGCCGTGGAGATGCACGGCCGATTAGCATGAAAACATATCATCCTCGGTTATCATCGTTGTCTGATGGACAGGTTTTTGGAATTACCGAGCCAGGCAAAGTAAAGAGCGATCTTCTCTCCAAAGTACTCCCTGATGTGGTCCAGAGGCTGGTACCGAGCCCAGCAGGACCACTGAGCCCAGTACCTGTACAGGATTTGCCTGAGTGCCAGAGACTCAACGGGCAGTGGCGGTTTGGGCAACTGGAAGTCACCCTAGAGGAAAGACACCTGTTACGGGGACGCCCTTCGTGGTGACTTTGTGGGATTTCTACTTGTTCTGGTGAAAGCGGACCTCGTGGAGCGGGTACGCCGATGTGAAGACCTGCTCGCTCAGCAGACGGTCGATTCCCACCTCGCCTTTGGACACTGAGCCGTAAGGAGTTCGAGCCAGGATTTCATACAGCTACAGGAAAGGCACGCGCACACGCACGCACAAACACACACACACACACACACACACACACACACACACACACACACACACACACACACACACACACACTCTTTAACGCAAAGCGAGGCCACTGCTACCGTTTGTGTGAGTCACGGCCAGAAGAGAAGCCGCCAGGGCCTCATGAGAATGTTTGGGCACAGAAAACACAAACTCTCAAACACACAACATGAACACACTCGCAGTCACACTCTCAAGCAGAGCCATGTGTCCACGCATGCCTGCGCGTGTGCATGTGTGTATCTAAAAACAAAAAAAAAAGCAGCTGATCGGACCCAGAAACAACCGAGCGTGTCTGTTCTCCGCCTGCGACATCTCTGACCAAGGCTGAAGCGTCAGGCCAAGAACTCCCGTCGACCCAGCCCCGCCATTTTTCTCCCCCAAACATTCTGAAAAGATCTCCACTACAGCCATGTATACGTGTGAGCGGGTGTATGTTTGCGGAGTAGGTGGAGCCCCATCCGCCTGCTGACTGAAACATCCTGAAGTCAATCGGTCAGTCGCCCAATCAGGATGTTTTTGACGGGAAGAAAAACGCAGCCACTCACTACTTGATGTCTTTGAGTTGTCTTGAAGAAGGTGTCTCTGTCCTCACTGCCCAGAAACCTGAAACACAAACGCACACTCATCAGCTTACGTTTGAACAAGTCAACTCACCGTGTGAGTCCTCAACTATTGCGACTCCTGTTCTGACAGCTGTCCAGACTTCTGATGTGACTTCCGTTCTGACTCATGCTGATTCTCTTGATCTGACTCTTGTTCGGATTCCTGTTCCGGTTCCTCTTCTAACTCCCGCTCCGACCCTCGATGTGACCCCGGAGGTGCGCGGTGAGGAATTTGAACCTCTCGAGCTTGTTGGTCCGGAACTGGCAAGTGTAGAAATCCGGCGGTGGATTCGGGACTTCCTGAGCCAGCGGGTTGGGCAGCGACAAGTACTGGAGCGCGCTAGCCGACCAGTTGACGTACGGAGTGTTGACCACCTGCGGGACCGGAAGGTGTCAGAAGACGCCCGGGAAGCACGCGTCACGTCTGCCTGCCCGCGGGAGCGTCCGCCCTCACCTGCAGGGGGACGCGCAAGCTGATTTCCTCGGCATAGTAGCACAGGACACTCCAGGGGGCGCTCAGGAGGACGAAGCGGATCCTGGTCTTGGTCTGGACCACGTCCCTCTGGACACCAGACAAGCAGGCGACAACACAACAAATCAAATGCCATCGGTAGGTGGTGCAAGCGTTTCAGGTGGGCCTTCGGGTTCACCTTCTCCATCAGGAGTCCCGAGAATCTCAGTTTGCTCAGGAAAGTTTCTCTCCACTTGCTGTGACCGGCGTTCATGGCCTTGCCGTCCTCCACGTTGGGGTTATGAGGCTCCTCCCACGCCAGAACAAAATCTGCCCGGGGATCACACGGCGTCCGCCATTGCGGTTTGGACGACAAGTCAATCCACCAAATGAGCACCCTCCCGTTTTCCTCGCGTGAGGAATTCCCATGTCACCTGACCTCCCTCCCTCAACTCAAAGGGCAAACAAAGACTAAACGTCAAATGTTAAACACGTCCGAAACGCAACGCGCAAACCTGAACGTCCCCAACCTCATGCTGGGGGAATCCCAAGAACAACAAGGAATCGTTTAGCGCCGGCACTGTTTCACTCCAACGTCAGCCGAGGCTTCTCACGTCGACACGTCAAAGACATTTGAGTTCACTTTGATCACTCGAGTTGGCCGGACCGGGCTATCGGGGGCCTGATAAGCTCCAAATAATAACCGACGGGACGGTCCCGTCCCACGGGGCATCCCTTTGACAACGCGGCTTGAACAAGTGGAGCCTAGCGTCAAGTGCAGTACGTGGAGCGCCTTTTCCCGGCGAGCGAGCGCGCATTCTGTATGGCATTGTTTCTCCTGGCTGCCGCTGACTTGGTGTCTTGTCAAACACGGAGGAAGTCACGCCTGTTTGTTCAGCTAATATTGACGCTAACGTGTTTTTGACTCACCGACACAAGTGGATCCGTCGCTAAACGTGTTCTTGTCCCGCGGCGGCATAGCAGCATTCTGGGAAGCGTACACAGTGACGTTAGGACATTTCCCCCCCCCCCCCCCGTCTCCTACGGCGTCAACATGCATTCTCGTGACCACACAGGCGACTGACTTCCTGCTCTTACCGAGGCCATTGTTTCTAACGAGCAGCGGAAACATGGCTTTGTTTTTGCCCCCAACCGCAAGCAATCGTTAAACGAACCGCTCAAGACTTTACGACGAGAGAGACCACAAAGGATGTGAAAAGTTACCGTGGCGATGCTGCCGTAGCTCACATCTGGTTTCATTTCCAAGGTGATCAGAGTGTTCACCTCCTGGTCCCCTCGCATCTTCATCGCCCTGAAACGGTAGAAGTCACCAGCGCAGCTTCCCGTTTGCATTTGAATGTTCACTCGTCGTCATTTTGTTTGCCGCAGCGACACCCGGTCTTGATCGGAATCACAATCATCTAGATTGGCCGAGTACCGACACTCCGTTGCTGAACGGCTCTCGGTCCTACTGGAAAATGTACGTTCCGTTCCGGTGGCTTTTGTGCGGCAAGACGACCGGCGGTGCGCTGATGCTAACGCAATGACAATTGTGCGAGTCGTGCGGCGAATCTTCAAGAAACGTGTCCGGTAGCGTGGCGATATTGATCACCGCCGATTGGGCAATTAACACGAGACGACAAGGAATACGGTCGGGACGTCCCAAAAGAGATGCACAAAATGGGCCACCGAGGCATTGCAGGTCAAGTCGTTGACAAGAAATGAATGGCAAGAGGGGAGGAAGCGTAGCGATGTCGCCCGGTTTCAGGGTGCGCGCTTCGAGAGCGCCAACCTGAAGGAGGCGGTGAGCAGAATGCCCGGGGGGGTAGGAGAGAATTTGGCAGTTCTCAAGAGCGGGGCAGGGGGGAAGAACCCATCCTCTCGGCAGTCCCAACTGGCCGTTGCCTTTTTGGGACCGGTGCCAAAGCGGACTGCCGCGGATGAACAGAGGGCTGGCCTCACCGGCTCCTGCGAGCGGGGAGGCAGGCGTCGCGTGCTTCTTCAGCAGCCCGCCCACCGCCTTCTTGCCTCATGAGTTGCGGTGCCTGTCATGTCGCTCAAGGTCACCTTACATGGTTAACCCTCATGCAGTATTTTTAAGCGGCTGCATGAAGGGTATTACGTCCCAAAAATGTCCCTCTTCCAATGTGCAACAACTTTTTTCACTTTTCATTTTTTTTCTTCACTTTCAACCCCTCAAAATGTTCAGTGGGAATTGGCCAAGACATAGATATACATCCTATGCAAAATTTCAGCTTCGTGGAGTTATTTGTCACTGTTTTGTCTGTGGTGTCCATTTGTGTCCGAAATGTCCAATTTTGGGATCATTACTGCATGGGGGTTAAAAGAACCAAATGAGACTGGCCGGCCTTAGCGTTGCATTTAAGGCCAAGCGTCAAAAAACACAAAACAAAACAAACCCACACAGCAGGGAGAGCCGACTGCACATCACTGATTTGGAGCTCGTCATCCCTTGAAAGGTCATATCGAGAAGTGACTAGCGGCCTTAGCTACTGCCGATGTACCCGCGATCGGGATGGAGAGCCGCTCCCATCCCGATCGCGGGTACAGAGAGCTATGGTGGGATGAGACCGCTTGGAGGTTTCAAACCCGATGAAACAATCTTCACCTGCGTTTTAAAATGCACGGGTTAGGGTTAGGGTTAGGGTTAGCGGAGGGAGGCCAAAATCCAAAGGATGTGTTCCGGTTGAGGTGCCGGCGCAGCATTTTGAACAAATGGAGTCGTTTGAGGGAGGGCTGGCTGACTCGGATCCTTCCCAAAGTGTTCTGGTCCGCGAAAGGGCCACCAACTCCCCAAGGTCAAAGAAATCAGACCTGACCGCGACCCGTCGCGATCCAATTTCGGATCAGCGTCCCGTTTGAAAAGCCGACTCGGAGACTGTCGGCTTCGCATCGAGTTTCTCGCGGTCCAAGTCAACAAGCGAGGACTTCCGAGGGCCACTGTGGCTTACTTCCGTTCGCTTTTCATTCGAGTGCTATAAGTTCAAGGGTGTCCCGCTGTTAACGTCTTCCAGACATCACAAAAGCGGTTGAACTGAGAAAGTAACCGTGCTTCCTTAGCCAACAAACGTTCCTGTTTGTCACAACCACTTGATCGCGCGACATCATCAGCAACTACGTCAGCGTTACTGCCAAACTCACCTGCGAGCCAGTCCTCAGGTCTCGCTGTCTTCACCTTCACCCGAGTCCTGGATCTTTGTGTGTTGGTGTCCTCAGATGTTTCAGTCAGCAGCTGGTAGATTGATCACACCTCTGCCCTCCTATTCACATCCATCTGTGTGTGTGTGTGTGTGTTTGGGAGGGAGGGGAGGTTGAGCTGAAGCTGTGGTTCTAATTTTTGATTGGCCCTCCAGTGGCCCCACCTTGTTAGGGGAAGTGCAAGTGAATAGCGCCTCCTGCTGCCTAGACCGGGAATAATCTGACGTTTGAAAACAGTGCAAGCAAGAAAGCTCAACTCTCGCTCGATTTGGTAGAGAGCAGCGGTCCCAGTGTTGTTCTCTACCACGGACTGGTTTCACCTTCACGTAAACCGATTTGGACAGAGCACCGTCGGGTGGGGGGGGGGGGGGGGGGGACGTGTTTTGGGGCTGGTTTTTTTTTTTTTTTTTTGTCGAAAGCTCCGCATATCATGAAACATTGTGTCATCGTGTGTTTCAAGAGGTCACACTCCATTTGTGAACCCCTCGGGTCCGTGAAGCCACTTCAAGAGCACGTGACAATTTCAAGTCAAATGTTGAAAAAGGACATTCTGAATAAAAAAGACAGACAGAGAGAGAGAGAGAGAGAGAGAGAGAGAGAGAGAGAGAGAGCGCTTGATCACAGCAGTTACGTCCCTGCCACCAAGAATGTGAAAGATCCTCAGTGAAGCTCAAGCCCAAGTGTCTCATGAAATGCAAAAAGACTCCGTTTCGACTAAAGGGACTCTTTTATAGTGAGTCGTTGGAAGTCCAATGACTCACTATTCAGTGTTGACAGGGGGTCATTTTGTCAGTCTTTTTTTTAATGATTAAAAAATATATTCCAAGATGATTTTTAAAAGCAGTTTCTGATTTTAAATGACGTGAATGATATCTTTTTGACACGAAGAGACGTTGCTAATTATTTTTATGGACACAAGTCTTTACTTAATTTAATTCCCCCCCCCCCAAAAAAAATTGTTCCAGACATATCACTTATGACACATGGAGTTCCAAAGTGAAACACATCAGACAATTCACAGAGAGTACATCGCGATGGACAACAGGGAATTGCTTTGTTTTCAGTCTGCCGGCCGGCCAACACAATACAGTCCAGTCCAGGACTGCTTTCGGGGTCAGGCGCGCCGCGGACACCTTCAGGTTTTCCTGACGTGACGTCAAGGCCCTCCTTGTGGCCCCGCCCCCACGAAACACGCACACACACACACGCGCGCGCGCGCACACACGCACACAAACACACGGGAGCAGTAATGGCGGACTACGACTTCGACGATCGGGACCGGGCCTATAGCAGCTTCGGCGGCAACAGAGGGTGAGTCCGTCCGAGTCTCCCCGCCTCCGCCGCCGTCCTCCCACCGACTCGCCGCGGCGGCGCCGCCGCTTCCGTCTCGAGTCTTGTGCGCGGCCCCGCTCGGGGTCTCGCGAGGCCGGCCAGGCGGCGAGGAGACAGCGCGCGAGCTAACGTGCTAACGAGCTGACATGCTAACGGGCAAGCCACTTGACGCTGCACCAAACGAGCCGGGCAGCGTCCGACGTTTGCGAGGAATCGGCGGCGGCGGCGGCGGCGGCCCGCGTGGCCTCTGCGCAGTCTTCCAGCCCGCCTCCGTGCCTCGCTGCACGGGAGTTCGCACGCACGCACGCCGCCGCAGTCCATCCACGCGTCCCTGCTCGCGAGTCGAGTTGTTTTCGCTCTCTGCGTCTCGTGTTGTGCTGGGAAGGCGATTGCGGAGGTGCTCGTGTCATCTCGTGGCTTCTCCAACGCTGCGACATCACGATTGCAACTTTGTGAACGGGGCTGCCTACGACCAAAACTTAAATTCGCCCCGTGTCCAAGAATTCTTTCTACGGCGCTAGCCAAACTACGGTCCGGGGACCATTTGCGGCCCGCCATCCATTCTTCACTGGGCGGCGGCATGTACTAAAATGTACATTTGACACAGCCCACAAGGCCCACAAAATAAACGATTGAGATAATAATAATAATAATAATTCCAAAAAATATGCGGACAGAATGAGAAAGAAGGGTGTGGGGGGAAAAAACACACGTTTCTCCATATGCAAAGTTACAACTAAAATAAGCTGAAAAAAATGGTCACCCCTGTCCTAACCCCTTCCAAAAAAAAACAACACATACTTTGTTTTCGGTAACTATCATGCCAACTTTATAAAATTCTGTCAGGAAGGCAACAGCAGAACTGCGCACGGGAGCGTTTTACTGCATTGATATTTCATATTAGCAATGCGCAAACGCACCTGTTTGAACTCAATGCAGCAGCGCAAACATTTTAGTGACCAAAATCAAAACAACTCTCGCTCGTCGTAGCTGCGCTTGAGCAAGGCATGGTCTCAATGGCTATTATGGCAGGAGTGACAGTGCGGCGTCCTACCTAGCCTTTGCTAGGCATCCATTTTGGAGCCCCTTCTCCTCCGCAAGGGTTAGGGTTAGCATGTGGTCAAGTCACTCGCTGTCGTCTGAGTGTTATCGAACGTCATCATCCGGTGAGGAAACTTGACTTTGTGCCGCCGGTTACCATAAGTCGGCGCGGAGGCAGTTTTCCGTGATGAAAGAAAGAAAGAAACGCCCCAGCCCCCCCGAATCGAGCGATTTCACGCTAGTTGTCGTTCCAGATAACCCGCTTTGCGCCGAACGGCAGCCGAGTTTGAGTGGTCACCGTCTCGGCTGGCCCGCTTTTCTTGACGTTGCCTCCTCCGCCTTCGGAGGCTGACAGACCCGACGGCGGTCAACGCCGGTCCCGCCGTCTCTTCCGGGAGGTTGAAAGTGCGGTAAAAGGTCGCAAGAAGCCGTCAATTTGGACCGGAATCCATTCAGCCTGCGCGTCCGCGGTGTCCGGCGGCCAAAGTCAAAGTACAATTCAAGAGGAAAAGGGCGCAGCTCGTTCATCATCGCGCTCCGGCGTCCCGTCGGCCTTTCATCGATTGTTTTTAGTTTGCCCTCCAAAAGAAGATGAAGCGCCGGCGGAACTCCCCAAAAATGTCCTCGCCGACATCCCTCGTCCGGCGTGTCGGGGCTCCTCTTGTTCTCATCTCAGAGCGGCAGATGAGCGGGGTGGCAGGAAGGAAAAGGAGGCGAGGCATTTGGACGTCTTCATTTCATGGCGGTGTCTCCATTTGGATGACGTGGCGTCATCCAAATGGAGCCTCGGTGCCGCTACAAATGCCAACTTGATGCTTCACGTTTCAAGGGGGGAATCTTGAGTCGTGATTCAAAAGCTGCACAGACCACGATTGCCAGCTGGCTTCCTCCCAAGCGCATCTTGGACTTTGGATGACGCAAAGGCATCAGCGTTCAGAACTGCAGACGCGCGGAAAGCATTTCCCATTTGGAGCCACGTGTGAAGGTTAGATGTGAAAAAAGCATTGCGCTTGGTTGGTGGGGGGGGGGGCATCAGACATGTGTCGCATAGGGGCAACCCCCCCCCCCTCAAACCGGTCTGCAGCTGCAGCTGCAGCGTGAACCTCGCTTTTGCAGGCGCCTTTGGCCTTGAATGCACCCTGATGAAAAGCCAACGTTGAGCGCATGGGCAAACGTTAGCGAGCCTCGGCCGCTCGGCGGGTTTTGTCGGGTTTTGGCTCCCGGCGCGTTCTCCCAGTTCTGACGGCGCTTTCCTCCCCCCGCCCTCCTCAGGCCCCGCAGCGGAGGCGGCGGCCCCCCCGGAGGTCGGCGTACGAAGGAGCTTCCCTCGGAGCCGCCCTACACCGCCTACGTGGGCAACCTGCCGCCAAACGCGGTCCAGGGAGACCTGGACACCATCTTCAAGGACCTCAGCATACGCAGCGTCCGACTCGTGCGCGACAAAGAGACCGACAAGTTCAAAGGTGAGTGCCCACGCCCGCTTTTCATCGACGCTGCTCTGGGCTCATCCTTTGGCTTTTTTTACGAGCGCAACAAAATCAGACGCAAAATCTCCCAGCCGGCCAACGTTCAAGTGCTTGTCAGTGCGCCCTCTGGTGGACAAAATCACTCATGACTCTGACTCGGATTGCCAAAATGAGCAGCGAACGCAACCGGTTCAGCGTGTGGGACCCCGTGGCCAAAGTTGCGGGCTCCGTCCTGGGCCCCGATGACCACGCGGAAGTGTCCTTTGGGGGGGGGGGGTCCCCTCCCCGTGGAAGCCTGTTTTGACCTTTTTGTGTTTGTGCGCTGCGGTGTTCCTCCGCCAGGTTTCTGTTATGTGGAGTTTGAAGATCTGGACTCTCTGAAGGAGGCCTTGGCGTACGACGGCGCCGTGAGTCCGCCGCCCGTTGTCTTTTGGGGGCTCTTGCCGCGCGCTCACCATCTTTTGTCACCTTCCGCCCCCGCAGGATTATTACTCCAAGTCACTTCGGGTGGACATTGCGGAGGGGCGGAGACAAGCGCGAGGGGGGAGCGGCTTCGGCTTTCCCAAAGACGACTCTCGAGGTAAGCCCGGGCGGACGGGAATGCCGACGCCGCGTCCCGTCGGCGGACCGCTCCTCGGCGGCGTTAACGGGCGTGTCGTCCGCAGGCCAAGGAGGACCTCGGGGAGGTGGCGGCTCGCGAGGAGGACGCGACGACTTTGGGGATCAGCCCGGTGGAGGTGCGACCGATCAGATGGCAGGTCAAAGTCACGTGACTGGCAACTCCCGCATGAGCTGCACAATCGCCCGTCTGCGTATTGGTGTCGTGCCAGTGGTGGTGAGGAGGAGGAGGAGGAGGAGGAGGGGGAGGAGGAATCGGGCGCTCCTTCCCGACTCCCCCCCGTCCCGTCACAAGCAAGGGATTTTGCGCCGGCATTCTAGCAGCCACCCAGCAGGGTGCGCTGCCACCAATATCTGGCAGATGAAAAAAAAAATAAAAAAATGGCCCCGTGGATGAAGTGAAAGTGTTTACACACTCAACCAAAATCCCCGAATTGCATCGTGTGCCAAGGCGTTGTCCCTTCCCGTTTGTGGAAGTTGACAAACAACCGAGCGTGAAGTGAAAGGAATCCATCCCTGCACTCATTTGGACCCTAAATGTTGAGCGGCGTACGAGCAACCGCACGAGGGAAGGTCAACTTTTTCTCTCATCTTTGAAGAAGAAAAAAAAAAACAACTCCAGGCACTTGCCATGCGGCGATGCCTCTGTGCAGCCGGACAAAGACTTGCGTCACAGGGTCTCTGTCAGAAATAATGCCCCCCCCCCCCCGTATTGAGAGACCCCCGTCATTGGATCGCGCGAGTTCGGTCAGAGTGCGGGCAAACGGCGCAAGGACCGCAGCGTTTTGCGTTTGATCGGACAATAAGGTGGTGTTGGCGTCGGTTGGGATTCTTCGGCCGGGGGCTCAATTTGGCCGAACCCGCCGTCCGAAAATCCCGACCGGGTGATTCGCCGATTCGCTGCGGCCTGGCCGCCGTGCCGAGTGGCGTCCTCAACTTCTGCTCCTCAGGTTTCAGAGACGACGACTACTCGGGAGGGCGGAGTCGGGGAGGCGACAGGCGCGGTGGTGGTGGCGGCAGCGGTGGTGGCGGCGGCGGCGGTGCCGGCGCCGGCGGCGGGATGGGTCGCTACCGAGACGGGCCGCCCCGCGGGGGCGGGTCGGACTTCAGGGAACCATCTGACGGTACGTCGAAGATTGCTGTGCGGAGGCTTGTTGATTTTATCAATGGCACTGCTTGCTTCTTTCGATTGGTTCCTTTTGCTGATTCATTGCTTGACTGAGATTGTGTGTGTGTGTGTGTGTGTGTGTGTGTGTGTGTGTGTGTGTGTGTGTGTGTGCGCCCCATCTCAGAGGAGCGTGCGCATAGGCCGCGTCTCCAGTTGAAGCCTCGGACGGTGTCTGAGCCTCTCAACCAGGTGGCCAACCCCAACTCGGCCATCTTTGGGGGCGCCAAGCCGCGAGAGCAGGTGATTTCCCGGGGAAAAGCTCAAGGCGGGAGGGGGCGGGTTTGACCGGCGGCCAACTCCACCCTCGGAGACGCTAACGGCGCCGTTCGCTTTTACGCCGTGACGGACGGCAAGCGGACGCCGCCCTCTTCATCCTCGGCCTCGTCTTTTGTCTTTTCGATCGGCGCGGATCTTCGCTTTTCGCCGCAGTGTGAATCGCAAGAACCCGACGAAGCCGTCGCTCTCCAAATGGCGTGTGAATGCTGACGCCCAAATCGTTGCCGTGCGCCGTGCTTTTTGGGGGACGAATGTGGCGGGAAGATGTCAAGATGTACTTTGGCGCTTTGTTCTAATTTGCCAAAAGAGTCGTGAAGAAGTGTCGAAATGAGGGCACCGTTCGCACATTTGGAACGCTTCGACTCGGCGCAGTCGAGATTCCAAAAAAAGAATCCATCCGCCGGACTCGGGGGCTGAAATTCCAGCGTGAGCCCAAAACATGTCCGCGAGTCCTGCCGGCTCGATGCTTTTCGCGCTTATTTGGAACCCGCTGTCAAAAACCGCCCGTTTTCTGGGACGGCCATTTTGGCTCGCTGTCGTCACCTCGCTACTTGGAGCCATTTTGGAGAGAAGTCGTTTTTTGCAAATGGTTAGACGGGTTTCTTGGGCTCCTGCTCCAATACTTCCTGACTGGCATCGTGTGCCTGGCTCACCGCCAGCCGTTTTTCAAGCTGAACTCGAGTCCCCAAAATGTTTGGCCAGGACACATCGGATGTCACTTGTGCAATCATGTTGGCGGGAGAAGAATGGGATCCATTCATCCAAATTCATCCGTCGTCGCGCGTTGGGCTATATCGCCCTCTGCTGGCCATTTTACAGCTAACCCCCAACACACACCCAAAAAAAAAAAATCTTGATTCCAGAAGAAGGGAAAAGGGGGGGCCGCCAATGTTTCCGTTTCGGTATCGCTAACCGTAGAGGACAATATCACGCGGGTCTGGAAAGGAGTCCAAACGCCAGTCCATGAGTCGCACAGGGCGCCGGCGGATTGTTTGCTGCGCGTGTTGCCGCGCTTGTGGCGGTTGTTGATCTGCTCGTTGTCTTCCGTTGCAGCAGTGACGCGTTTGCGGCAGCCGAGTGAGCGGACGGCGACGGAGCAGAAAAGAAAAGCAGAAAAAAGGTTTTGTTGTGTCAGTGTGGACCACCAGAAGAAAGAGCAAAGTCCAAATTGCCGCCCGAGCAGGCGGGCAAGCGAGCCGCACGTTCCACCATCTCGTTGTACTCCTTCCTTCCTTCCTTCCTTCCTTCCTTCCTTCCTTCCTCCCGCAAGTTGCCGCTTTCTACTCCTGGTCCACACCCGCTCCCTCCGCTTCGGTCCGGCTTCTCGGCCCGGTCCCGACTGGGCTCGGCTCCGGACCGGTTCCCGTATCTCTGTGCTCTTGTGGACCGGGTCGGGGCGTGTCATTGTTGGGGTTCTCGTCTCGTGTGTTCTGGATGTCGCAGACACTTTCTTATTGTACAAAAGAAATAAAACGGCTGTTTTAAATGTTTTCTTTTCTTTCCTTTTCTTTTTTGTCTCGCCGACCGCGACGGCAATAAACGGAATCCTCAAACCGTGCGACTGGGCTTCAGAACAATTGTCATTTCTTCCGGCGGCAGGCCTGGAGAGAAAGCGCTCGCCGAGGGCTTTGGACTTGCGCCGACGCTGGCGTTTCTCCAACCGAGTTTTCGATCAAACGCTTAACGCTGACGTTATGCGGCTGCAAAGGAAATGCCTTCGGAGCAACGGCCGTTTGAAGCGTGCTCTCGGGGTCGGCCCGAAATCCGCCGTTTGATCGGATTTTCCTCAAGTATCTCGATTTCAGTGATTTTCTCGGCCCACATACACGCACGCGCACGTATTGCTCGAGCCCCAGTTAGAGACCACCGTCGTCACGGGCATGTGATCAATCCGCTCATGAAAACAAGCAACTTGTAAAGCTTTCGAAATGTGTTTTGTCACTGGACATCAGCGCACCCATCCCGGTTGCGCCTGACACGTTGGACCGTTGGGGTTCTTCGCACGTTTTGACACCTTGCCAGGGATGGCGCTATAGCCCCGTCTGAACTCTTTGCGTTCGGCTCTTCTCGCCTGGATTTCGAAGCGATGTTCTCGGCTGCAATTTGAACCATTTGGTCTTCGATACTCAACATAAATGTATGTTTTTGAAGAATGTGTCGAAAAAAGTCCATTTCTAAGGCCATAATAAAAGGGCACTTGTATTCAAAGCGCTTGCGCCTTGATATGACGTCGTGGGCGCCATCTGTGTTTCGCGCCCGTATCACCTGAACGCGACCTGATGACGCACGGCGGCCACCTGATGACGTCGCCGGCCACCTTGTTCCTGTTTGGCTCGCGAGCTGGCTAGCCGACGCTAGTCGCCGTCAAAGTGGCGACAGGTGAGAACACTTTGCCTTCTCTCTTCGCTTCTTCCTTTGCTTCTTTCTGGTCCTTCTTGTTGCTTCGCTCGGCTGGCGAGTGTTGTCGTGGAACTTGGGAAACTTTTTTTCGGACTCGCTCGTCTTGTGACGAACCCGCCGCTAGCTCGGTTAGCTTAGCACACACTCGATGGACAAACTCGCGGAAAGTGCGAGCAAAGTGTCGAAAGTGAGACGGAAAGTTGTCCTCTTCAAATGGCCTTGACGTCGCGAGTTGAAAGTTTGAAAGTGGGGTGTTGTTGACGTCGAGTCAAACTGGCGGAAGTCAAAGTGCACCTTTTTGAAGCCCCCAAAATAGAAATTTAAAAAAAAAAAAAAACGTCCCGCCGTCAAAGTTTGCATTTAACTTAACTTGAACGCAAACGTCGACGAGGGGCGCAAGCAAAGTTTGGGACCAAGTTCACCTCCCGTGCACAACATTTGCCAGCTGACTCTTCCTCAACTTTGCTTGGCCCCACCGTACCGAAAGTGGCTTGAAAACAACAACAACAACAACAACAAAAGTTGATCGTAGAACAAACGAGAGGGTGACATTTCTCTCCATTTCCTTTCTGACCTCCAAACCAAAAGTGCTCAGCAATTTCGCCCGAAAGTTGTGACGTGGCGTTTTTTCTCGCCCGTTTGTTCCTGGATGCGGCCCCGGGTGGAATCGGGGCGTCGTGTTGTTTTTGTTTGGGTGTCGTGACGTTGTTGTGCGTCGCCAGAAATGTGGGCGTCGTGTTGTCATTGGCTGTGCTTGGACTCGGCGGATCGTGAGGCGGAAGGGGCCGAGCCGCGTCCTCGCTCCTACGCCAACTCGGCCTTCGGCGGCCAGCCGACTCCGCCCCCCGAGCGCCAACAACACGCCTGTAAAGCTTGCGGGCGCCGCCTGGACGCGCCCACCGCCAAGGTAACCGCGGCTGCTTCAACTTGCGGACCTTGAGAAAAATGCCCGGTACGTGCCAATGCTAACCACGCGCGGACTCCGCCCCCCCCCCACCCCCACCCCCCAGCACGTGTGCGCCGACTGCAAAGAGAACTACTGCGGCTGCTGCTCGGCTCAGACGGAGCCCAGCCCCCGCCTGTGTCACACCTGCCGGCGTTTCCACGGCAACCTCTTGCAACGCGCCGAGCTGATGAAACTCAAAGTCAAAGAGCTGCGAGACTACCTGCACCTGCACCGCGTGGCCACGCACCTCTGTCGAGAGAAGGTACGCTACGCTACGCTCACCTTCAAAAAATACATTCAAAAACTGGGCGGTGCCCTGGAACATAAGCCACACCCACGACATTTGCAAACGGGGCGCGGTGGGGGATGCACGGGTTGAGGTTGTGCTTGTGCCCACGTTGTAAAATGGGAGCTTTCCGCAGATTTTTTTATTTTATTTTTTTTTTGCGGTAAAAGGAACGCGCACGTGTCAACAAGAGACATTTTGCGCTCCAAAATGCAAAAATGAAGAGTCCTTTGCTTGATTGACATTTCTGGTGTTCAGACTCGACTCGAGTGTATTTGGAGAGCGTTTTGAAACTGGATACCGGGTAGGAGAGGCTTGACTTGAATGACGCAACCGGCGACTGGCTCACCTTGCCGGCAGTTTTGGCCGCTCGCAAAGGGTCGGGCGGATTTGGCCCAAAACGAGGAACGAGGAAACGGCCGTCAGTCGAAAAAAAACAGGTCTCACCCGATGCGACGTCAGTCAGTCAAACGGAATTTCTCCAGCGCTTTGCATCCGTAACAACGAAGCTCAAAGAGATTGGAATCCCCGTCGTGGATGCACGCGCACAGGTCAAAGGTCGGCGAGCCGCCAATGACTCAAAAGAGCGGGAGATGGCCCGCCATCTCGGATCGTCAAGGTGATATGATGCCTCGAAACGAGGGCAAATCCACGCGTTATCCGAAGCGCGTTATGCCCACCGGGGTCGCGCGCGGGCCGCATCCTATCCCGGGGCGGTCGCTAGGGTCCACCCTGCACTGCTTCAATTTTTGCCAACGTGAGGAGCGCAAAGTCAAAAAGCGGTCCAAAGATTAAAGGGGTTTGTGCTCGGTTGTGTCCCACCACTGTCCAACGGTGGCGCTGGTGTGCAGGAGGAGCTGGTGGAACTGATCCTGAGTCAGCAGCCCTCTCCGGCCGAAGCCCCCGACGGCGACGCCCCCGACGGCGACGCCCCGTCGCCGGCCTTTGACGTCGACGCCTCCGATCAAACCCCCGTCGCCGACCTCCCTGACCGGACTCCTGATGACGGCCCCCCGGATGACGATGCTTCAGAGCGGGACCGGGACGGGGACCAGGTAGGACATGACGCAACGCTCGCTATTCCGCCTTTCATCAGTTGATGGCTTTGATCAGGCGCGCCCGACCGCTTTTGAGGCAGATGCCGCTTCCGATATTGGGCAGGGAAAAAAAAAAAATGCCCTCACCGATTGGTTGGCCAATGAATTGAAAAGACGGGTCACGAATAAACCAAAGCGGGTTTTTTGGGATCGCGGTGGCCGCATCCCAAGCGTTTGTGTTCCCGACGGTTTTCAAAAGAAAAGGCTTCGACAGAGGCGCCTTTGAAATTGGCGGCGTCCAGCTGGGCGGAGTTTCTTAACCAAACGGATGCGCTCTCCTTCAGGGATGGGACCCCGAGGAGGACGTTCGGGAAGCGGCGGCGGGCCGCAGGGCGTCGCTGTCGGACTTGGCCAGCGAGGACGACGTGGACGCGCTGAGCGTGCGGCAGCTGAAGGAAATTCTGGCCAGGAACTTTGTCAACTTCAAAGGCTGCTGCGAGAAGTGGGAGCTGATGGAGAGAGTCGCCCGCCTCTACCGGGACCGCAACGCCCACCGCGGTGAGCGCCGCCGTCTCTCCTTTGTCGTTTTTATCATGAGGGGAAAAGAAGGCCTTCTCGGATTCGGTCCATTGCGTCGGCGCAAACTTTGTGGCCCAATCTTGGTAAAAAACGGAGCTTAGCTTCTTTGGAATGGCGAACCTTTTGCTGTGATCCGGCGCTCGCTCAGACCTTTTGGAAAAAAAAAAAGCGCGCCTCGCTTTCACATATATTACGGGGGACGGCGTCACCCTCGGGCCGGAGCTCGGCGGCGCCGCCCCGGGCACGTCGAGGTCGCGGCTCGTCAACTCCCCCGTCATGTAAAGGGGCGTCTCCCTCCAGAAGAGGACGGCGCCGCGCCGGGCCCGGACGGCAACCTGTGTCGCATCTGCATGGACGCGGCCATCGACTGCGTGCTGCTGGAGTGCGGCCACATGATTACGTGCACCAAGTGCGGCAAGCGGATGAGCGAGTGTCCCATCTGCCGCCAATTCGTCATCCGAGCCGTCCACGTCTTCCGATCCTGACGCAGGTACCGCGCACATGCGCCGGCGCTCGTACTTTGGAGGGGAAGGGGGGCCCGGGGGGGGGGGGCCTTGCGGTAAGCATGGCAAAGGCTCACCCCGGTTTGCGCCGCGCCATGCTGGACAATGTCGCGGCACTCGCTCCAAGTCTTTGCCGTCAAAGCCTTCCGTGTGATACGAGGGCCAAATCTTTGTTGCTGTTGTTGTTGTTGTTGTTTTTCTACCTTGGCTTGACCTGCACAATGACTCCTTTCTGACCCGTACGCCAATGGACAGCTTTCCAATAAAAACCTGTTTGTCACGGGGGCCCAATCAGTTGTCCGTTTTCGCCTCATCGTCGCTGCTGACAAAAACCCGAATAGAAGACGGACGGTGTTTTTTTGCATTGAAATCAGACTGAAAAAGTGGGCGTGGTCTTCTATTCGGGTCTAGACCTTCTACCCATTCACGACGCTAGATGGCGCCAGATATCAATGAAGCCAATGCTGAACTGGACTCCCCAGGCCAAAGCGAACAACCCCTGCCACCAAGAAGAAAAATACAAAAACATAGCGGTAAGAAAGAAAAGAGAATAATAGAAGAGATCACAGAAAATGGAGAAACGTGGGTGGAAGATCAGCCAGGTGAACCGGGAGCTGAGGACAAGTTAGGATGTCATTTACATTTGAAAAAGCAGAATCCATTCATGTACCGATGGGATTGCACTTTAGATTTGACTCGGGCAAAAATAACCCCCTTGTTCTCTCATATTGTGTTCCAATCATTGGGTTCTGATGTACTGTCATGATGTCCTGTATCCAAAATGAATTTGGTGTCCAAAAAGTCTTCTTTCAAACTTGAGTTCTTGAAAAAGAATCAGGGACCGACTTAGATTGGGGCCAATACGGCATTGTGTCTGAAGTGCCCTTTCAGAATCCAAAGAGCAGCTGGAGGAAAAGGAAAGTGGCAGCCCAAGTAGCGCAAGCGCTCCGTGGGGCCCCCCCTCCGGTCAATGAAGCCACCCTAGTATCCAAAGCCTCATTTGCTCCCGCTGGCCCTGGCACAGAGGCCGGCCTGTGTGTGTGCGCGAGGCTTTGGAAAGCACTTGTGGGTTAGCTCCAGCGCTATCCAAGCGCACTCCATTGAGCATGTGAGAAATCTGAGAGGCGAGAAATGACTTTTAATAACACGAGCACAAAATGCTTCTCGATCAAAATACACCTATTTCTTCTTGGGGGGGGTCACTTTAAATCAAATGTACCTCCAGTGGCGATTGATGGATCGACTCATTTTGGAATGTTGTTCTCTGCGACTTGCACCAAGTTAGCGCTCCAAATAAAAGAGGACAGCTCCAATCCGAAGAAAGAAGCGCGTGAATGTCAATAAATAGAAACGGCTGCTCATTGGTCACATGACAAGGCACAGGAGTGACGCGGCTCGACGTCAGGACGCCGCTCGCTCGGACGCCGGTTGACTTGACGCTCCGGGAGAGCCGAGAGTCACCAGGGGGCGGGGCCTCGGGAGCTCAGGCCTCGCTGGCGCTGCTGTTGCGGCTCAACTCTCGGATGCCCTGAAGGATTCTCTTCACGTGGCCCACCTTGCCCACGCCAAGGTCCTGCGCACAAGTCGCACACGCGTGTCGCCTATCTGACCGTGTCGGGCACCTGGCTTACGAACGAACGGACGGCGGCGGCGGCGCGCTACCTTGAGGTCTCGCCTCTCCAGGTGCAGCAGTTCGCCGCCTCGCACGTCGTGTCGGCCAAAGGTGTCCTTGTACTCGGGCAGGCACAGGAAGTCCAACCAGGCCCCGACCTCCTCCGTGCCCCACTGCTCAACTGGGACAAAACGGGGAGCGAGGCGCTCAGCGGCGCCGCCTCAGACACGCGGCCGTCCCGAGGGGGGGGGGGGGCTCGCTCGGGGAATGAATTACCTGGCAGGGCGAGGCTGCCGCGCGTCTCTTTGGCTTTGTTGTTTTTCTCCTTCTTAAACTTGGGCACCAGTCGGAACCTGGCGCCGCGACCGGGCTTGGCCGAGGTGTCCAGGGGATCCTGCGCACAAAAGCGCGGCGGCGCCGCCTTCGTTCGTGGTCACGAGCGCCGGACGGCGAGAGAACTCGAGGCGTGTCACCTGTTGGTCCGGCGGGTCGAGGTTGAGCCAGGGAAGGTCCGGCAGGCCGCGCAGGCGCTGGCGCAGGCAGTCGAGTGCGCCGTTCAACTGCTCCTGCTGGGCCACGTCCAGCACCTGCACAACGCGCGCACACGCTCGGTCCACGGGGGGGGGGGGGAGACTCGGACTTAGCGTGAAGGCGAGCCTTTGCCTTACCATGGACATCTTCCCCGCCAGGAGCAGCTCCGTCTCGCTGAGCAACGCTTTCGCATCCTTCACCATGGCCACCACGGCGGCGCAGCTCGCCGCCTGCACGCAAAGGACACCGCGGCGGGCTTTTACGCTCGGGGGGGGGGGCGATTGAAAGTTCAAGGGCCACAAACATCGGGAAGCGTTCGCCGGGACCGGGGCTCGGATGGACGGTGCCCTCGCCTGCCAGATTTCATCCGGGTGACTTCAAACCGGGCGATGGGGCGGCGCATCAAATTGTGGGTGGCAAAAGAAGACTTTTTCTCAATGGAAATCAATCAATAAAAGGACATCAATTGAGCCGGATCGTGAAAAGGGAAGCGGATCGACCTCATCTTTGAATGAAAACGGTGTTCCGTTGGGGTTAGTCAGTCGTTTTTTTTTTTTTTTTTGGCTGTCGTCGCGGCAAACCTGCCGTTGGCCAAGAAAAGTGAGACTGATTTTGAAGATGGAAACGTGCGGGAAACTTGGTCAAAGACCTGCTTATTGTTTAGGACGCCTTCAATGGGCAGAAAACTCACAAAACCTTTTTTTTTTTCTCCCCCAACAAAACATCTGCTTTGACTTTGAGCAAAACAATGATCTGTGTTTTTGCCCATTTTGTTTGTTCGTCTCCAGCCAAACCAGGAAGTGACTCATCAAGTTCCACACTGTCAATTTGAAGTACTTCCCCATTTGACAGGGTCAAGGGACAGAAAAAAAAAAAAATTTTTTTTTGAATGAATTGAAAATCATCGACGGACAGTGAAAAAATGGGTTGGACGCTGGCCTCCACGCCATCATTGGAGGTACGTCGAGTTAGCTTACTCCGGTTTCATTCTGCACTGAAAATAGTTTTCATTTGTCGCAGCGCAAACAAAATCCAGCCGTTCCGAGCGCTTAAGGAGCGCAACGACAACAATGCCGATGCGCCAGAATTGCGTCGCAAACGATTGGTTGGTCGTGCGGCGTGGTGCGCGTGCTCTTTGGTACCCCGATGGCGCCGGACTGCGTGTAGACGCGCTCCATGGACTTGGAGCTGGCGTTGACGGCGTGAGCCAGTTCTTGTTCCAGACTGCGGTGACTCTGCGCCAGCTGACAGATGCTGACAAATGCAAAAAAAAAAAACCAAACCAACTTGAGTCATCGCGACAGGCACGGGGCGAACGGCCAAAAGGAAGGAAAGCGGGCAGTCGGGTCACCTGCCGATGAGCACTCGGGCCGCCTGCGCCAAGTCTCGCACGAGCGCCGCCTCTTCCTCCGAGAGGATGTCGGGGTGGCTGCCCAGGGGGGCGCCGGGAACGGCCGGGTCCCGAGGAAATTCGCACTTTTGTTTGTCCTCCCACGACTTGAGCGTGCTCTCGAAGGCCTGCCGCAGAGAAGGCTCAGCACGCGCTCGCCTCCGAGCGCCCCGGGAGCGCGACTCGCCGGCACTCACGCGGTCCCTGGTCAGCGTCTGGCTGCGGTTCTTGTGGAGAATCTTGATGCAGCCCGGAGGCTGGATCCAGGCCTCGCCGTCCACCTGCACCGGGACGCCCTCGTCGCCCAGGATGGCGATCTTCACCGTGCGACACTGACGTGGCCAAACCCCAGAGGGACGCAGACAAGAGTTTCTAGTTGTCATGTTTGGGTTTGCGACCCAACAGGTGGCACTGTGGGGCTTTTCCCTGTTGCTCGCTAGGCAATTATGGCTTTAGAAGGACTCCCAGCCCGACCGCTCATTGTCGGGTCATTGTCGGGCTTGCTTGTTAGCTGCTGTCATGTTTCGTTGAGTGATAGTTTGGAGCTTCAGTCACGGTTTTTGTTTGATACTTTGGATTTGTTTTGGATTCCGTTTTCTGTGTTTTATTAAATACAATTTGTCAAGTTCCCCCTGCTCCTCCCTCCTGCCTGCTTCTCGGGCTCCACCACCACCCTCGCAAGGTGACAATATTCATACGTGCGTATGGTGTCGCCGCACAAAGCGGGAAACGATTGGTGATCAATCGCGGTTGAAATTTCTCATATGGTACATCGCTGGGAAAAAATAAGGTCCCGCGTTGTCCGCTCTACCCGTCCATAATGGAGAGCGTGTCGTTTCATCAAAGTCAAGACACTTGCCTCTGACGTTTGTTGACTCATCTGCGGCGCAAACCAAGGAATGAGCGGCAATTTCGGGCGCCACGTGCGCGATGGCTCACGTCCGCGGCTCGGAGGGATTAGCCGTCGCAAAAGTTCGGCGGGGCCGCGAAGGTAACGCAAGAAAGCGGCCGAGAAGGAAAGGGACAAATGACAACCTCCAAAACAGAAGACCGCCCGAGTCGCCATACGTGGGGCTCGGGTGGCCGCGCCCTCCGACAGGCCGCCCGTATGTCCCGGACGAGGCACGGGCGCCTACCTGCGCGATGCGGTGGTGCTGCAGGTTGATGACCCTGGAGACGGCCATCTGCATGCTCCCAAACACGGCCACCACCTCCAGAATCTTGTCGTCGAAGGACGGAGCGGCAAAGGTCTGGGAACACGCACGCGAGGTGAGCCACAGAGAGGGAGAGAGACGAAGGGCGGGGAACGGGTCGGCCGCCTCACGTCGTCTTCTTTGGTGCCTCCCCAGAAGTTGGTCCCTCCGGCGTAACTGGGAATGTTCAAGACGGCGATGCCCTGCAGGCTGGGGAGGGGGATGGCGCGCCCGTCGCACTGCGCACATGCGGAGAGGACCACGGGAGGAACCGGGCGTGTGGTGCGTGCGCACGCGCTCGCAGGAAGCCCGGACCCGGCGGTCGGCTCTCACCTCCAGCAGAACTCGCTGCTCCAGGTTCTTGTAGGTTCTGTGCAGCAGCTCTTTGGTTCCCAGCACGCCGTACCACATCATGTTCTTGGTGCGACTCCTGCACGGGGGGGGGGGGGGGGGGGGGGGGGGGTGGCACGTGTCACACGGCGTCGCCTTTGCCCGCCCGCCGTGGTTTCTCACCTGCACTTCTCGGGATGCTCGTCTCTCTTGTTGTTGAAGTCCAGAGAAATTTTGGCGTCCAGACCGATGCCAAAGTAATTATTCATCACGCACTTCTCGGTGTAGCGCTCCCTGCACACACGCACAGAGAGACAAAAGAGGGAGAGCGGCGCCTTGAGATGCGAGCCCCGTTCCCTTCCGCCACCACACACGGATTTTTCTTTTGATCTCGGTAGCGCCCACCCTGCCATTTTGACTGCAAACGCGTCTTACATGTTGTCGGGGTCGCACGACGTCAGCGACTCGGCGTTGAGCAGCAGTCGACCGATGATGGAACCGTGAGACAGGGACGACGACACGCTCGCCCGCAGACCTGCACACGCACGGCTTAAGAAATCAAGAAGGAGGGGCGGGGGGGGGGGAGAGAGAGCAGAGCATCCTACCCGGGTAAAGGGTCTTGGCGTTGAGCGCGGGCACGCTGTCCCGACCCGGAAGCGATACGGAGCTGCCCGGCGACAGGCCGCCTTTACTCATCAGCCTCTCGCAAGGCGTCTTGCCGGCTGCACGTACGCACGCACGCATCTCACAGATCCGAATAGCGGCCGAGGATTTTGTTTGAAAGGGGCAAAAGACGCACCTCGGCCGGTTGCCCGTCGTTTGACGCCGTCCGCCGCCGTCTCGTGGTCGTCCTCGTCGTCTCGGCCCTCGGCCGGGCCGCCGTCCGCCTGGGCCCCCCCCGCAGAGAACATGGACGCCGTCTGCGCGTTCTGCTCGTCCACGGCTGCAAAAGAAGAGCGTTTCCATTTCAAAGGAGGCCGACCGGAAGAAGGGGAAGCTGCGGCCAGGACACGTTTGACAAGGGGGGGAACAAGCTTGCCGATTCCATCGCTCGGAAGCGAGGACGGAAAGCGCAGGCGGGCAGCTGACCTTTCTCGGCGTGTTCGATGATCTGCCGGATGACCTTCTTCAAACTGTTGGCTCGAAGCATGAGCTGCTCGCGGGGCTTGAAGATGGCCGCCGCCGCCGCCGGCGAGCGGAGGAGGGGCGGCGGCGCCAAGGTCGGGGGGCCGCCGTCCTCGGCCGAGAGGGGGGAGCCCGCTCGGCGGGACGCCTCCGACTCCTGGGTCAGCGTCCGCAGGAGCAGGTCCAGCTTTTCCTTCAGCAGGCCGCACTGCGGGCAAGCGGTCGGGCGGGCGGGCGTCACGACGGCGTCAACGGCGCCAGAAGCGCTCGAGCTCTCACCTTCTTGGCCATGACGTCGGACTCCGGCGAAGGCTCCGCGTTCTTCTCGTAGGCCTTCCCCACCCGCGCCGCCAAGTCCTTCACCGTCTCGCACAGAACTCTGGGCGGGCGGACGCAAGGCGTCAAAACCGGGCCCCCGTCGCAGCGCAAAGGGAACAAAGAGCCAGCCGGCCTACCCGGCGGAGGAAATGACCACGGCGTGCTGGTCCGACGTCAGGATCTTGGAAAGGTGAACGGCCACCGAGTCCTCGTAAGTCAGGATCTGCTGCACCTGGACACACGGCGGAGATGAGATGGGAGGCATTGGCCAGGGACGCTTTCCCACCCGTCGCGGCGGGAGTTTGCCGAGCGAGGCCGTTTGCCGACAGCGCCGGCCGACGTTACCAAATGCGCCCAAAGGGGTGGCGCTCAAATTTCGTCGTCTGCAATCCAATGACAATAAAAGGCCATTCGGATTCCAAACTACTGGAGGACGCCCGCGCGTGTGGCAACTCGCTCCCGTTCAAAGACGCGCAACCGTGGCCGGGGACCTTCTCGGAGGGAAGAGCCGACGTCGCACGGGGGCCCGGGGGGGGGCGACATGCAAAATGGCCTTTTTGGCTCGGCTGTGGCGAGCTCACTTCCACTTTGAAAAGGGGACAGACGATGCTTCCCCGCCGCCGGTTGTTGTTTTTTTTTTTCTTGCGGGCCTGTCGGAAGCGGCCCTCGTCTCGTCGCTCGCAAAAATGCGTCACCTCCGAGTCCTCGGCGCAGTCGTCGGCGCAGTCCTCGGCCACGCCGGAGGCGGAGCGTTGCCGTGGGAACTTGCTCTCGTACACCATGATGCTCCACCTGCAACGGCGAGGACGTCAGCGACGCTCCCGGGTCCCGGACGTCCACGCCCCCCCCCTGCCTGTCACCTGTCCAGCATCTTGGTGCTGGCCCGCTCCAGTTTCTCCAGGATTTCAGGTAGCTGGGCGTCGTCGTCGCAGGCGGAGCCCCAGCCCAAAACCCGGGCCAGGTCGTTGCCGGTTCCCAGAGGCAGGACCCCCAGCTGGCACTGGGGACGCCACCGAGACGTGAGCGGGCGGGAGGGCGTGCGCCGAGGACGCGCCGAGGACCAGCGCCCTCACCTGTTTGTGCAGCGTCAGCGCGTCGATCTCAGACAGCACCCAGCCCACGCTGCCGTCGCCTCCGCACACCAAAATCCTGAAGGTGTCAAACTTCTGGAAGAGACGCAACCTGGCGACAAGCGGGGGCCTTAGTCGGCGCGCGCGCGGACACGTCGGGCCGAGGCCCGACCCCCCCGCCGGGCGCCTCACCCCAAGTGCGGTCCGCCGTTCATCAGGTCGAAAACCTGCGCCGGGTTGAGCAGCTGCTTGAAGCGGCGCAGGAACTTGACGCCCTGGTTGTCTCCGCTCTTGGAGTTGACGAAGACCAGGAGCGGACTGGTGCAGGACGGGGGACACGACGCTTTCCAGAAGCCTGCGGGCGGCGACACGGTCGGCGGCGTGCTACGCGGTCGGGACGCGGCCACAAACCTCGGCTTCGGGGTCTCGGCGTGCCCATTCGATCGAGCCTTTTTTTTCAAACGAGGCCCGACGGCGGTCGCGGATGAAACGCAGACGCCTTCTTCATCTCTCGTGCGACAGGAAATGACGTCCCGCTGCGCTTTTGTCCACTCCGGGGGACTCGGACTCCATTCCGTCCCACGCACGTTAACCCTAACCCGATGATGGCGGCGCCCGATTTTGCTTTGATGGCAAAATATTCGACTTCTCAGCCCCTCAAGAGAAAATGGCGCGTCTTCTTCAATCGGAGCCACGACAAGGTTTTGGGTGAGGCGCAACGTTTGCATCTCACGTAAACGTCAAGCAACACGACGGCACGTCTGGGCCAAAGGTCAAATGTTTGGCCCGCAATTGAAAACGTTTCGGGGGTCTCCCCCCCCCCCTATAATCGGCATGAATCCGACAGCAGCGTCCAAATTGCGAAGGGCCGAGTGCAACCGGTGAGACGTTTGCCGGTTGCAGGGAAAAAAACCACATTTTTGAACATCAAGAAAGCTCATCGGGCAGACGGACGCGTCTGGCGGCCACCAAATCAACACGGATTGCGACGGTGGCGACGGCTCTCACCATCGGAGTCGATGCTGTTGAGGGCGGTGGGCGGGATGACGGACACTTTGCACTGGCCCAGCGGACACTTGATGGACAGATGCTCCCGGCAGCCCGAGTGCACCTGAACAAGATGGCCGCCGCGTTAGCCACGGCTTTGGGCTTTGGGCTTTGGGCGCCCTCCTCACCATGGCCTTGCACCACAGACATCGCCAGTCTTGCAGGCGCAGGACGCTGCCGCAGGTCTTGTCGCAGGCGCCGCACTTGGCCGACACGGGCAGGTTGCCCTCCAGCCACTGGTGGGGCATCCACACCTGGCAGGGGGGGGGGGGGCGCACGGTAAAGGGTCGGGTCACGAGGGAGGACGGCGCCGGCGTGACCTGGCGTGCCGCGTCAGACTCACCCCGTCCTCGTCCTCCACGATGTCCCTCCCGATGGACGCCAGCGTTGTCCACTTGCAGTTGTTGGTGGCTCGGACGGCGCAGCGCTTGTGAGCCTTGAATTTACACACTGCGCGCACGCACGCACGCACGCACACGTCAGCGAACGTGGACTCGGTCTACGTTCGCACACCAGAGACGCCTGGCGTCACTCCAGTCGGCTCTCCAAATCTTGAGACGCAGACACGCTCGCTGGCTTTTGGCATTCGAAGCCATCCGGCGAGCGTCTCGCTCGTGAAGCTAATCTGCTCCCCGGCGAGCGAGCGGCTGGACGCGAGCCTCCTCGACCGCCGGAAGTTCGGCCTCCGGTTCGAGCGTCTTTCCGTCCAAGTCGGCCGATCGCAAGCGCAAGACGGCCAACGCTCGTCCCGCTCGGGAGGCGGCAGAATGTGTGCCCTGTGATTGCCACCGGGGGCTTTTTTCCCGCCTGCGCTTCCGCCTCCTTTGAAGGCGGGAGGCAACGGCGGCGGCCTGGGGGGGGGGTTCGCCTCGCTCGGACGGGAAGACCCTCAAAGCGCAGCCGCTCGCTTCCGTTCCAAATGGGTGACGGTGGTCCTCGGGGACAAAAAGCGCATCCGCGTCCCAAGATTTTGCCGGTTGAGCCCGGACAGTTTGGAGCGCCGGCGTTTCGGGCTGCGGCCGGCAGCGTCGAGTACGGCGGCGTTTGCGTTGGCGTTTGCGGCGAACCTACCTTCGCAGGAGAGGCCGTGCGAGGTGACTCCCGACAAAGCTTCTCGGCACACGTTGCAGTAGGTGGGCCGGGCGTGCGAGCAGGCGTACCAGTTGTGCATCCCGCTGAAGTGCTCCGCGCTCAACTGCGCAGACTGACACACGCGCAGGCGCGCGGCGGACATTTCAGCATCGGTCGCCATCGGGCGGGGACGGACGACGCCGGTTAGCCGCGCCGTTTGGCCATTCCGACGACAGTCGTCAAAAGCTTTTTGGGGAGTTGGTCCCGAGCGGGGCGCTGACCTCATAGTTGTGGCGGTTCTGGACGCTGCGCAGGGCCGAGATCCATTCCTCCATTTCCTTGCGGTTGTCCGCGCACAGGATCAGACGGCGGCACGGCGTGATCACCTGCACACGCGCGCGCGCGCCCCCACATCACGGCTTTTGCTTCAACGCACCCTCGACCGCTCCTTCTCTTCGTGGCTTTCGATTGACGGACGGGCGAGCGGCATCTACCGTGAAGCTGTTGTTGACGTTCTTGGTGCTGGATTCGGCCACGCTGGCGTCCGTCAAGTCCACTTCGTCGAAGATGATGGACTGCGGGGCGACAAGCCAGGTGACAAAAGGGCCGCGTGGGCGTAGGGAGGCCGCGGCGAGCGAGCGCGCGCTCACCTTGGCGTTCTGCGCGTAGTAAAGCGTTCGTCCCCTCAGCTTGAAATATCGTCTCTTCCACCGCTGGAACGAGCTGGTCTGCTTCAGCAGGTCTCCTTCCTTCAAGACGGTCTGCGACGGCACAGCGGCGCACGGCTCAGCGGCCGACGGCGCGGCGGGGGGCGACCGCGCCAACGTTCAAACTCAGGCCGGACTCTGCGAGCGCTTCCTCGCTTGGCCCGCGCTCGCCCTTTGCAAAATCGTGCCGATGGGCCCCGGGTTTTCCCCAATGCGGAATTGCGCAACCCGATGCCCTCCGCGATCGGAGGCCAGCCGCCGACACGTCGGGCAAAACAAAAGCGAGCGACGGAAAATCTGCCACCGCGTCAGTCATCCTTGGTCGTCGTCGTCGGCGCTACGAACGCGCAACTCATCGGGTGCATCGCAAAGAAAGGTCTTTGTTGGCGATGACCCGTCGTCGTCGTCGCCGATGCAATTTGATGCGTCGCGACGACGAGTGGGATGGCGACTGGGGAGAGGCGAGCGCTGGGAGCGCTTTGACGACAACACAAAGCAACAACAAAAAAAGAAGAGATTTTTGGCTGATTTGTTGCTTCTCACCGTCAGCAACTGGCGGAAATGGACGAGCGGACATTCCGGCGTGTTCTTAAATGCGTCGCCGCCGCAAGCTTTTGGCCACGTGAAAATTCCTCTCCGTTGTCAAGATCGACTCATCCGGAAGGAGCCGTTGGTGGAAACCGTCCAATGTTGCGCCCGCAGCTCATCATTGTTGGGACTTTAAGGGCGGCTTGAATGCCGTCCATTTAATCGGCGGCGCGATTCGTCAGACGGGCCCAACTGAAGACCCGACTGTGTGCTAAATCGAGTGGCAACTTTTCATCCAAAATTGCTGTCACCATTCACTTTTCATCAGTGAATGGTGACAGCAACGCCGTGCTATTTGGCGGAGAGAGCGAATAGCGACAATCTGTGGAAAACCCACAGCTGTTGGAAACCAAATCAAATAAGAAACATCCCAAAAATCTCAAGACCACCAATCAATGTTTTCAACCAAAAACGCCCCCCCCCCCCAAATAAAGAGAGAATCTATCCATCTATCTTTATATGCGGGCAGTCGGCAGGTGCCGAAGCTCGAGCGTACGGTGGTCCATCGAGTTGAATGCCGTTTCCGCGGCTTGGCTTCTTTGCTTGCACTTCGGTGCTTCTCATCAATGCTGTTGACGGGAACTATTTTTTTTTTTTTTTTTTTTGGGGTGGAAAATGTCCGGCCCGGTTCCGAAGCGGCTCTTTTGCTCTCTTTTGGCGTCAGACAGCGCCGACGCCGCTTTGGAACCGGCACACTTTGCGGACGTCTTTCGAAGGCCTCGCCGCGGTCGCTTCGGTTGACTTTCTTTCCAACGTCGCCACCGACGCGCAATGACGGTCGAGGGGCGAGTCGCGAGTCGCTCCCCCGGGCGGGTTAGGCCTCTGAGCGCCGGCCGAGCCGAGCAGGAAAGGGCGAGGCCGCGCTTGGGGCCTCCGGCCAGCCAACTCGGCCGCCCCGACGCCTTTCGGCGGCTTCGGCGTCGCGCGGACGACGTCGCGGCCACGAGAGCTCAAGTGGGCCGCCCAATCCATGACATCTGGACGTCGGGATTTGCCTGCCGGCCGCGAACTCGCTCGGGTCGACTTTGCGCGCACGCGTCGGGACCCAAACGACGGAAGTGGAAATGCATTCGGGGTCCGACAAAGGCGAGGCTTTCCAATTCGCGCGAGCGGGGTCAATTTCAAAGACCGCTTGAATTCTTTTTTGGCAACAAGTGCTACGTGACGAAAGGAAGGGAGTGGAAGTGGAAGTGGAAGTGGAAGTGGAAGTGTGCGCGGTCGGCAAGAACGACGTCGAGTCAACAGACAAGGCGCGCTCCCGCACAGTTGTCGTCGCCGCCGCCGCCGCAAACGCTCGGGGACGGGACGTGGTCGCAGATGTTGACATTTGGCGTTTCCGTCGGTGTCGAGCGGCGGCGCTCACCTTGCTGCGGATCTGACCGGAAGTGGACACTTTCCGGATGAGTTTTTGCGGGGTGCCCGGTTCCTGCTCCGGCTCGCTGTCCGACGACTCGTCCGGGCAGCGAGCGCCGAAAAAGTCCCCCGCCGCCTCCGCCGCCATCCCGAGCCTTCCTCCGCGTCTCCCTCGTCTCCCCGGTCCGGAGGGTCCTGCCCGCCTGCGTGCCGCGGACCACCCGGAACGGGAGAGTGAGGCTGCGCCCCCCGGTGGCCGAGGGGGAGCCGCGCACCACGCCGCCCTACGGACCCCCTTTCCCCTTTTCGCGTCCATTTTCCGACTCCGCCCGTCCACGGTGGGGACCGACCCCCAGCAGTCACCGTCGAGTCCAAGGAAAGGCTTTTATTTTGAAAGGCGCGCTTTGATTATCAACACAGAGACCAAGCAAATCGAGGCAATCCGCTTTGTTGAGGCGAGCGAGCGTCTCAGCTTTGGCCTGCTTTCTCTATGCGGCCTTTTTGCAAAAGTCACGGGACGGCCCCGCTCGTGACGCGCCTCGACGTGGACGTTGTTTGTCGACCTGAGCCCCGACAGTGACCGGCGACCAGTCCGCCGTTTGATCCACGCGCCGTGACTTTGGCGGCCAGCGCAACTTGGGATCCCCAATGAGGACGAGCGCCTGAGAAAAGGGGCCTCCGACCAAGTTGCCATTGCCCAATTTGATGGCAACGAGGCATCTGTGGCTCCGCCGCCGGCCTTCGGCCTCAGACGGGAGCCGCCGAGAGGCCGTCGCCGAGCAGCCGGCAGCGAAAGTGGCGGGCGAAGGCGCGCAGCACGTGCGGGACGGCCTCGTCCACGGCCACGCGGCGACCCCGCTCGGCGCTCAGCGAGGTCACGCCTTTGCCCTCCAGGCCGCACGGCACGATGTGGCGGAACCACGCCAAGTCGGTGTCGCAGTTCAGGGCCAGGCCGTGCGACGTCACGTAGCGGGAGCAGCGGATGCCTAAAAAGCGCAAACGCAGAGTCAGCGGCGCCCCGTCCAAATGCGCCGGGGGGGGGGGAAACCTTACCGATGGCGCAGATCTTGTTGTCTCCCACCCAAACGCCCGTGTCGGGGGACGTGGACGCCTCCACGCCAAGCCTGCGCACGCCGAAATGGCCGTCTGCTCCAGCTGCGACACGTACCAGCGGACGCTCTGCGCCAGAAGAAGACGAAGACCACTTCAAGCTGACCATCGTCAAACCTTTCCGAACAGCACGATTCTTTTCCGGGTCACGAGTCATCGAGTTAACAGTCGTCGACGTTTTAGGAACCGTCTAAATGTTCCTACAATCTGAGCAGATTGGGCATTTTGTGCGATTACTTTTGAAAGCGCCGCAGCAAATTGTGATGCCATCGGAAAGCACGGAAAGTAACCCCCCCCCCGCATCTGGAAAAAGCGACACGGCGAGCGGACGGACCTTCTTGAAAGCGGCCAGGTGCAGGACCGGGTAGCAAAGCAGCTGTCCGGGGCCGTGGAAGGTGATCAGGCCCCCTCGGTCCACGTTGTGGACCTGCGCCCCCAGCAGGCGCAGGCGCTCCAGCTCGGCGGGGGGGCGCCCCTTCTGCCGGATGCCGGTGGTGTAGACGGGCGGGTGCTGGCACAGCAGCAGGGCGTGGGAGGCGCCGCCGCCGCCGCGCCTGGCACCGCCGGACGTAGGCCTCCTGGACGCGCAGAGCTTCCCGGTAGGGCAGCAGGCCCAGGCGCACCACCTCCACCAGCGGGCGGGGCCCCCGCGTCGCCATGGCCGCAAAGCCCGCCGCCGCGCGCCGCCGCTCCTTCTCTTCGGTCCCGACTAACCGCCCAATGACCAAGCCCGTGTCCATCGCTCGGCTGCCAAACGGGACGCTTTGCTCCACGCCTGTGAGAAAGAGCTGCAAACACAATAAAAGCAGACTTTCAACGCCGCGCTTCTTTGGAGGAAGCGCAAAGAAAAACGTGGAGATTTCCTGTCGACGGGCAGGCTGAACTTGGGAGAATTTGGACCGATGGCTCTCGACGCCATCATTCGTCGTTCTGCCGTTTGCCTCGCCACGTCCAAAGAACCACAGAAAGTTGGACAGAACGTGACCATCCGGGTACATTGAAATGCGACGAATCGCAACCGATTAATTGTTCTTTTTTTTTTTTTTTCAACAATTTGGTCCCGCATGGCATCGTTTGACCACATTTCAAAGGAACATTCCTGGGCAACTCAAAGGACTTCATTTTCAAATGGGAAAACGGTTTCATTTGTGATTCCGGAGGACAAAGAAAAGGAGAGCGTTTTCGGGAGAGCTTTGTGACTCATTGTGCAAATACACCCACCAAAATCCAAACTGGAAACTCGCTCCAAGTATCGGGCACCCCTGCTCCAAATGGTCCCGAGGTGCGATAGGGAGCCCGAATTGCTGGCGGCGACCAGTTCAGGGTTGACCCCGCCACCTGCCCGAAGACCGCTGGGACGAGACCGGTTTAGTGTGAAGTCATTTTCAAGGCGAGACAACACTGCCTCCTGTTGACAGAAAAGCAAGAGTGACCTCTCGTCCGACCCACAAAAACGTAACCATGCGCTTAAACGGCCAAACACAATTGAGACTTCCGGGTTGATTCATTTCCCCGTATCATATAATACATGTGACGTTTGTGTTGGAAGCGTTTCAGTCAGTGTTTCTACCTCCAATTTGTCAAATGAAATTCATCGGACGACTTGAAAAGGGCGCCGCCATCGTCGTCTTCGTTATCATCTTCTTCGTTTTCGTAACTATTCTTCTCTTATTCTACGGTGGCATGTGTTGAAAAGACGCTTAACGGCTCACGCGCGACACCAAGTGGGCGGAGAGTGTAACGCGCCCGCCCTAAACAGTGCCTTTTGTAACATTTTGCGGATGTGTTTCGATTGCGTTTAACTCTTCAAATGTTTTCATGAAATACGGCATGTATGTAAATGTACAGTGATTTTTGAGCGTTAAAAAGAACGATTGTTCCGTTTCAGAGGAAGAGAGGCTTCACATCCGGTTTAAAAAAAAAACACATTTCAAGATAAAATGAAAACCTTCATGCTGAAGTGCGTGCATCATGTTCACGAGACTCAAAAATATCCAACTAACGCAGTAAAACGTTTAAACGAACGCAACTACGAAGGCCTGAACGGGACGAAGAAGAAAACAAATGAACAATTTCGTTTCCGCCCTCATCAGGACGATGTTCATTTCGGGCGGAGATGGGGAAATTCCGGTCCGAGTAGCATCTCTCCCTGATGCAACACACCTGATTCAGATGTTCAGGATCGTTATCCTGTCTGTACACCTCGTTGATGATCCGATCGTTAGAATCGGATACGCTGCGGCAGGGAGACGTGACAATATCCAGGATACCGGCCCTCGAGGACCCGCCCCGATTGAGGGGTTCCGTACGAAGATCATCCTTTATTGTGAAGGTCCCGCCATGTTGAGGTCGACGGTTTTTTTTGCGTTGACAACAACCTTTATTGAAAAACGACATTGGACAAGAAAACAAAAGAGACGATCTAGTCGTTAAAGCGTCCTAAAGATGATACAAAATAGACGCCGGGGTGATTCGAAATAAAATCCCGGACTGAAGATCATAACAGAGGTGTTGAAAGCGCTTTTTGAAATGAAAGTGGCGAGTTGGAAGCGGTAGTGGAAGGGCGGGGTTTGTTTTGAACGGGAACGCTGGGCAGGAGCGCTCAGTCACCGGGAAGATGGCGGCCGCGGGCACTGGCCGACGTTCCGGAAAGGCGGCGGCGGCGGCGGCTGCCCGCTCGTCTCTGGGACTCGGACCCGCGTCGGCGTTCGTCGGCCGCGAGCCCGCGCGCTCGTCGGCGGGCGGCCGCTCCCGCTCGGCTCGGGGGCGCCGCGGCGCGGAGGCCAAGCGGGGAGGCGGCGGGGCGGCGGCGGCGGCGGATCCCCGCACTCGTCGCTCAGGTGAGCCTTGGACGCCGGTTGACTCCACCTGACTCGTCGGCAGGTTCGCTCGCTCGTCCGCCACGTTGACACTCGCTTAGGACTTGTCGGGACTTGTCGAGACCCGAACCTCCTCGGTAGGAGGAGTTCTTAACTCTTGAGTCCAACTCACTCCGGCCTTGTTGACAAGTCCTCCCGAGCGGCTGAGCCCTTCGACAGTCGAGATGGGGGAGCAACATTGGCAAGAGGAGCTGGTTGAGGAGAGAAATCAGACACATTCCAGTGGATTTGTCACCGATTCTCGGTGACAAATCTCAAGGAAATGATCCAAGCGGTGAGAGGCGACAATCTGAATTTTGGACCAAAATCAGGGTGGGGCGGTGGTCAGGTATTTATTGCTTTTTTGGAGCCCGACTTAATTGTCCTGACTCTGTTCATCTCGGTCCTTTTCTTTTTTAACAAAAGGTTGCTCTCATTAGAAAGCGTACTCAACACACACACACGAAGATGTCAGAAAGTAAGTAACAACAGTCAAGCGTTTGCAGACGGCAGTCGAGTGATTTTGAGTCGGATTGGCCACTCAAACGTGCTTTGCAAGAATCCAATGAAAAGTTGAGAATCGACAAATGCTTTTTTGAATCCACACGAAGGAATCAATCCATGACGGTTGTAGTCGATGAAGTCGCCACCGAAAATATCTGCCACAATGGCGACGCCGAGTAGGAACGATACAAACCGAGTGGCCAAAACATGGGCAGGAGAATCTGGACACTGCGGAAAAATGCGACGGCGCACCAAAACCTTTCCCCAAAAGGCCTTTTTTGCAAGCGAGTCCATCCTGGAAACATGAGACAACAATTCCTGACACATCCTCCGTGTGTGTGTGTGTGTGTGTGTGTGTGTGTGTGTGTGTGTGTGTGTGTGTGTGTGTCGCGTGGTCAGACGTGTTTGTGTGTCCAAGCACGGTCCACAAGTCGACAGAAGGCTCCTCATCGGGTGCCAACGCCAAGCGCAAGGTGAGCCGCATCCAAAGTCCGGCGAGACAGGTAAGCCTGCTTTCTTTCCTCCCAACGTGGCCGCAAACGGGCGCACGCGTGTCAACGTTTCCCTTTTCGCCCAAGCTGGCGGCATGCGACCAGCGAGAGGACGCGAGGAGGAGGAGGAGGAGGAGGAGGAGCCTCCCCAAAGACGAGAGCGGCGCGCTCCAAGGCGGGGAACACTCGGTGAGTCCGACGACTTTTGCAGAAACAACAAGGGAGACGGGAACGGCGTCTCGACCGCCGCGTGAACCGGAATTTTTGCCGCCCAACGCCGGAAGGAAGCGAGCGTCTTAGACGGGGGGGGGGGCAGGCGTGACGTTTTGGACGGGAAGCCGGTTCGGAATGTGGCGGGAATGAAGCGCCGTTGCCGTTGCCTTGCAGGGCGTCCTGTCCGACTCTGAGAACGAGGAGCCCGTGTCCAGACGCATCGGGAGGTTCTCGGCGTTCGTGAGAAGGAGCCGAGCGTCGTCGGGCGTCAGCAGGTGCTCGCTCTCGCGCCGGCCGGACCGCACCGGCCCGACCTCTGACCTGTGCTCGTCTTCCTCAGCGGCGCGCAGAGGAGCCGCAGCTGCACGGAGGCCGGCGACGCCGCGCGGGGGAAAACCAAGGGGGGGGGCTCCGCGCCCGCCCACACGGTACGGCTCGCCCGCCTCGCGAGACGCGCCGCCCGCCTTTCCTTCCGCTTGACGGGGACCGGCTGTCGTTGCAGGCGGGGGCGGCTCACAGCTCGACGGCCGGAATCCTCCTGTCGTCGGAGAACAGCCGCTCGGCCTCGGCGCCCGTCGGCGGCCGCGAGCGTCGGCCGTCCTGGCGCGGCGGGCCGGCGGCGGCGGCGGCGGCCACGCCTCCCGCGCCGGCGGCCGCGCCGCCCGAGCGCTCGGTCAGCCCGGAGAGCAACGACAGCATCTCGGAGGAGCTGAACCATTTCAAGCCCATCGTGTGCTCGCCCTGCACGCCGCCCAAGCGCCTGGCGGACGGCCGTCTGCTGGAGCCGGCCGTGGTCAAGGCCACGCCCCGGAACCTGAGCTGGCGCCTGCACAAGCCCACCAGCTACGAGGCCAGCCCCGCCGTGCTGCAGCGCTGGCGCCAGATCGAGCTGGACCGCCAGAGCTTCAAGGTGGACTCCAAGGCCACGCTGACCAGCCCGGTGGCCGACATGCAGGAGGCCGCCGCCGGCGGAGTCGCCATTGCCACCGCCGCCGCCGCCGCGCCGCCGCCCTTCAACAAGAGGAAGCTGCTCTTCGACGCGCCCGACGCCCCGGCCCTCAAGATCCGCGTGCCCGCCGTGCGCCGCGGCGCCGAGCCGGCCTTCCGCGCCAATTCCCAATTGGAGCCGGGGGCCGGCGTCGGGGCCTTGTTCGGACGCAGACACTCCTTCTCGCCGTACGCCCGCAAGTCCGGCTTCCGCTCGTGCAAGCTGGCGCCAAAGGACGCGTCGAGCCCCCGCAAGGAAACGGCCGCCTCCGAGCGCAGCGGCAAGACCAAACGCCGGGACGCCGCCGCCGCCGCCGCCGAGCCCCACGTGGGCGACGCCGTCCGCCAGGAGAGAAAAGACCGGGCGCTGGCGCTCAAGCTGCAGAGACGCTTTGACCGCGAGAGCGCCACCCGTCCCGGCAGCCCCGACAAGTATTTCCTGCGCTCCTGGATGGCCAATCGCGGCCGCAGGAGGCGCGGCCTGCGCCGCTCCTGCCGTATCAGCCAGCGCCGCTAGCTGACGGAGGACAAAGGGGACAAAAACGGTTTTCGGCATTGAAGAATCCAACAAAATCCGGGTGGGGGGGCTGGGGGGGGCGCTAACTGATTCCCGATGATACGACGACACGACACTCGTGCAGTATTTCAGTCTGGCGCAACCGTGCTTGCGTTTTCCAAATGCTGAGAAAAAGAATCGAAATACTGGCGGAACGCAAATGTTTTCGCTCGGACTCGTGTCACGACCTTGAGTGGAGCTCAATGTTTTCAACTTCATGTCACCTCGTTTCTGAAGGCCAAGCAAAGCAATTCTTTCGAGTGCCCCCGATGAACATCTCGAAGTCGTGCGCAAGCCATATTGCGGGCGACTATTTCCAAAGTTGCCAGCGTCGGATGTATTTTCCATCCCACCGACTGCCATGACAACCATTGCGCTCGCACCAAAGCACAGTTTAGCGTCTTTACGCGCATTTTTGGAATGCGGGCGGGGGGGGGGGGGGGACGCAGCCCGGGTCCGAAGCCCCAACCGGTCAACGGCGAGGCTCGGGCGCTTGCTGCCCAGTCACCGCTTGGAAGAAATGACATGAAGTGAAAATGGCACTCCGAGGTCTGGCATCATTTCTTGTTTTCTTCCACTGTCTCAAGTTTTCCGTGTGTGAAGACCTTGAATGGCGTCGGGCGTCATTACTGTCCGGCGTATTCGCTGCGTAGTGGAAATGACTTGGGCAGGGGGGGGGGGGGGGGGGGGCTTTCTCCCATGAGATGGTCTCCTCCGCTGAAGGGCTTCTTTTCTTGACACTTGCCAGCTTTCGTGTATTTTCTACCACAAATATGATTCTGTTCACAATTGTCACAATAATGCACATTTTCCAAAGGAGTTGCGTTTGGCCTGATGTAGCAGAGTTTGGAGTGCCAAATAAAGAAGGGGAGATTTTGGATGAACGCGCACGTGACTGAGCAAGTCGACTTTATAAAAAGGGAAACAACAAAAACAGCAGCAGCAGCAGCCCTTTATTTTTGTGTTCATCGAGCGAAGGGAGGTCAACGTGGATGACGCCTCGCCGTCGTGGGCTGGGCAAAAACTCAATCCCTAAATTTAAAACGACATCCACTCAGGTCAGATCTTTGTTCCCCCCCCCACAGAAAAGATATGGACGTACTCATTTCCTATTTCGCCGACTCTCCGTCCGTTCACCCGCACTCATCATCCAGGCTTCCAGCAAGTCGTATGTGACGTCATCAACAGGCGAGTCGATGTCGTCCAAGTTATTTATTTTATTTTTTTAAACAATCTTTATTGAACAATTCGCAATACAATTCTTAGTAAATACAAAACAAAACGAACGTGTTATTAATACACGTTAATATATTTCTAGAATGGATAAAGAAACGTCCACGTGTGGTGCCGTTGTGTCTCACCCAACCCAATTTGATCCGGATTTTGGACAAAAGTGACACTCGTTTGCCATATCCGAATCTTTCTCGAAACTCTTCTACATCACATACGTCAGAAAAAGCCAAAGTAGGATACGAAATCCGTGATTTTGGTCGGGGGGGGGAAAACGCGTCGCGGAGTGATGCCGTCATTACGTCAACGTGTCCGACCAATCGGCAGCTGCCGGATCATCATCGCCGTGTTTGAAGCGAAGACGAAATGGCGGCTGCGCGCAGTGGGAAGAGAGGCCTGTTAGAGAAAGTAAGCCGCTGTTTGTTTGTTTTTTTCCTTTTCTCTATCGTCTTGAACGCATTTGGCTCAGAGGCGGCGAGGAAGTGTACGCGAGCGGGCAGCCGAGCTAACACGCCGACGCTCAACGAAGGCTCTTCGGATGAGTTGTTATTTGGGGCAGGAGCCCGAGCAACTCCCCCGACGCTGTCCCGGCAACGCCGAAAGCGGACCGCGCGCGGCGCTGGGATGAAAGCCGTGAGAGAAGACAAACGAGTAGGGTCGAGATGAGCGTAAAGCAGCCGCGGGGTCGACGGCGAGCGACTCCTTTGCGCTCGCAAACACGAAAACGGTGCCGACTGTCATGGTAGCGGTAAATAGTCTCTGGTGTCTGGAGTCCCCCATCAAGGCAGACTTTGCATTTTCTTCACAGTCGGTTGGAAGACCCCTGACTCGATTGTTGAAGTAGTGATTAGTTGAACGATTTCAGGAAAAGATGGTCCGATATATCCACCTGCTCCAATATGACCCCCCCGCCCCCCTCAAATCGAGTGTACCGTGTACAGTTAACCTTTTCAAATCCCTCCAGAAACATGCTTGACGTCATCCAAATGACGTGGCCGCGGTGCTTGGTTTTGCGCTGACGTGTCGGCACTGCGTTTCAGTGGCGAATCGACGAGAAGCCGGTGAAGATCGACAAATGGGACGGCGCCGCCGTCAAGAACTCTCTGGATGACGCGGCCAAGCAGGTAGGCTCCTCGGACCGCCGTCCCACCGCGTAGCGCCGGACGCGAGGCCGCGGCGATTCCCCGACCTTTCCCGAGCCCGAGCCCGAGCGCGGACGTGACGTTTGAAAAATCTTCCGCTTCAAATTGAGCCGGGCAAAAGTTTGAAGCGCGCTGAAGTGGCGCGGCGCGTGTGCGCAGGTGCTGCTGGAGAAGTACGGCTACGAGGAGAACTTTGGGCTGGTGGACGGCCGCCTGGTCATCTGCACGGTGTCGTGCGTCTTCGCCGTGGTCGCCCTGGTCTGGGACTACTTGCACCCTTTCCCCGAGTCCAGACCCGTCCTGGCCTGCTGCGTGGTCTCATATCCTTCAGATCGTGTCCTCGCCGTTTCTGTTCTCCGTCCGGCGGTCGCCTCGCCACATGCCAGAGCTCGGTCCAAGTCACCCCCACTCCCCCCCCCACCCCCACCCGTTTGTTAGGAGGTGCGGGCAATTGTTGCAAAAGTCGACTTGATTTGTAGGGCCCTTAGATTGCCGAAAAGTCTCCGTGACTCGATGCTCCTTGACGGCGGCGGCCCGCACGTACTTCATCATGATGGGCGTCCTGACGCTGTACACGTCGTACAAGGAGAAGAACATCTTCCTGGTGGCCCTCCAGAAGGACCCGGCCGGGATGGATCCGGACCACACGTGGCAGCTTTCGTCCTCGCTCAAGCGGTAAGCGCCCGGCCCCGCCCCCGCCCCCCGGTTCCTCGCCGGCTTGACGGTTCTCGCCCCCCCCCCCCCCCCCCACCGGCAGGTTCGACGACCAGTACACGTTGCGGGTGGCCTTCGGAGACGGCACGCGCAAGACGTGGCTGGAGAGCCACGCCACCTCGTCGGTGGCGGCTTTCTTCGACGCCAACGGAACGCTGGCCATGGACCGCTTTGACAAGTGCGTGTCGGGGCTTCACGACGCGCTGGCCGCCGACAAGAAAAGCAAATAAAAGCGCCGCCCGCACGTCCTCGTCTCCTTGGTCTTCCTTTGGCCCCAAATACGGAAATGGCGGAGGTGGGGGGGGGGGGGCGGTTGGGCCCTTGGCAAAAGTGGATGTCAAACGTGGCCTCGCCACAAGATGGCGTCACTGCGTCGGGCCAAAACAAACCTTGTCGGATGCCGGCTGCAGTCATTTCCAGGTGCGGCCGAGGGGGTCCGCTTGGGTGGCCTCGGTCTCGCGTCTCTGCTTTTTACAGAAGGGGCGGAGCGCTTGGCTTCTTCAAGCGGGGCTCCCCAACTCTCACCGGAGCCTTTCGCAGCCCGGTCGGGATGAAAATGGGCCCCTCCAAATGCCAAACGATGGACCTCGGTGGGAAAAAGGCGGCGGATCAAAAATGCACCCGCGCAACACTTTGCTTTTAGAAGCGCTTGAATCCGACATCGATGCACTTGAAGCTATTGAGCGCCTTGAAAACGTCTTTGGCGCCACATGTGACATCATCATTAATCCGCGGTGAGCTCGCGTCATTCGCCAGCCAAGTCCGTGTTCGTCAATCGTTATTTGGGGCCGGACCTGTCCCTCAGTCCTTCATCGCTCAATTAGATTCCGTCACCGCTATTTAAAAAAAAAAACAAAAAACTAAATCAAATCAAATGTTTATCCGGACCGCGGAAGTGCGGACAGAAGAGCCACGCGTTAGCGGTCTCCTCGGGAGGCTTCGTTACATCTGCTCAGCGGCGCTGGCCGCTTTGCCTCACTCGGCTGCTAACGGGCCCCCGAGGGGGACCGGTTACTGGAAGTCGACATGTCGGTCCCGCCGCCATTCCCCCGAAGAAGAAGACGGAACAACAAATTGGACCCGGGAGATCGGTTCGGTTATCGACCATCCCTCGGACCGCTTAGTGGCCCCCGTGCTCGTTTGGTAGCTTCGAGCTCAACCTACTCAGTCGCCTGTTCTCAAAGTTCGGTCGCAGCCAGCCAGGGTTAGCGTTTAGCTTTTGGCTTTTGGAGTTCCATGCCAGCATTTGGGTTGAAATCCAGTGCAGGAACTGGAAAACCTGCCTTCGGGTTTCAAGCCAGCTTGAAATAAAGTGTTTGGTTTTCAGATTAGGGTTTGTTTGTTTGTTTGTTTTTTTCACTTTTGAAGTAGTAGGGGTTCAAGTTTCAAGGCAGTGTTGAGGTTGCAAACCAGCCTGAGGGTTTGAGTATACGGCTTCGTGTCGAGTTTAGCTTTTTAAAGACGCTTTGGATTTCAAATGAAAGTTTCGAACTTTAGCTTCTTTCCCAACGTGACAATTTCGGAGCTTCCTGATGTTTTTCTTTTGGCTAACCTGGCTAACACCTAGATTGGTCGCTCACATCTTCTCTGCTCGGTTGTTAGCCTAGCATAAGGCAATTAGCGCAGCCTGATAGAAAACACTTGTTAGCAGATCATTAGCGGCGTGGCGGACGCGTCTTCACAGGACGACGCTCTTCGGGCTCATTAGCTTCTTCGAGGCTCATTAGCTTGCGCCGACAGCCACGCGCTGCGTTGCAAACAACTTTCTCAGGAGGAACATTTCCATTCTGGCCCTTCCATGACGAGACCCTGGAGTTTAATTTGGGCCGGTCCAACCAGCGTCACCCCTTCGCGAGCGCGGCCTCGTTGTTGACCCAGCCCGCTCGTCCCCGCGGGATCGTTGGCCTATAAGGCCAAATACGCAGCCCAGACTCCTCCCTGTGGCGGACGAATCGCGCGGACCGGCAGCAGGTACGGGTCGCGGGCGGCCGCTCACTTTCTTTCAACGACGGACGTGGCTTTTGCGAGCAGGTAGCGACACCAAAAGGCGCTTCCTCTTCGTGAGCTTCATCATTCAAATCATGACGGACAGATTCGTTCACGGTTTGGAGAAGGCGACGGAATGCTTTTCTAGCAGCGGGCGAGCCGTTGCGGTTGACGTACTCTGTCGATTTTGCCGGCGTCAAGTAATGGGGCTGTTGTCGTCTGCGGCAGGATGTCGGCTGGGAACGGCTCGCACGGCAGCTTCGTGTTGCGGGGGTTCCCCGCGCTGGACGGGCGGCGTTGGGTCCTGGCGCCGCCACTGGCCGTCACCTCCGCGTTGGCGCTGCTGGCCAACGCGCTTCTGCTTTACGTCATCGTCTCCGTCCAGCACCTCCACAGCCCCATGTAGCGTACCTGCCGCCACGTCTTCCGCAACCTCTCGCCCCTCTTAAAGACGTACAGTGAAGCCCCGCTCGCTCGCGCTTTCGACTTTGCGGCATGCGCCTGCCTGCCTTTTGCTTTTTCTCTCTCCGGCTTCCGCGGCTTCAGAATCTCGACCGAGCCCGATTCTGATCAAGTTGGGGAGGTTGTGTCAAACGGAAAAGAAAATGGGCCCACAAAGATTTGCGCATTCTTTTCAAGCTGTATGCGACCAAGACGAGATATTTCAAGTTCCAACTGAGGAGAGGTTTTTATTATGAGGATGACGATTCGAATAACGTCGATTGTTTGCCATCCTTTTTTCTTTTCTTTCGTCCTCTTGCACTTCCTTGCGATGTGGATCTGTTGTGGGCAAGGTGTTGACCTTGTTCCAGGGTCCCATTGCAGGCCCCAAGGTCCAGCCGGCGGGCGCGGTAGGCACCTCTGGGTCGTCCCCAGCCAGCTTGCCGGCTGTCGAAGGCCAAGACGGTGCGGGTTGGGGGGTTCCTGGGGCAGGCGGATGACACGGCCATACTGTGGCTCGTGCCGCATCGCTGGTGGCCCCCAGCAAAAAGGTTTCTCTCGGCGCTCATAATGAAAGCATCCTATTGAGCGCAGCGCACTTTTTTTTCGCTTTCTTTTTCCCTCTCTTCCCTCTCAGAGCCCCCCCCCCCCCCCCCCCCTCGGGACGAACGGGCTTTCACTGTACGCACGCTGAGACGCCACAGCTGTACCTTGACTTGCCAGTCCAATTTGTCCCATCAACTGAAGTGACACCAACCCCTTCCAAGCTTGCTAAAACCACCAGATTTTGGGATTTCTTTTTTTTGGGGGGGGGTAAAAATACAAACACAGTCTCGTCAAATCTACAACACAATGTGAATTGATGTTCTCCCAGCGGTGGCCTACCTTTCAGAATGTTCTCTATTTTCCAATTGAGATTCCCCGCAACCTTTCAACCTTGCTAGCATAAGCGGGTGACTCGTCTCCGTGCGCACCGTGAGCAGAATGCGCCGATGGGGAGTCACATGGCCAAGAGAGCCACTTGCGTCCGGCGAAAGGCCGGCGCGCTTCACAAGAGGCAATCGCCGACAATCGCCATTTACGCAAATGGCGATTGTCGGCGGCATGCGACATCGGGCGCTTCCCTCGACAGGCACGGCGTTGACTCGAGGCGCGCGGTTGAAGAATGCCGAGACAATAAAGGAGGTGGACGAAACGCCCTTTTCCTTCCTCCAGGCACACAGTCAACCGCTGGGGAGGATCATTTGTGGGTTGCATGCTCCAAGTCGGCGGAACTCACTTTTGATGTGTTGCATGTCTGCGTACGCGACAGGGAACGCTCGCTCGCTCGCTCGCTCGGTGTTCGCTTCTGCTTTGTACTCGATCAAACCTTGTATCATTTACTCAACATTTTCTGCTCCCGTCGACTCCTGGCGGCACGTGTTGCCATTTGGGATGACGGGACGCTCCCGTTCAATATAATGGCCCCACGCCCACGCGCCGGGTACCACTGGCAGCATTTTTTTCAACCATTTATCGAGAAAGCGACGGCCGCCCGCTGGGAAAAAAAACCAAACCAAAACGGGGACGTTCGTAAGTCAAGGCGCCGCAGAAGCATGTCGACGTGCGGCGTCCAGCGCGTGGCGTGTACTGCGTCCCCAGGTACCTGCTCATCTGCACCCTGTGCCTGGTGGACATGCTCGCCGTCGGCGCCATCGTCCCGAGCGCGCTGGCGAGTCTGCTGGTGGACGGCCAGCGCGTGTCCCTGGCCGGCTGCCTGGCGCAGATGTTCGGCAGCCACTTCCTGTCGTCGGTGGAGTCCACCCTGCTCCTGGCCATGGCGCTGGACCGCTACGCGGCCGTGTGCCACCCGCTGCGCTACCGGCAGCTGGTGGGCCGGCGAGCGGCGGCGGCGCTGACGCTCTTTACCTTGGCCCGCAGCGGCGGCGTCATGGTCACCCTGGTGGGCCTGGCGGGCTCGCTGCGCTTCTGCGCCTCCGACGTGATCCGCCACTGCTACTGCGATCACATGGCGCTGGTCAGCCTGGCGTGCGGCGACACCGGGCGCAGCGCCGCCGCCGGCGTGGCCGTCATCGCCTGCTTCGTGGGCGTGGACATCCCGCTCATCGTCTTCTCCTACTTGAAGGTTTGGCATCCGCTCTTTCGCAACGCTTGTCTTCATACTTGCGGGTGGCAGAAGGGGAAACGGCTTTCCCCCCCCCCCCGCCCCTCCCCACGTTTTCTTTTTTCATTTCGCTTGCGGTGTCATCAGCGACGGCTCGGACCTTTGCCACCCGCAAGTATGCGCGGCAGGACGGTTCAACTGGGAGAGTCTATCTCACTGGCCCGGAAACGTGTTGGCAACTCGAGACAGCGGCAACGACACCCTAAAGATGTCGCGGGACCCCCCCCGATGAATTCTTTGCGAGATGTCAGCCCGGCGAAAGCGCAAGCAATGTTTTGGTCTCCCGAGTCGCCACGGCAACGTCTCCGCCAGTGAGATAGGGCCCTTTTTTGCTGACGAGACTAACTCTCTGTCGGCGGCTCTCTCAGATTCTGGGCGCCGTGATGCGAACGGCGGCCCCCGGCGACGAGCGTCGAAAGGCCTTCCACACGTGCGGCACCCACCTCATGGTGATGATGGCGTTCTACCTGGTGGGCAGCGTCACGTTCCTCTCGCACAACCTGGGTCTGGCCATCCCCACCGACGCCAACAGCGCCATGGGACTCCTGTACATCCTGACCCCGGCCGCCGCCAACCCCGTCATCTACGGGGTCCGCACCGCGGAGATCAGGAACGGCTTCCGCGGGCTCGTCGGCCGCAGGGACGCCGGCAAGGCCAAGGTCTCGCCCGCCAACGCCGCTGGCCAGATGTGAAGACGCCGACAGCCGCGGGACGACGACGACCCCGCCGCTTAGCAACGGAACGTACGTGCGCGCTTTTCCAATAAAAATACAGATTTATTTCTCTCTTTCTTGACAAATCGCGCATTTGTCGTCCAGTCAAAGCAAAATACGCGACCGCTTGAGTATAAAAGCAACCTCAAAGTGTGCCTCACAGGATTAGCGGAGGCAGAAGTCATTGTTTGGAGTTGGCGTTCGTCGAGCCGCGCTCGCGACACCAAACTTGTCCTCTTGCAGAACCGTTTCAAATGCCCTCGCGCTACACGGAAGCAAAAGTTCCGGGAGGCGACATCAACGTGGACACCGGGGAGACTTCCTCCTCCGGCGTGGATGTTTGTCTTCCACTGAGTGTTTTTTTTTTCAAGGAACGCTCTTCACGCCACATTCCTTCTCGGCCGCTCTTTGCAGAACGCGACTTGCGGAAAGTTCCTCGTGGAATGTTCTCGATGGAATGTTCCGTCCGGGACGTCGTTTCCAATACTTTGGCTCGGCGGATGCCGGCGAAGGAGCCGAGCCGTGACGGTGTCCAAAAAGTGCAAAGGAGATTTCCTCGGTGCCAGACCATCGGGTGCGGCTTCCCTTGGCGTACGCTCGGGGTGTGCCGGGTGAGCTTCCTGTTGATCACGCCACCGGGACGGCGTCTGCGGAGAGGACACGCCTGCCTTAGCATCACTAGCCGATGGCGCGCACAGACTTAGTCATGAACAACATCATCCTGATTGCAGGGACTATTATTGTTCGGATTATTAGGACGATTTGCTTGTAGTTGAGCCACCGGAGCTGCAGAGGGCGGTGTTGCCGAATGGTCACAAACGCCCAAACCACATCGGCGCTCGATCCGGATCACGAGTTCCCAACGCGTATGTTTCAGCAAAACCCTTGGAACAGAATGCTTTTCATTTCAAGTATCAATCTGAAAACGGATTTTAAAAAGCGAGCGTGTCAGAATAATCATCTGAAATCATACAAGAATTCATTTCAAAAATGAAACATATTGTTTGACAATGACTTAAAAAAAAATACAAATGGTCTGAAGAACGATTCAAATTATAATGATTAAAAAACGACTTTCCAAAATCTAAATTGTAACAGTAAAAATGTGGACACTTTAGTCCCCCCCCCCCAGATGAAGTGACAGACAACCACATCGATCCATTGTCCACGTGACTAAACCGACCAGGCCCCTTTTCGGTGTCTTAGCGCCCTCTTTAGGTGGAAACATGACACTGCAAGGCAGGCATTGGCCGTGTGGCTCGTTGACTCGCGTCATCGACGGAATCATCAGATCGAGAGAAAATTCCTAGGCGACGGCCCTACGACGCAATACTTGTCGTGAAAAAGTCAACTTCTCAAAGTAGTTTCAACAGAACAAGTTCAAACCTACAACAATGTGACAAAGAATCATCGATTTGAAAAGTAGCGAATCAAATGAGACAAAGAGTCAAATCCAAAGCTCACCAGCGCAGGGTGGCGGCGGTCAGCGCCTCGCCCGGCTCGGCTCCGAGCGCCGGCGGCAAAGCAAAAGACGAAACGGGGGAGGGGCCGTGGCAAAGCGGCTCGGATCGCTCCTTGGCTCCGTTTGTTATTGCGAGGCGTCGGCGGCGTCGGCGCGGGCGGCGCTTAAATCCACGACCGTCGTCGCTCGGGGGCCCGCGGCGCAAGCGCCGGCCGGCGGCCCGTCCGCAGACAGACGGCGGCCTTTGAGAGCACCTGGCGGATCACAAGACCGCCGACGATGACTCGATTGCGGGCGCCTCTGAGCATTTCCGCCATTTTTCACTCAAGTTTGCACTCAAACGGTCGAAAGCGGCGACATTTGCCGGCGGCCCGCGTCAGGGCAGCGCAGTCGCCGCAGCGGACTCGAGCCTAAGTTGTGGATTCGAGCGCGACGGGTGGCGAGTCGTCACCTTGCCCCGCGGGCGGCAGGCTGTTGGCTCCGCCCCCTCCGCCTCCTCCCCCATTGGTCTGCGAGCAAACGTGGGCGCGTCGGCCGTCCACGCCGTGTTTGCGGTGGTGGCCGCTGTGCAGCTTGTACTTCATCAGCAGGATGAAGATGAAGACCAGAACGGACGCCACGATGATGCCGCCCAGGATCAGGATCATGGTGCCGCCCAAGAACTGAACACAAACGCCAACACGCGTCAAGGCGCGCCGCGCGTGTCCGCGGTGAAGAGGTGAAGAGCGCCCCCTGCCTGGTCTCGTATGGAGTGGCATCGTCCGTACTCGCTTTCGGTGGCAAAGGCCACGCATCCCACCATCTTGGTTCCCGTCAAGGCGGTGACGCCGTCGTCGTAGATGGCGAGGACGCACAAGTCGTAGTCGCGGGCGGACGCCAGGTCGCTCAGCAGGAAGTACTTGCGGTCGGCCGGGATCATCCTGCGGCGGGAGGAAGTGACAAGCGTCAATGACCGAGGACATGCGGGATCATGCGACTCCACTCGTCCGGGTAGCCCGCACGCCGCGCAAGGTACGACTTAGTCAGGGCTTGACGCCTCACGTTGACGCACCCGCCAAGGGGAAAAGACTGAAAGCGAGCGGCTGTCCGAGTAAGACGGCGGGTGAGAGGCCGGCGGCGCCGGGGGGGCGTTACCTGTAGATGAGGACGTCGTCGGCGGAGCTGTTGTACTGGATCTGGTAGGTGCGCACGCCGGGAACGTGGCTCTGCGAGGGCCACGTGATGAGGGCGGAGCCGGCCGTCCGTTCGGACACGGCGACGCGCTGCGGGGCGACGCGCGGCTGACCCCCGCTGCCGTTGGACTTGATGGACGTGGGCACGTCCGAGGGCCCGGGGTCGCCCTCCGACTTGGGCTCCAAGTGCGGCGAGGGGTTGACCACCAGCTCCACCGGCGCCGTGGCCTCGCCGGCCGCGTTGGACGCGATGCACGTGAACTTTCCCGAATCCTACGGGGCCAGAGATCAGAGGCGAGCGGGTGAGCGGGTAGCGGGTAGCGGGGCGGGGCGGATCCCCGAGAGAGACGCTGCTCCGGCATTCGGCGCCGGCCCACCGTGACGGAGGCCTTGAGGATGTCCAGCGAGCCGTTGTCGTAGCAGACGGTGCGCGACGTGTTGCCCATCAGCTTCCCGTCGGGACTGACCCAGTGGGTGGAGGGTTCCGGGTCGCCCACGGACTTGCAGCGGAGGCTCACCTCCTGGCCCTCCATCACAAACATCTTGGACGTGTGGCGCGTGATCATCGGAGGTTCGCACACAAACGCCTCCTGTCGGGGGCCCCACGGAACACGGGAGAGGTTCAGATGAAGGCGTCACGTTGCCACGCGGTGGTGGATGTGGTGGAGCCCAAAAAGCAGGCAGGAGGGAGGAGCAGGGGTGCACGTGACAAATTGTAGGAATCAAACACAGACAACGAAATCAAGAACAAAGTCCTCAGAACAAAACGAATCCAAAGGAAGAAAGAAAACCCACGGCAGAAGCTCAAAACTCTCAATCACAGAAACGTGACCGAAACATGACTGACAGCAGCAAACAAACAAACAAACAAACAAACAAACAAACAAACAAACAATGACCCGATACCGAGCGGTCGAGTCCTTTGAAAGCAATAATGGCATGACGACCAACAGGTGTGCGGCTGCAGGGAGAACCCTACGGCGCCACCTGTTGCCACCTCGTCATTGAAGCGAGATGTAGTGTGGGAAGGTAGAAAGCGATGCAATGAGCCGCTTGATTAATCGCCGGCATGTTGACGTTTACGCCGTTCCCTATTCCAGATGATTGGAGATGTCTGGTGTTCAACAGAGTTGCTGCGAACATTCTCGGGGTGTAGCGACTCCAATTCAAACGCGAGCTTGGATGGGACGGACAAACAAGCCGAGCGCAAATGTTGACACGTGAGCGCTACTGCGACAGCCGCCGACCTCTCTGATGGTCCAGAAGTACTTCCCGGCGAGGTCTCCCGGGGAGGCGCAGGTCTCCAGGTCGTCCTCGCGGGTCAGCCGCCGCAACCAGACCAGCTCGCAGTTGCAGTGCAGCGGATTCCCGCCGAAGCTCAGAACCAAGGCCGTCAGCGGCGAGCCCTTCATCTTGGCGTACACCGGGATGCGCAGGAACAGCGGGTCGGGCGGGATCTTCTTCAGCTTGTTGGACGTCATGTCCAGCCTGGACAAGACAGAATGCTTGCGGAAAAACGACTCGGGGGCGGCGGCGAGAGTCACGGCGGGCGGCGGCGGCAAGCTTCCCGGCGCACCTGGCCAGCTTGTGCAGGTTGGAGAAGATCCCCTCGGGAACGCTCTCGATGAGGTTGTGGTCCAGGCTCAGCGTGTTGACGCTGACCAGCTTGGAGATGGTGTCCCACGGGACGTCCACAAGGTTGTTGTAGCTCAGGTCCAAGTCCTCCAGGGTCTCCAGGAAGTCCTGCGGGGGACAGGGCCGGGTTCAATACCGGAGGGGGGGGGGGGGCAGTTCCACGCAGTTGAGGAAAAGCCTCCACGGGCCGGAACGAATTGCAATCCGGGCCCGGAGAGAAGCCTGAAAAGCCCCCCGCTGGAATGAATCGCTGCAAGAGAAGAGTTTGCCCCGAACCAGGCGCCCGCCGCGTTGGACTTCATCCGGATGCAACCGGAAATGTGGAAGCCTGACCTGGAAGGCTCCCGGGGTGATGCGGCGCAGCTGGTTGTTGGCGAGGATGAGGTGGCGCAGGTTGAGCAGGCCCTGGAAGTGGGCGTCGTCCAGGCCGGTCAAGCGGTTGGCGTCCAAGTGGAGGGCGTGCAGGTCCTGCAGGTCGGCGAAGGCGAACGGACGGATCTGGCTGATGGTGTTGCGGCTCAGCGTCAGGTGGATCTGCCGCCGAGCCGAGAAGAAAGGATCTGCCCGTCAGAATGCGTGAATGGAGCTCGCCGCCGGTGGCCGCAGAATGCTAAGCTAGCTCGGAGGCCGCTCGCGAGGAGATAGTTACCAGGCTGGACATGTTGGCAAAGTCTCGGTGCCTGAGCGTGGTGATGAAGTTGTCCATGAGGCGCAGCTCGGCCGTCTGCCTGTCGATGTTGGGCGGCACGAAGAGCAAACCCGTCTTGGCGCACAGGACGGTGTAGGACGGCAGCAGGTTCTGGCACGTGCAGCGCTTGGGACACAGCATGGACGACGAGGAGGCGCCGCCCGGCCGCGCCAGCCAGCAGGCCGCCAGGAAGAGCGGCGGCCAGGCGCCCCCCATGGTCGCGCCCCCGCTGACGCACGCGCGCGCCGTCTAAGCGCAAAGAACAAACAAGGACATGAGGAAACGCTGCGGCGCGATATCCTTCACGCAGCAAATGCAAGCCAGGCAAGAGAAGACGCTGGGCGACGGGACCGCAAGCGACGGAATTGGCCAATGGCGTCAAAAGAGAGCCCGGGAGGCGCGCGCGCGTGCCTGCGGCGGCGTCAACCTGTGGAGAAAGCAAGACGCGCGAGCCGCAGTTGCTAGCTTTCTGGCCCACCGAGCCACATCGCCTCCGATCTCGCCCGGAGGCCTGGGAGCTTAGGGCCGAGGGGGGGGGGGGGGGGGGGGGCGGGGCGCGATCACTCGTGGCACCGTGGTTGCCTTTAGCCCCCGCATTCGGTCCTTGGTATTCCTTCAGCTTTTTGCTCTGATTCAAGATGGCCACATCTATCGCCACGATGTTTATCTTTGTCCGGCTGCTTGGGCGACGGAACGCAGTCATGCAAGGTCACGACACAAAAGATGGCCGCTCATTTCTCGTCGCCGTCTTGATTGTCATCACCGAGCAGACTTTTTTCTTTGACTTGATCATTTGTGACAGACACGCAATTAATTGTTTGCGACCTTATTCACGCGTTTGTTGCGTTTTGACCGGACGGAAGGGCCTCAGCAATTTCGCATCATACAGCAGCACCTGAGCGGCAAGGTGGGGGTTGGGGGGGGTCCTCTTTGCGTAGGGTGTGGCTCTGGAGGCGGAGCTAAAGACAATCCCGAGCAGTCACTGGTTCACCCGGGTGCCTGTCATTGGCCTGTGGGCGGGAAAGAGAGAGAGGGGGGGGGGGGGGGGGGAACGGACAGACAGACAGATGTTATTGGAACCATTGACAAAATCACTCGCCACCTTTTCCCACCATTGCGCCCGTATTTGCACGAATAATTTGCAGAGAAATGCTCTCCCCGGGCTAGAAGATGAGCGGACGCATCTCAAGGCAAAGCCTTTGCTTTTTTTTTTTTCTCTCCTTTGAAAACCACGACCACAAAATCCTGAGCGCGAACGAAAAGATGACGAGGACGAGCGACGACTTCTCGAATTTCAAGTCCAGGCCCGACGGACACGCGGAAAAGAAGCCAACCTCCGCCAATTTGGAGCAAGAGACCCTCGTGGCCTTCAAAGGGGCAGCCTGCCGCCGGCCAGAATTGCGGCTTGAAGCATTCGCTGCTGCCTGCTGATCCAACTCGTTCGGATGCTTTCGGAAGTGGGGGAAGCCGTCGGGCCGCGCCTGGAGGCGACCGTTCCTTATTTGAAGCAAGATCGTGACTGACTGGGTTCCCAAGCCCACGTCGCATTCGGACCGTGCAAGGAGACAAACCACCACCTGCCAGGTGGAAAATAGGACACACGCACGCACACGCAGACACGCCAAGAGGCAGGCGGCTACAGCAAAGTGCCATTAGGAAGGTCTTCCTGGAGACAAAGCTTATTTTTAGATGCCACGCAGGCGCACCTGCGCACAGTTTTAGGGGTGCACAAAAGCGAATCCAGATGAAAGTTGGGGTGGGTCTAAAATGCCACGCACGCACGCACGCACGCGTGTCCCAAACAGTGTCAAATCATGTGTGCATGCGTGTTCCGATGTGGAGCGAAAGCAGCCACTTGGGAGGGATTCCACGCATGCTCCAAAGATGCCAAGGGGACCGACCTCCTTTTTGATGCCAACGAGGACTCCCACTATGAGGACAGCGGACCTCCATCATGGGTGGGGGACGCGGACCGTTCTGACCTGCCAAAATCTGTGTGTCTCCCCCCCCCCCAAAAAAAACAAAAAACCAGGACAATGAATTGCAACGACAATGAATGAGGATTCAAAATCAGGAATTCAAGCCGAGTGGCCAACCGAGCCGCTTTCGCTCCTACGCGTCGCCAGATTCGGATTCGCAATCGTGCCGACGCAGCTCGATTGAGCGCTAAGGCGACAGGGGGCCCCCTACTGGCGCTCGGTCGCCACCGCAGGTCGACGGCCAATAACAAAACATGGCGGCGCTTCCGAACCCCGATGAATTTTCGCTTTGCTTCATTCATTCGTCAGTCGCCCCTTTTGCCGAGCGCAGCCGCCGCTCACGTGCCGCCGCTCACGCGACCCGCCTCGCTTTTTTTCCAAGCGTTTGACAAGCAGGATGCGGCACGCGGCTGACAGGAAGTGACCCGCGCTCGTGTCCTCGCTGTCAATTAGCGGGCCCAGCGCAGCCGTCGGCGAGCTAACGAGCCGGCGCTAATGGAGAGGACGACGCCTCACGTCCGTCATTAAACGGCCATCTTTGTCACGTTAATTAGCACGCTAAGTTGCTGTTAGCGCTGCGCACGCTAAATGATGACCGTCGTTAGCGTCTGACATTTGCTAACGACCGCCTGCCATGTCGCACTTCAGCCGACGTCATCGCGCGGGCGGTGGGTCGGGCCGACCGAGCGCCGCGCTACCTCGCTAGCGCTTCTTGAACTGAAGTCGATTTTGTGAAGTGTGCGTCAATCAGATTCAGGCTCAACATCTCGTCGCTGTGATTCCGGCCTGGGGGCTCCTCCGCACTATTAGCCTGCACGTATGCGAGCCGTGAGAGCAGCTGCACACGAGTCCCCATTTGAAAAAGGAGCCGCCACCAAAGTCATCTGACTCCACACAGTCGTGTGCAAGCCGACAAGTCACACGAGAGCGGATGAAGGTGCCGATTTGTGTTGCCATGGGAACCTGATTTGCACCCAGTGATGGCGTGCGGAACCAAGTGATGGCGCGCACGCGCGTTTGTGCGTAGTCCAGGCTATGATGTTGGCGCCGGCGTGCCCGGGAGGCGGACGGCGTGAAACGAGGCGCTTCCGTCACCCTATCACGATATCGTCGTCGAAGGACCGTGTGTGCGACAAGGTTCGCATATCGAGGTGTCAAGCATCCCACAATGCGCTGCACCGAACGTAAACGACGCTACTTTGGGACTCAAGGCAAAGGCGTGGCTACTCGGAGCGAGCGGCGGCACACTTTTCCAACGGGAGCCGCCGTTGTTGTGCACCACAGCGGACAAGAGAAACAGGGGCTCTGTGCCAATGGACTACTTTGCGGACCGGCTACGCCGCTGTCCTGATGCGTCTGATGTCAAAGATCACAGAAAAGCAGCGTTATCTGAACAAGATAATGCCAGTAAATCAATGGGGCGGGGGGGGAGGACATCTCACACGTGCCTGCCAATTTAGCGCTTATTTCACGAGAAATGAATATTTCACTCTTTTTTAATGCCGTATCATGAACTTCAACACATACGAGCGCACGGACGCGCACGCACGCGCAGACTCATGTGAGCAGAGAGCGAGCGCGTACGCACGCGCACTCATGCTAGCCGCCAAGGGTCAAAGCGTGCCGCGATGTCCTCTCGCGGGGCCGACGCCGTTCTCGCCGTTTCCCGCGTCCGGCCTCCGCGCGGTGTGAGCGCCGCCGAATGTGAGCGGCGCGCAGTCAAGCGGCACCGAGGCAGATGTCGGCAAGGGCCGACATCTGGATGGGGCGCGAGGCGGGCGCCTCCGCGGCAAACCGAAAGTGACTCCGCAGCAGCCAACGACGAGCCATTGCGCAACGCGGTTCCGCCGGCGGCAAACGGGAAGCGATGCCACGCGGCCGGAGGCGACTCTGCACGGAGATCCCAGAAAGACGAGCGGAGTGGGTCGGCAAGCGGCCATCGGCGCGCTTTCTCCGCACGCGCGGCCTTCCAGAAATCCCCAACCGAGAGGCCGCCCTCCGACCGACACGTCGACGGGGTCCAGCCCGAGACGCGGCTCCTTCCGCCGCGTTCGCTCCTTGATTTGGCCCCAAAACGCTTTGGACTTTGTCGGTGAGGTCGACGTGAAAGTGGCCAAACATGGTCGGGGGTTTGATGAGATGTCACGCAAGGGGCGGGGCGGCCATCCGGCATTGGGGGGCAAATACGCTGGCAACATGTTTCCCCAACGGCCGCTGCATTCCCTGCAGAACGGACTGAACGGAGCCCGAACCCTGACCCTAACCCTGACCCTGACCCTGAAACCGAATGGGAAGAAGAGAGGACTCGAGAGTGGAGCGGCGTCGCGGAGACAAACGGCTCCTCCGCTTGGTCTCTTTGGCCGAGTCAAAGCGAGCCGACCTTTGGCTCCCCAACTCGTCGGCCGTTCGGTCGGACAACGGCCTTCGGCGCAATCGTCCTTTCTCCCAACACCGATTGCGTCCGGCGAATGTTCAGCGGCAGCCTTGAACACCGAGGGCCTCGTCTTATCGTTTGAATTCTTCTTCTCGTTCGTAGCAGCGAGTCACCGCTCTGCCACATTTTCCTTTGGGTTGCGTGCCACCCCTCCCCTCCAATCTTTGCTTGCCTGCACGACTCCTCGTGTCCTGGAGACACACACACACGCACACGTTCGCGCACGCGCATGGAAACACACACGGCGCATTAGAAGGACAGAAAGAGACAAGAGGGGGATTATTTTCTCCCCCCACTAAAGCGTGGATTAGTCATCTGCTCCCTTAATAGAAAAGTGACCTCAATAATTCATGCGCGCGTGAGCGAGCGTGCGAGCGTGCCAGGAGGCCTTCAAGGATGGAGCGACTGGAGAGGGACAAAAGAGGAGCTCCGGTGCCTCACCACGAAGGAAGTCCAGTGGAAGAAGCGCAATTCATGAAGGCCTTTGTTGCGTCAACATTGTTCCAGACGCGAGACTCGGGAAGCATCCGGGCCGTTTGGCAAGGAGCCAGAGATCCCATCCGTCGATACAAAACCAACCCGCAATGCTTCGACGCGGCCGAGCGGCGATTGACAAACGAGATCCGCCCGAGCCCTTTGACCTTTCACGGCCAGCGAAGCGCATCTTCGTACGCCATCAAATGGGTTGAAAGATATCGGATGGATTTGCCGGCTTGATGTTTCCGGCCTCGGACCTGAATTTTCAGCAATCGGATCAAATCGATGCCAAAAACAGCTTTTTCTTTTTTGGGGGGGGGGGGGGGGGTTTTGCGAGCTGCAACACTGAAGCCTGGCGTGCTCCCAGGAGAAACGTGATCACGCCTTGCTCTGCGGCTGACCTGATTATCGTACCGGACTCTCTCAAAAGAGCATCAAACAGCCGCAGCTCAGGTTCGGAGCGCAACAAAGACGTCGGAACAATTTGCTCCGGTCCGAAAAGTTTTTACGCCGGCTCCCGGTCAGCCGGAGAACTGCTTGTAAAATTCTGCCAGCGGACTGCAAATGATTGAAGGCTTTGGGTCCCGGGTACGTACGCGCAAGGGCCGCTGTTTGGATAGAAAGCCAGTCGAGCTCCGAGATCTGCGCACTCGGGTCAATTGGTGGAGCGCACTCGGAATTGGGTTCCGAGTAAACACACCCGAGGTGCCAAACGACGCGCCGAATCCGACGCCGACGCTTTCGCTTTACTCGGGGAGCCGGAGAGGGGCGGTCACGGCGCCGGGGGGTGGCCGTGATGGGCGCCGCTGGCTTCTTTGTATCGGCGAAGCGTATTTGCGAATCCGCCGGGTGTTTGGCTTTCGACGCGCGCGGGAGGGATTCCTTTGAAGGGCGGCGCCATTTCAGGCGCTCTGTGCGCCACTAATGACGCCGCGGAATATTCATGGGCTGTCGCCTCCGCTCTTGAATATATGCATGAGCGCAGCCCGCAAGCATCAATTAAACATCAGGCGCTTTTTATTGATCCCCACGTCGTTCGTCTCTTAGCAAAACGCAGCAGATTTGAAATGGACAAATCGTCACTCACATCTGCCACGACAGGAGACGATAACTCCACTTAGGCACACTGACGCACGGGAATACGGATGAGCACGCGCACGCGCACTCTCTCGACCAGGGGTTTCAAACACAGGGACTGCGGGCCAGAACTGGCCGTCAGAAGGCCCAATGTGGCCCGCAGGGGGAGTGAGCACATTGACTTCCCTTTTTCAAGATGTCTGACTGCGGTTGCTCATTTAGTCCACCGGGGGGGCGCATTTGACCAGCACTTAAAGAGCACGTCATCTTGGCCGCTCCTCAGGGTTTGACACCAGGTGGACTCGATTGCCAAAGTCAACAATCCATCCGCTTCGGGGAAAAGGAATTCCTCGTCGTAGAAAAAGCGGACGGGATACGCAAACGCTGACGTTGCAGAATTTGAAAAGCGCTTCTCCGGCTGACCGGGAGGCGGCGTAAAGCCTTTCGGACCGGAGGACAGTGTTCCCGCATCTTCAGAACTGGAGCCGCGAGCACGGACCGCTAGCCGATCTCATTTGCGTGGACGCTCCACTTTCAACCCTAACCGACGGTGCCGCGGACGCGCCGAAGCTCGCCGGCCCGCCGCCACCGCGGCGAGGCCAACGCCCGCTTCTCCCTTGGATGCCCGCGTCCTGTTTGCGTTGTCCCTCAGCAAGGTGTCACGCGTTGGCAAGTCAGGCGACCAAAAGTGGACCGATGAGGAATCATGCGCTCGGAAGCGATTAGCGAACGCGCGCGCGGGCGCAGCTGTGCTGATTTCCGACCAAACACGCTCGCGGCGCGCTGACATCTGCCGTCGCTGTTGGCATGAAGGGAGCGGCCCCATACGCCCTCTTCTCATTTGTGCTCGGCCGCGCCGACGTTTACCCGACGGCTAGCGGGGGGGGGGGCAAAGGGCAAGTTTCCGCCAATAGGCGGGGCTCCCCCAAAAAGGGATTGCAGGGGCCCGTACGAAGACTTTCAACCTCAAAAGCTTGGCGAGAGGCCGACAGCGTTCCAATCGCAGCAGGCAGCGGGGGTGTCAAACGTAGGGCCCGCGGACGGAGAACTCATTGACTGCGACGGCGCCAATGCGGGGGCCACGAGGGGCTCTTCGGGCTGCAAATGCCTTGCGACTTTTCCAAGATGACATGACGGCCCCCTCCGGCACACTCGCTAAGTCGGGTCAACTCGGGTTTTGCTACCGATGCGTCGCGACGTTATCGTCGGGATTTTATTGTTGCGAGTCTTGGATGCGGTTGTCCTCACCTCCGTTTTGCTGCATCCGCCCCCCACGGACTGCCGCACGCGTCGGTGTACACGCGGGACCTCCTTGAACTGTACAACCGCCAGCGGCCCATTAAATCCGCTACGGATGTTTGGTCACTTGGCCAACTGCAGCAGTCGGAAAGCGAATGCGTCCCTTGCGGCGGCGGGAAGTCGTTTTCAGGACTTTGATGTCGTCTTCGTTATCGCCGGGGAAATGCCAAAAGCCCCTTTTTCGCTTGGAGTCCCCGGCGATGCAAATTGAAGCCACCGCCGGACGACTTCCTTTGGCCTTGCGCAACGGACCACCGCCCGAGGTTTCCCGCCTGACATGGAAGCACCTGGAAAAGCGCAGATGCCAATTTTGGGTGCAAAGGAAAGCGCCCACTTGACGGAGGATGCCGCTCTCCCACCGCCAACGATCCACTTTGGAGAAAATGACAAACGTAACCCTAACCCTAACCGGCTCGGGCGGAGCCCGTTGCGGATTTGTTTGCTTTTGTTTTTGCCCCAGCTTGGATGTCGACATTTTCCTCATGGCGGAATGAGTGAGTGAGGACGAATCCATCAGCGCATGAAGCAATCATTGACCGAATGAGCGAATGGCGGCGGACTTCCCCACAAGCTCAATTGCTCCACTTTTCTGGCCTTGGTCCACGCGTCACGTGACCGGCGAGCGCTCTGTCGGCGGTGATGTCGCCAGCGTCACCATGGTGACAGCGCAGAGGAGGAGGAGGAGGAGGGTGGCCAATGAGAGCGCGGCGGCGGCAAACGTCCAGATGGACGAGCGGACAAACAAAAAGTTGACAGCTGACGGATTAGAGGCGGAATTAGCGCGCAGACTTCCTGCCGCCGCGCCGAAGACGTGTGGGTGGGCAAACGCGGCACCTGCCAATCAAGGTCACTCGCATGAACACATCATCGGCTCGCTGACACTTTGGAATCGGCTTCGCTGAGAGCTAACGAGCTTGCTCATTTCCAGCTAGTCGGCTACCTCATCACCTGGATGCCGATCTATTTTGGTTTTACCCCCAAAATGGTTTTTTTTGTCTCGGAGGCCGACACGCATTTGTCACGACCAACGCATATTTGGATGTTGGGCCGTGTTTTTATTTGTTTGAGTTTGGGGGCTTGAAATGGAACCATTCCATTCGGTTCAATGCGCTCCAATGTTTGGGATCAGAACCGATTTTGCAATTGAAACGGTTTTCTCGGTGGTTTGGCTGAGACATGGTCGCCGCTTGAAATGTCGACAGCCTCTTTGGTTTCTGGCGGTGGGACAGAAGAACCCCCCCCCCCCGCCTCCCTCCACTTTTCCGGGAAACCAAAAATGCCATCTGGTTACGCCGGCCGTCAACAATTGAGACATCGTCAAAGCGAGAAAGACGCTTTTTGGCGCTTCCGATCGGCCCCTCGTTTGTAAGAAGAAGAAGAAGAAGCGGCGACGTGAGGACTCCCTTGGGAGAAACCCACCAAATGGGGACAAAGCAGCAAAAATGAAGATGAACACACGCTTGCGGACAGCCAAGTACCGGGAGCAAAATATTCCTTGGGGGAAGGGGTTGTGGGGGTGGGGGGGGGGGGAGTGGGGTGCGGTGGAATGTCACGCAGTTTGAGCCACCTCGAAATCGATGCGCCGTTTGGGCTTTCCCGAAATTCCAGCGGGCCAGCACGCAAATGCGCCGGCGCTTCCAAAGGCCGACCCGTGCGCCCTTTGGCCACCTTGAAAAGTCCAAGGAGAAGCGTTTGGGGAAGTACTTCTTGCTGCCCAAGGAAGCCATTTTTATCCCATCTTGTCCATCGGGGGAGGGGGGGGGCTCACTAAGCTTTGGGAAGATGAGAGCCGCTGATTCCAGCTCCCGAGTTCATCCGCGTCCCAAATCACACATTTGCTCGAAGAACAGGACGCGATGTGCCTCATCGCCAACTATCAACCATTTTAAAACATTGATCACGTCAAGGATGTTTCCCAATACTTAGAAAACGGATATTTGCAAGACTTGTTTTTTTTTTTCCCCTCAACACTCTGGCGCCGTTTGCATTTCTCCAACGTTGCTGGAAAATCCCATCACTGTTGAGCTCTTTTTAGAATGGCACCACCTTGGCCACCCCCCGATTCTCCATTGGCTCCATTTGTTTCATGGCACAATTCACGGTGTGGCGATTTTGGGCCCCATCGTCATCGGCGGCCAAGATTTGGGCTGGCAAATGTCGGACGCGTTTCAGATTTCGGATCGTTGGATCCTTGTCTGGGCAAATTCACTCCGGGTGCCCCCCCCGCAGACAGAACAATCCTCTCAAAAGCAAGGAAGGAGCAAGTTTGGGAAGTGCAAAAGCATCATGAGGGGAAGCACACTAATTGGAAGAGAACACGTGACCTTCTCCGTGCCGTTCCGCTGCCAACCCCCCTCTCCCCCTCCCCGCCGCAACGCGCGCGCACGCACCCCTCGCTCCTTCCTCCCTCTCCCCTCGGGCTTCTCATGGACGCCCTGATGTATAATAGATGAGGCAGGCACGCGCGCACAGGATCAAGTAACATTCCTGCACCATGGGAGGGGGGAGGCGGGTTGGGGTCTATGCTATCAGTGCATGTATCGCTACGCGCACGCACGCACGCGAAGAGGATCATGGCAGCGTGTAATCAGATTACGACGATGATTCACTTGCCGCAGACTGAGGAACAGATCATAGGCAGCCTCCTCGGACGCGCGCTCCTCACCGCCAATCAATCAATCAATCAATCAATCAATCAACGAAATGAAATGGAAGCCAAGCAATCTCACCGTCATCGTCCAAGAATCCAGCGGGGTAGGGGTGGATGTGGGGGTGTTTTAGGTCGGTCCCGGATGCTCAGTCGGGGGTGCGGGTAAGAGGGAAGGAGGGGCCACGCCGCGCCGGCCGTCAATCAAACATCCAAACGCGACAATCCCATCGCAGCTGGTGAAAAACCTGCAGATCGGGAACGCGGTCGTCTGCTTCGATCCGGGCGCGGTCCTGCTTTGCAACGGCTCGGCTCGGATCAGCGGCGCGCGACGACCAAAAAGGGGAACGAATCACCTCCGCTTTCTTCCCGGCGCCTCTGCGGTGTGCGCGCGCGCCAAGCCGTCAGCGGGCGCGCGCTCGTCCCATCCCGCCAAAAGGCGTCAAGGCTCCTCGGAGCAAATTCACAACCTCGCCTCCTTGCCTCCTTCGCTCTTTCTTCTTTCCCTCCGAAGTTGGAGCGGCCGCACGTGCGCGCGCACAGAGTGCACGAGGCGGGGACGCGCTGGGACGAGCGAGCGGGAAGGGGAGCAAAGGAAAGAAGCGGATTGGACCCGACGGACAAGCCCCGCCTTCCACCCGCCGCCGCCGCCCATCTGTCAATCACGTTTTTGCCTCTGCTCCGCGGGCGCGCGCCCGGCGCCAAGGACACATTTTGGAGGCGACAGGACGAGTGTTCTGTCGCGGGGTTGGTTCCCGCCGACGTCTCGTCCGATCCCACAGCCCGACACGTACTTGTGTGTGTGTGTGGGACGCGCGTGCGCTTGCGACAAGCAACACTTGTCACTTACTGTATTCACTGTGTGTGTGAGTGTGTGTGTGTGTGTGCGCGTGTACGTGTGCGTACGTGTGCGTACGTGTGCGTGTGGTTTTATTGTTGCTCTTTGTTGTAAAGTGTCCTTGAGTGCTGTGAAAGGCGCTGACAAATCAAATGTATTATTATTATTACGTGTGCGTATGTGTGCGTGTGCGTACGTGCTTGCCGCCAACTTTGGTATCCCAGCAGCTTGCTACTCCTGTCCAACTTTGGTCAACTTCATATCTAATCAATACTTTTGGTCAGTCCCATGTAACCCAGACTTGTTAAGACCGTTATTTTATTGTTAGTTTCTGTTAAGGTGATGTTTATGAGCGATACTGATGTTTCCGATTGACCTTGAACGCACCGCAGCGTGGAGGCGCAATACTTTTTTTTTTTTTTTTTTTTTTTTTTTTTGCGAGGGAGCCCGAAGAACTTTCTCGCCCTTTCCCATACGGGTCGAAAGAAAGCGGCTCCGGATCAATGAAAGCTCGCCCTCGAACCTCTGCCTGTGCAAGGTAGCAAAGCGAATCCTGTGGCAAGCTTTCTTGAAGTGTTTCGAAGAGATTGCGTTCCTGGTGAGTGTTTTGAGTTGAATCTGTCCGATTAGCATTCCTAGCATTCGATTTGTGACATTAAAAAAAAAACAGTCGGGAATGAGGTTGTTGAAAATTTAGATTGTTTCTTTGATAATGTCAGATAAAATCGCGTTGTTCTAAAAGAAAAAGGGGTCAACCGTGACTCCTACAGTGCGCTCGATAGCAAGCGCATTAGCATCGAGCTAAGCTACCACGCTCAGGCCGAATAGCGCTGCTGTGGCCTTCATGCGAGCTACGTTACCGAATCGTTTCTTTTCCCCGGCCGATTATTGCCACATTGTTTTGTTTCAAAGTAGAAGTTGTTGAAGAGAATGAGCCACATTGAGGAAATGCCTTGCGCATTTCGTGCAGGCTGTTTTTTTTTAATCATCAAAGGATTGAACTGCACCGTCTGTGAATTGGATGCCAAGTGGGACGTCAACGAAGAACACTTTAGACTTCACGGCCACCCGCTTCCTTGGAGGCCGGTAGGACAGTTTAAAAGGATTCCCAATTTATTTGGACAAACGCAGTATTTTTTTTACCTCATATCTCAGACATTTTTTTTTATGGGTCAGATCTGATCCCAAACCTGATAGGAACTGGTCACAATTTAATTTGTGCTCTTTCTTCTTCTTGTTGTATTCTTGTTCAAAAAAAGGAGTTGTTGAGAGTGTATTCACAGTTCTGTTGCCCAGTTAGTCCTTATGTAAATATACACACACACACACACACACACACACACACACACACACACACGCGCCTGATCCACCCAGCCAATCTTGACTCCATACAGTGGACTTGAAGACACACGTGCCAACATTTGTCACGTAGTCGGTGAAAGTCATCCTGACAAAGTTTGACTTGAATGCTGCTCTGTTGAACTTTTCTCATTGGGATGACTGACAGCTGTCCATCATCTGTCACTCATCATGATGCCGAGCAGCCTTAAACCGCTTCACTGTGTTTTGCTCATTTTTGCAGTCTTTTTAATTCCGCTCCTTCTGCAGCATTCCCTCAAAAGTCACCTCTGCTGTCATTTTGTGTGCGTGTGCGCGTGTACATATAATCTATACACACAGAAACATAGACACCTGCAGCTGATCAGCAATCAGCTCCTGCATAAGAGTTGTGCTGATCTGCAAGCGGGTGCCAGATGATTCCCGCACTGTGAGTGGCATCTACGCCATTGCTAGTGTGCACACACTTGCCACCGTCGTCTATTTGTTGGGAATCAATTGTTCTCGTTTGTATTTTTCCAGTGCCTCCCTCGGTGTGCTTACTGTGTCTAAAAATGGTGGTAGCGGAGAGCATGAAGCCAAATAAATGAAGGCTTCGCTTAAAGACACGACACCCCAATCACGCTGATAAGACGCATGAGTTTTGTTCAGCAAAATCAATCGTGCCGCTTTGTGACTGCGACTTGAGTCGACTCCGATACACGTCCCGGCGACACGTTGAGCAGGAGCCGAGAGTTGCTGTGTCCTGCTTCGAAAAGCTGCATTGCAACACGTGCTCATTGTAGCCATTAATCCAGACATCATCTTTGAATTAAAAAAAAAAAAGCTCAAATTATTGTATATTTTTTCGTTTTGCCGGTTAGTTTTTTTTAAAAATATTGTGCTCATGAGATAATGTTGGTGATTAGTTTGAATGCATTATAATGATTGATTTTGATCATTTTTCAGTATCGTATGCTTTGACATGGTCAGTCAAAAAATATTGATAGTTAGGCTCCGTGAGCCGTCACCTTACCGTGGTGGAGGGGTTTGCGTTGCCCCAATGATCCTAGGAGCTAAGTTGTCCGGGGCTTTATGCCCCTGGCATGGTCACCCATGGCAAACAGGTCCTAGGTGAGGGACCAGACAAAGCATGGCTCAAAAGATCCCTTATGACGAGTCACATAAATGGAGCCAAGTTTCCCTTGCCCGGACGCGGGTCACCGGGGCCTCCCTCTGGAGCCAGGCCTGGAGGCAGGGGCCCGTTGGCGAGCGCCTGGTGGCCGGGCCTATACCCATGGGGCCCGGCCGGGCTCAGCCCGAAGAGATATCGTGGGTCCCCCTTCTCATGGGCTCACCACCCATGGGAGGGGCCAAAGGGGTCGGGTGCAGTGCGAGCTGGGCAGCAGCCAAAGGAGGGGACCCTGGCGGTCCGATCCTCGGCTACAGAAGCTAGCTCTAGGGACATGGAATGTCACCTCTCTTGCAGGGAAGGAGCCCCGAGCTGGTGTTGCGAGGTGGAGAAGTTCCGACTGGATATAGTCGGACTTACCTCCACACACAGCCTGGGTTCTGGTACCAGTTCTCTCGAGAGGGGTTGGACTCTCTTCCACTCTGGAGTTGCCCACGGTGAGAGGCGCAGAGCAGGTGTGGGCATACTCATTGTCGTCCCCCCCCCCCCCCCCCCCCCGGCTCAGTGCCTGTACATTGGAGTTCACGCCGGTAGACGAGAGGGTTGCCTCCCTCCGCCTTCAAGTGGGGGGACGGGTCCTGACTGTTGTTTGTGCGTACGCACCCAACAGCAGTTCAGCTTACCCACCCTTTTTGGAGTCCTTGGAGGGTGTGCTGGAGAGTACTCCTGCTGGGGACTCCCTTGTTCTGCTGGGGGACTTCAATGCTCACGTGGGCAATGACAGTGAGACCTGGAGGGGCGTGATTGGGAAGAACGGCCCCCTCCGATCAGAACTCGAGTGGTGTTTTGTTATTGGACTTCTGTGCTCGTCACGGATTGTCCATAACAAACACCTTGTTCAAACATAAGGGTGTCCATATGTGCACTTGGCACCAGGACACCCTTGGCCGCAGTTCGATGATTGACTTTGTGGTTGTATCATCGGATTTGCGGCCGCATGTTTTGGACACTCGGGTGAAGAGAGGGGCGGAGCTGTCAACTGATCACCACCTGGTGGTGAGTAGGCTCCGATGGTGGGGGAAGATGCCGGTCCGTCCTGGCAGACCCAAACGTATTGTGAGGGTTTGTTGGGAGCGTCTTGCGGAATCCCCTGTCAGAAGGAGCTTTAACTCCCATCTCCGACAGAGCTTTTCCCATGTTCCGAGGGAGGTGGGGGACATTGAGTCAGAGTGGACCATGTTCCGTGCCTCTATTGTTGAGGCGGCCAATCTGAGTTGTGGCCGTAAGGTGGTTGGTGCCTGTCGTGGCGGCAACCCCCGTACTCGCTGGTGGACACCAGCAGTAAGGGATGCCGTCAAGCTGAAGAAGGAGTCCTATCGGGCCTTCTTGGCCTGTGGGACACCAGAGGCAGCTGACAGGTATCGACTGGCCAAGCGGAATGCAGCTTCGGTGGTCGTCGAAGCAAAAACTCGGGCATGGGAAGAGTTCGGTGAGGCCATGGAAGCCGACTTCCGGATGGCTTCGAGGAAATTCTGGTCCACCATCCGGCGTCTAAGGAGGGTGAAACAGTGCACCACTAACACTGTGTACAGTGGGGATGGGGCGCTGTTGACCTCGACTTGGGACGTTGTGAGCCGGTGGGCGGAATACTTCCAAGACCTCCTCAACTCCACCAGCACGCCTTCCTTGGAGGAAGCAGAGTCTGGGGACTCTGAGGTGGGCTCTCCAATCTCTGTGGTCGAAGTCACCGATGTGGTTAAAAAGCTCCTCGGTGGCAAGGCCCCAGGGGTGGATGAGATCTGCCCCGGAATTCCTCAAGGCTCTGGATGTTGTGGGGCTGTCCTGGTTGACACGCCTCTGCAACATCGCGTGGTCAGCGGGGAGAGTGCCTCCGGATTGGCAGACCGGGGTGGTGGTCCCTCTTTTTAAAAAGGGGGACCGGAGGGTGTGTTCCAACTCCAGAGGAATCACACTCCTCAGCCTCCCTGGTAAGGTCTATTCAGGGGTGCTGGAGAGGAGGGTCCGTCAGGAAGTCGAGTCTCAGATGGAGGAGGAGCAGTGTGGTTTTCGTCCCGGCCGTGGAACAGTGGACCAGCTCTACACCCTTAGCAGGGTCCTCGAGGATATGTGGGAATTCGCCCAACCAGTCTACATGTGTTTTGTGGACTTGGAGAAGGCGTTTGACCGTGTCCCTCGGGGGGTGCTTCGGGAGTATGGGGTACCGAGCCCCTTGATACGGGCTGTTCGGTCCCTATACTGCCGATGTCAGAGTTTGGTTCGCATTGCCGGCAATAAGTCGGAATCGTTCCCAGTGAGGGTCGGACTCCGCCAAGGCTGCCCTTTGTCGCCGATTCTGTTCATCACCTTTATGGACAGAATTTCTAGGCGCAGCCGAAGCGTTGAGGGAGTCCTTTTTGGTAGCCTCAGTATTGCATCTCTGCTTTTTGCAGATGATGTGGTACTGTTGGCTCCTTCAAGCAGGGCTCTTCAACTCTCACTGGAGCGTTTCGCAGCCGAGTGTGAAGCGGTTGGGATGAAAATCAGCACCTCCAAATCTGAAACCATGGTCCTCAGTCGGAAAAGAGTGGAGTGCCCACTCCGGGTCGGGGAGGGGATCTTGCCCCAAGTGGAGGAGTTTAAGTATCTTGGGGTCTTGTTCACGAATGAGGGCAGGAGGAGGGAGCGAGAGATCGACAGGCGGATCGGTGCAGCGTCTGCTGTAATGCGGACGTTGTATCGGTCCGTCGTGGTAAAGAAGGAGCTGAGCCAAAGGGCGAAGCTCTCAATTTACCGGTCGATCTACGTTCCAACCCTCATCTATGGTCACGAGCTATGGGTCGTGACCGAAAGAACGAGATCCCGGATACAAGCGGCCGAAATGAGTTTTCTCCGCAGGGTGTCCGGGCTCTCCCTTAGAGATAAGGTGAGAAGCTAGGTCATCCGGGAGGGGCTCAGAGTCGAGCCGCTTCTCCTCCACATCGAGAGGAGCCAGATGAGGTGGCTCGGGCATCTGATTAGGTTGCCTCCTGAACGCCTCCCTGGTGAGGTGTTCCGGGCATGTCCCACTGGGAGGAGCCCCCGAGGACACGCTGGAGAGACTATGTCACCCAGCTGGCCTGGGAACGCCTCGGGATCCCCCGGGAAGAGCTGGAAGAAGAAGTGGCTGGGGAGAGGGAAGTCTGGGCTTCCCTGCTAAAGCTGCTGCCCCCGCGACCCGACCTCGGATAAGCGGTAGAAGATGGATGGATGGATGGATAGTTAAATTAAGGATTTAATGTTATTTTTGAATTTCAGATGCATTTTAAATCTTATCTATTACAGCTAGTAAAGCTATTTTTTGGAGGAAGTTGGTCCATATTTCTTTCTTTTATTCTCTTCTACGTTAATAAGGATACAGTGTTATGCAAAGGTGTGCTTGTAACAATTTGAAAGACAAATGATACTATTTATCGTTGTGCGCGTGGTGGTGGGGGCGCAAGATGTTTTCCTCTTCCTAGGGGGGCATGACAGAAAATAATTGAGAACCAGCGCTTTAAGCCAAGCCTGAAAGGCAACCGAAAGTCGGCAGACTTTGCTTCCAAGCACCCATTTTAGGCTCAGTTGCGGCCATTTGCAACAAGAAATTTGTACGCCGTCTCTCGCAAAAAAAAAAACAACCCAAAAAGTTCTCGGTGCCCGAAAAAAAACATCGGAGGTCAGCCATTTTAGGACGGGGTCGTCCCATCAGGCTGCCCCAAAGTCATTTTGAAGTTGAGCGTGCATGTCTTGCGTGAGTAGGCAAAACTCTTCAAAAGAGGAAGCGCATGAAAAGACGCACCACAAAAAAAAAATGCCCCTTTTTAAAATGATTTCATGGCGAAACCAGGAACAAACTCCGTCTGTCTTGGATGTCTTCTGTTCTTGATCACGTGGGCTTGCAGGAGCACACACACGGTACACACACGCACATATGAAAAAGAGGCAGGTGTGTGTGTGTGTGAGGGGGCGGGGGAGTCTGAAAAACAAGGAGGGAGGTGAATATTGATGTGATCTCGCAAACACAGACGGGGAGGCGATGAAAAGAAGACTGAGGACGGCGATGGAAGTGAGGAAGAGGAGGACATGGAGAGGAAGGCTGCCCCCTGCAAACGTGTTTACGTGGCACGGGGACACACAAGGAGCCGTGTGTGTGTGTGTGCGAACACGCACGCGTTCCCATCTGCCGTGCCGTCCTAGCGAAGATGGCCGCTCACCTGCGGTGACTGTTGGAGAGAGCCGCTGAGGAGCAACAGGAAGTGTTCTTCCCCTTACGTAAGATCCCAGCAGACGTGTCCCGCCTGGCGTTTGACACA